>SNQJ01S0000631.1:54863-75671 GCA_010110895.2 Picea sitchensis
GGCCTCCAGCCTTTACCACATCAAATGGTATGCATTCAATAATATAATCATGTGATTTTATAAATAACTCTGGCTGAGGAAATTCTTACCTAAATTTATTTTTAGCAATTATGCAAAAAGAGTAATTAAAACTCATACCTGCATGACTGCCATTAATAAATTTGATGTTATCTGTATGGTTGATGGAAGTAGAAGCTTTCATGCTTCTTTTATCAAACTTATAACCAACACTTCATCTCTTTGTTGCATCCCTCCTTATGCAAAAACATCACCAACAACACTTGAAAACCTACAAGCATTCTTTCCTATGGCTGACCCAATAAGCCATAACATACTTGCTGCCACAGAAATTGCAACAACTTCTTTCTCCCTATAAAACTTTTCCTTGTTGATCCCAGAAGTCTACAATTCTTCTCAGATTCCTAGATATTCTTCTACTCCCACTGTAATAATTGTACATGATTAGTTCTGACTTGAATACTTTCTAGCAAAATCACTATTGTCTTCTTTTTCATTTATATTCCCAAACTAATCTGATATTAACCTTCAACTTTCCTCAATTTCCTGGATCCAACTATCCCAACTCATACTTGGATGAATTAAATTCCAAACCAAGATATTTTATAGACTCTGTATTCTTCAACATCTAGTAACTCTTTAGGACTAAACATCTTCATCCCTTTCTCGACAGAATACTTTAGTAATTGAGGTTTTGTTGTGCTCTTCTCTTCCCTTTTCCAACTAGACTCAAACCTGACTTGCCTAGGCAATCTCTAGCATATTATAAGGATGCACATATGTCTCATTTGCTAGATGCATAGAATTAACTGAAATTACTTCTTTCACCTTACCATCATAGATTCAAGTAGTACCTCCAACCTCTTGAGTTTTCACTTATGGATCTATGTCACTTAATATGGATTCTTGTCAGGCACCATCTCCTCTACATTCAAAACCATGCATAGAACCGTTTTCTGCTTCCTGGTTCCTTATTGATTTCTCTTTATAATTCAATCCATTTTTAAATTATTTGACTTGATATCACCATACTCTTGTGGAAATACCTTCACACCCTTGGAGTGCATCCACAATCCTCTATTATTCTAGCTTTCCTCCTTGGCGTGTTGACATGCATTCCTATTAGCTAGATATCTATCGCATGATTTCTTATTCCATTATATTAGGATGTTCATGGACTTGAGTCCATCCATGGGTTTCTAATTTGGAGATTTAGGGAACTATCCCAACCTCCCAGTCAAGGATCTTTGATTATGGCACCAAGCAACTCTCTGAGACCTTGATGTTCTCGTTCTGTAATTAAACACATACCCTTTTGTCTTCCTAGTGTAGGTAAAACGGTACATGCGACCACCCCTTCACGTTTGCAAAATCTCTGAGTTTGGGCGCTAGCCCCTTTTATGATCATCCCCTCCTTGAGGTGACCTTGGGCGATAACCTCATGTAACCACATGATTTTGGGCATGGCCAAGGATGGTTTGAAACCAAACTACTTTTTCCCCCCAATTCATCCTGAGCCTCCACGTGTCCTTTCTTCAAAACTGTGGTCTGGATTGTAGCCTGCCCTCAACATTTTAAATTGTGTGCACCTTCAATCCTCGCAATGTGATGGGACATTTGATATCATGATCTTGACGGTACTCCTGAAATGATGGCTCAGATATGCCCCTTTTTAAATCAACGAACATGATTTTCTTCGGGACTTCGATGCTTTCAAACTCTTTTCCTTTGTGTTCTCCGGAAGTGCTTCCACCGAGAGTCTACGATTTGTCACCATGCACCCTTTTAGATCTAAGGTCCAGATTCACTTCGGGTCTCTATCTCTCTGGGCTTCAGGAGTTTCAATTCTCAACTGAAACTCTTGAAGTGATTTTTCCCAGAGACTTGGATATGTTGACATGTACCTCCCCTGACAACCAATGGTCAGGATTTACTTCGGCGATTTCAAACTCTCCTTGACAACAAGCTATCACTCAGGGTTTGTGATTCTTGTGCCACCTATCCCTCTTGGTGATGAATGGTCCCTAACTCGCTTCGAGACTTCAGGAATTTTTCCATTCAACCCTCATGTGCACACAAAGGTTAACACTCATTCACTTTACCTTAGATCGGACGACTATTGTCCCCTTGCGCTTAGATCCGATGGTTAGGATCTGTTCCTTCTCAGCGCTTCTCCTTTTCTTCCTTGGAAATTCATATAATGATCCATGCTTATCTCCACAATCAATATGACATCTTTTGTCGCTCCTCCTCTTTATATTTTAACTTTTTCGACTTGGAAGAGTTTTGTAGATTTTCAAGGGCCTCAACCTACATTCCTCCTGTGAGCTTGACTATCTTGGGTCTTGCCTTTTCTCTTGAAAAAATTATCTCTTATGATATTTTAGATTCTTTCAGACTGATGATACTGAAGGACTCTATTACTCCACAGATTTCCTAAGGGGCTCACGGCCATCCATATCGCAACCGTTCAAGGTGCGACGGTCATGATCCGACCAATACCGAGGTGTCTGTTGATCAATGGTTCACAGTAATTGTGGGGCCTCGATGTGATTGTTCTTTCTCAGACAACTCAACCTCAACAATTTGGAAAGTACTCGACCAACTTGTTCTAACCGGAGTCGTTTATCTTCCAGCCCGACGTGATCAACGATGTTAGTGAATTGCGGGCCATGAATTAGCGCGTTTGCTACTTTCACCTTCGCGCTACGCAATGATTCCCAACCATCGATTAAATCAAGCAGATGGAGTTTGATTCGGTAAATCCAGTGAGTATTTAAATCAATCTGATGACTAGGATGGCGTCTCCTCCCATTAAACAACTCGCATCCATCTCTACTATTAGATTCTTAAGTCATTGGTAGTTCGGGTAACTTGACTATTGTCTACTTCATAGATCTGATGGTCAGGATATTTCCCTAGCATCCTAAGATCTAAGGCTCAGAGTTAACTTCGGGACTTCAGAACATTGGGGATTTTACCTCCCTTGCAATGAAATCATTCAATTTGCCGAAATCGTGAAGTTTGAATGGTTCCAAGGGTTAACTCCCACACTCTTTCCCATATCCAACGGTCATAATAGACTGTGGCTCTTTCCGAATAGAATTTTGTCCGTTCTCCTTTCCAAACAAAGGGACCTTCCCTTTTGATACTTCAACCTCGCTACTCTTCCTAAACTTTGAAAGCTATGAAAGACTTAAGAGCTCCATTCTCTTTCTCCTAAATTCAACATTTAGAAGGGTCTTCTGCACACTCTCCAAATATGATGGTCGTAAGGGTTTTCCATTTTCTTCCAAACAGATCCTATAGTTCCCATTACTCTGCGGTCCAACACCACTTCTTTCACAATTTTACGATACTGCTACTCCTCCTGAGATTCTTACCATGTCCAAGGTAATCCTCTTGACACCTAGAGATGTTTCTGAGGTCCAAAATTGGTTCCTCTTAAAACAATTTCCTCTTGAAACCTTGAGTCCAATGACCACTTATCCATCCCATCCAAGCTCTTTGTTGAAACCATGGGTTAGAACTTGAGTTTTTTCCATTTAGACAACAACTCCTTATGAAACTCTTGCTGCAATTTCCACTAACATGGCCCATCTAGGCTTAGTGTTGAAACCATGCTCTGGTACCATATTGTAAAATCCCCATCCCTCCACCAGGCCGGGAAACAATACCAACACAACCTTAACTTAGCCTTTAAATCTATGATACCAATTTTTAATGTCCCTGGCCACCAACAGGCCGGGGAAGGCCACTCTTGCAACTCTATTGCACTACTCTGATCTGTGACAACTCCATCCTTAACTACTAGCTATGCCACATAGAGATACTTGTGGAAAAACATGCACATCCATATAAACATAGAATGTCTATTCTACATATATATATATATATATATATATATATATAACATATTAATGTGAAAGTAAAAATAAGCCTATGCATGCAGCATATACAACATACATAGGAAATGCTCATCAATTACAACATAAGTACCATTACACAACATGTAAATGAACATAAAAGTGGTACTTATCTTTTCAACTGGATTAAATCCACCAACTGTGTGCATACCTTCCACAAACCTCCCATCCTTAGACCGTGTTTCTCATCACTCTCAGCAGTAGGTCTCCCCCAAGCTAGGACTAAACTCCATCAGGAAAGGGAATTCTAGGCTTGCAAGGACAACAAGGAAGTTGCACAAAGCAACAGGAAGGATCTTTTATCCTAGGAGCCACTTACTCCCACAACCCACAGACCCTCATTCCCCACGTGCCTGCTCCACCCCAGGAGGATACACCTTCACTAATACAATTCCATTAGCTAGTACACCTCCCTTACCTTGGGCTTCAACAACAGGCTGGACCAGAAGTCTCAGAGTATTGTAGCTGCTACGAGACTCCCTTTGAGGAGAAATCACTTCCCAACAAACTCTCTTACCTGGGAGAGTTGCTCATAGGCCTAAAAACCTGCCTCTTCAACCAATATTTGACTTAGCTACAGCCAGGTACGGGTGATAGCAACAACAACAGGGAAATCAGTATGAACACCTGAAATGGTAACAGTTGAACAATAGGATATATCAAGGCTCAGTAAGAAACAACTGACAGAAAAAATCCACACTCTATCAAGGGACTACGTGGCCACAACAGCCAAGAGATATGACACAACATGGCTCAGACAACATAAAGAAACCACCCAAAAATGGTTAAGGTATGAACTCAGCTTTGCAGGTGCAGGTAGACTGGGTTCTCGAATCCCACAGGTCAGCTTCCCTTTCTTGTTTTTCAGAGATGCGCCATTATGTAGAGGTCAGACGCAGAGAAAAAAATGGTTTCACATGCCAAATGTGATAATGGTAGACACACCAACATGAGTTGATGTTTCAGCTTTAACTGCATGTGCCCAGGTCGACACTTGTCTTCCTGGAGCTGCATGTGCTCCATTTAAGCTACGTCCCCTTTCATGGAACTTAGGATAATCCTCAACATGCCCACCTTAGTCTAAAGGAAATAACAATAAAATATTATCCTTTTATAGGTACTCCCCCTAGCTTAGCCCCTAGGCCTATACACTTAGCCCCCTCCCTTTCCCTACGTAGTGGAACTTAGTCCCCCATCACTATTTCTTCATGGTTGGTATACACACAACGAAGTTTATATTTTTATTAATGATCTTGCATAATTACATGTACAAAATAGACTCATGGCCTTAGAATTGTAGGATCCTAGCCTAATCATCACATAATAATCCTAGATTATTATAACTCATCTCATCAGTCTAACAATCATGTTTACAATTGGGGCTCTACCGAGGGATATTACAGTCGAGAAGACGAAGAGAAAGACCAATGGTCAATGCATCCATGGGAAAGGAAATGAGACAACTTCGTGCAAGGTTGGATGCTATGGATACAACATAAATAAGAGAACCTATTGTTGGTGACGTCAATGAATTTGAAAATGAAGATGTGGAAAGAGAAGAATTTGTAGGATAACAAGAAGTAGAGGAGCGATTGCTCAGAGCTGTTGTCAAGATGGGAACCAGAGAAAAAGTAGAAGTCCTAATGTATGAAGTAAATTTATATGTAGAAGAATTTCTTGATTGGGTAAGTGTTTTAGATAATTACTTTGACTATGAGGAGATTGATGACGAGAAGAAGGTAAAGCATGCAATAACAATATTGAAGGGACATGCAACTTTATGGTGGGACGAATTGCAAGTTGACAGAAGATGAAAAGGTAAGTCTAAAATCAAGAATTGGGATAGGATGGTAGCTAAATTGAAGGCTAAGTTCATACCCAAGGATTATCAAATAATTTTTTTTAGGAAGTTATATAATCTGAGACATAAAGGTTTGTTGGTGAAAGAGTACACCAAAGAGTTTTACATGTTTAATGTAAGAGAAAGACATAGGGAGAATGAAGAAGAGAAAGTTGAAAGGTACATTAATTTTCCGAGATATGAAATAAAGGATGATATTAGCATGATGATAATGAGAACTATGAAAAATTATTATCAGTTATCCCTGAAGCAATAAGAAAAGTTGGCAAGGAAGAAGAGTCAACAAAACAGAGGAAAGAGTCCTAACAGAGGAAGAGGAACTGTCAAAGAAAAGTTTCATAATCCCAGAGAAGAAGTTGGAAGATATCATAGTTAGAGAGAGAGAGGAGGAAGTTCTATAGGAGAAAACTATGGAGGAAGAAACTCTTTTCCCATAGGTAGAGGAAGAGGCAGAGGAGGAGAAGTGAAGTGCTATGCCTGTGGAAAAATAGGGCATATGTGTTGGGAATGTCCCGAAAGAAAAAATGCAGGAGGTGGAGAAGCTCACATTTATAAAGCACAGAAGAAGAATGTGGAGAAAGAGATGAAGGAAGAAGCAACACAAGAAGGAATATCACTCATGATGAGGAAACTTCTTGTAAATCTAGAGAAAGAGGTATGAGAGCCATTCCATAGGAACAATTTGTTCAGAACTTCTTGGAAGAACGGAGATAGGGTATGGAAGGTGATCATAGATAGTGGAAGTACTGATAACTTGGTATCCATGGAGATGGTGGAAATTCTTAAGTTGGATATGAATGCACATCCAAATATGTACAAGGTGTCGTGGTTTTATAAAGGACATCGGGTCATGGTAAGTCGACAATGTAAGGTTGATTTTAAAATAGGTGGTTATAGAGATGAAGTTTTATGTGATGCTATACCCATGGATGTTTGTCATGTTCTATTGGGAAGACCGTGGACATATGAAAAAAATGTCATACATGAGGGGAGGAAGAACACTTATACCATAGATAAGAATGGGTGTAAGCATATTTTGGTTCCAATAGAAGATAAAGGAGTAAAAAAGGATGCTAGTCCTAGTATACTTCTCATGAGTGGGAAGGAACTCTTGAAAGAAGTCAAGAAAGACTAGAAAATACAGTTTTTTATTGTAGGTAAGCTGAGATTCATTCTCACAAGCACTTATATGAATGATTTTCCTATAGAAGTCCAGGAGTTATTGGATGAGTTTGTTGATATTGTGGTGGATGAGTTACCTCACTCTTTACCGCCCATCAGTAGTATCAGTCATCATATTGACCTTATTCTAGGAGAAAATTTGCTAAATAAAGAAGCCTACAGATTGACCCCTCAAGAGAATGAATAGGTCAAGGATCAATTCCAAGAGTTGTTGGATAAAGGGTTGATCAGGGAAAGTTTGAGCGTGTGTGCCATACCAACTATTTTGAGTTTGAAGAAGGATGGATGTTGGAGAATGTGCATATATTATAGAGCCATCAACAAAATAACCATCACGTATATATTTCCTTTACCCAGAATGGATGATTTAATGGATTTATTGAGTGGAGCTAGCTATTTTTCCAAGATAGAGTTTAAGAGTGGATATCATCAGATAAGGATGATACAGGGGTATGAATGGAAAATAACATTCAAAGAAAATGAAGGATTGTATGAGCGACTTGTTATGCCATTTGTCTTGACAAATTCCCCGAGTACATTTATGCGATTGATTAATGAAGTAATCAAAGATTTTATTGGTAAGTTTGTGATTGTTGATTTGGATTATATCTTAATCTTTAGAAAGACCGAAGAGGAGAATTTGAGACACTTGAAAATGGTGTTGAGGAGGTTGCAACAGGAGAAGTTGTTGGTGAATTTGAAGAAATATGCTTTCATGAAAACATAAATTTTGTATTTGGGGTTCATAATATCTTAAAATGAATTGAAGATGGATCCATATAAGGTGACAGAAACAAGAGAATTGCCTTCTCCAAGAAGCGTGTTTGAAGTAAGAAGTTTTCATGGGTTGGCGAGTTTTTATAGGAAATTCATCATGAATTTCAGTAGTATTTGTGCACCCATAGTAGACACCATAAATAAAGGGAATGAATATTTTAATTTGACAGAAGATCCTGAGAAGGGATTTAGGGTGTTAAAAGAAAAGATAAGAGAACAAACTATTTTAGTTCTGCCAGATTTTAAGAAGAATTTTTAGGTTAAGGGTGATGCTAGTGGGGTGGCCATTGGCATAGTTTTAAGTCAAGAAAATAAGCATTTTTCTTATTTCAATGAGAAGTTGAATGATGTTAAGAGGAAGTATTCCCCATATGCCAAGGATTTTTATGTTTTGATACAAGCCTTGAAAAAATGGAAGCATTATCTTATCCCAAAGGAGTTTGTTTTGTATACTAGCAATCAAGCTTTGCAGTTTATAACCAAACACGAGAAATTGAACAGAGACATGCCAAATGGGTAGAATTCATCAATAATTTTACTTTTTTTAACAAGCATATTAGTGGAAGTTCTAACAAAATTGCAAATTATTTGAGCATGATATGTTTGATCTTGTAGGAATTCCAAGTGGATACCTTGGGATTTGAACACCTCAAGGAGATGTATCAATAAGATTCAGATTTCAAGGAAGCTTATGAAGCATGTGAGAACCCTTTGCTAAGGTACATAAATCAATGGATGGAGTATCTAATACAAGACATGTTTTTTTTCAAAGGAAGTCGATTGTGTATCCCAAAATGCTCGATTAGGGATAATTTGCTAAAGGAGAAACATAGTGGAGGTTTGGGTGGATACTTTGGCCATGATAAAAC
This sequence comes from Picea sitchensis, assembly GCA_010110895.2. Lineage (NCBI taxonomy): Eukaryota > Viridiplantae > Streptophyta > Pinopsida > Pinales > Pinaceae > Picea > Picea sitchensis. The sequence goes on from SNQJ01S0000631.1 coordinate 63,497, forward strand.
ATATGAGCAATTGAGTTCTTAATATTATTGGCTAGGCCTGAGGTCTGATGTGAATAATTTCATTGCTGATGTAGAATCTATCAGTATGCTAAAGGAAAACAGTAGAACACATGATTGTATCAACCATTTCCTATTCCAGACATGTCGTGGGATGTTATAAGTATGGAATTTTTTATGGGATTACCAAGAACCCATAGAGAAAGTGATTCAATCTCTGTGGTGGTTGACATATTTTCAAAAATGGCACATTTCATACCGTGTCACAAAACCAACGACGCTACTCACATAGCGAATTTGTTTTTCAAATAAATTGTGAGATTGCATGGGTTGTCAAGGAGCATAATTTTAGACAGAGATATCAAATTTGTGGGACACTTTCGGAGGACCTTGTGGAAGAAGTTAGGGACAAATTTTTCGTTCAGTTTAGAATATCGTCCTCAGACAGATGGATAGACTGAGGTAGTGAATCGAATCTTAGGGAATCTTTTAAGGATCTTGGTCACTGAACATAACAATCAGTGGGATCAAATTCTACCACAAGAAGAGTTTTCATATAATGACTCACTGAATAGGAGTACTGGTAAGAGACCATTCTAGATAGTATATGGAATGCATCCAAGAGGAATTTTGGAATTGAGAGATTTGGGATGAGATGAATTATGAAGTGTATGACTAGAGGAATTTGCTTCATAGATGGAGAAGTTGCATGATCAAATTAAGGGGAAACTACAGGAAATAAACCAGAGATACAAGAGAAGAGTAGACCAGAAGAGAAGAGAGATAAACTTTGAGATTGGAGATCAAGTCTTATCACACCTGAGGAAGGAAAGATTTATGAAAGGGAAATATAACAAGTTGGAGATGGAAAATATAGGACCTTGTAAGATCCTCAGAAAATTTGTTGCAAATGCTTATGAGATTGAATTTCCAGAGGAAATTAGAATATCACCAATATGCAATGTAGCAGATCGTTACCCTTACAGGATAGATGATACAGAAGGGAAATATGATCAAGAGGAGATTCAATGGAAGCAATATATTCCCATAGCAGAGAAGCCATAAATAGATAATATTTTAAATCATAGGATTGTGAAGAAGACTAGGAGAAAATTTTATTAGGAGTATTTGGTTAAGTGGAAATATCATCCCATAGAACATGTCAATTCGATAATTGGAACTGATATCCAGAAGCATGGAAAGATAGTGCAAGAGCTCATGGACAAGATTCTACGAATATTTTTGTACAAAGGAGTATGATGCAGGAGCATCACCATCAACATTCAATGAGGCCAAGTGGAGGAAAACTAAACATCCAACATGTGCATTCAAACTGTTTTGGATCCCAAGGTGAGTTTGTCATTTTACTATTTTGAAAGTATTCTAATTAAATGTCGTTTAATGTTTTGAGGCTTGAGCCATTATATGAGATCGCAGGAGATTGTAATCACCTTAATTAGTTGTAATATTTTACATATATTGAGCATCGACTCATATATGGGTTGTAATTATCAATTTATTGAAATAAGCCATAGTGGTAGAATTATCTAATTATGATGTGAAAGCACTAGAGTAGTCGGAAGGAAGGCTCAAGAAGCCTCTCCATGTATAAATGTATGTAATCTATTCCCAAAAGAGGTTGTTGAAGATTATTTTCTATTTTGTTGGAGTTTATTTGTTATCTTGATGAAGAAGATAAGTTTAGAGCTACAAGAACACTTTGTAAATGTTTTGTTGAAGGAATATAATAGAGGAGATTTTCTTCATATGCTTGAGTTTTTCTTATCTCTGAGTTAATTTGGGTAATGTTATGTTATCTGTGTTTTTATTTGTTTTATATGCCTGCACGTATTTCATGGTTGAATGAATGAACATTTGATGTTCTATAAGTTTCAATTATTTCTCTTTTGAAAACCAAGGTGCAAGGAAAGCGTAGGAGGATTTTCCAAAAATATTCAAGCCTTAAGTTTTTAAGGAGTGCGCCGGAGGTTAGTATCACTTAGAGTGATAAAACTAAGGAGGAATAGTGGGAAAAAGTCCTTATATGAAGGATTGACTTTGTTTGGAGGATGAGCGGATGGGATCCATTCAGGAGGAACCAAAGTATTTATCGATCGTTGGACTTGGAGAAGAAGTACGGGTTTTAACCCTTGAAGTCCTTCATAACTTGTGAGTTCAACAATCTCCATGTGTTGGGTGTAAAGGAGACAGATTTACCAAAGTCCCGAAGTCCAAAATTGATCTGGACCATTAGTGGTCGAGGGACACGTGTTCACAGATCAACGGTTATCTAGAATTCTAGTTTTCCGATGAAACCGAAGTGTGGTTGTAGGAGCATGCAAGTTTTCTGAAGCTCTAAAGGATGGAGTGGATCCTGACCATTGGCTTCAGAGCCACATGTCAACAGATTTCTGGTAGTTCATAATTCCTATGCTCGGAGGAAATGGAGGTGAAAAGAGTTTTGAGTCGAGAACTCCTGAAAGCCCGAAGGTGGAAGTAGATCTTGACCATCGGTTTAGAGGGACACATGGATAGTGAATATAGACTTCACCAATTTGGTGTTTGGTGATTTTGGAGTGTGGTATTGCAAATACCCCTGAAAGACTAAAGCCCAGACAAGAACCAATCCCTTCAATTTTAAGGACACGTGCACTGTCAATTGTGACTCCTCGCCTCTTCGGAGTTCAACAATTCAGTGATATATGTGTTCCAACCTCTTGGAACTCTCAAATCCCAGACTCCCAAAATTCCTTGTGTATCGTAGATTCACAGCGCATGATGAGGACCGTCGATTCCTTCATTTGTTTGGTTTTCTACGAGTTCGACGTTCGACAAAAACGTTGAGTGTTTTTGTTGGAACTCCCAAAGATCAGAGCTTCGAAGTCTCAAATTTTTCCTCCTATTGAAATTTATCCCATAGGTTTGGCCCAAGGCCACATAGAAGACTATGTTAGAGTGTTAATACCCTCACGATCTTGATTTTACACATTGGGAAAAGGGAAAATTATTTTGGGGAAGCATTATGAGGGCTCAGCAGGGGCCCGAGAGCTAATTCAGATCCGTAGTGTAAACGATCCTTAGACCGAGAGGTCACATGAACCCCTAGGAGTGGCGAGGGTTTTCATCATGTACTATAATACCCTAAGAGGCCACAATTAAGAAGGAAGAGAAGGATTCATAGGTCAAGGAAGAGGAGGATTCATAGGTCGAGGAAGAGGAAGATTCAACAAAGGAAGAGGATCGATTATATGTTAGAAGTGTAACCATCCTAGGAATTTCGTGTGAGATTTTTTAAAACCATGCACAATGTGTACATACTGTAGACAATTGGATCATGCGAAAAATCGTGTCTGCAGATGATTGCAAAGTGGCAGGAAAAGAGGAACCAGATTGTTCAGATGATAGTATCATAAGAGAACGAAGATTGAACAAGAGTAGAAATAGTTACGTGTGGAGGAGAAAGAATAGGAGCATATGCGACAAAACAAGGAATCTGGACTGACCAGTGGGTTAGGAAAGCAACAGAACCTCCTCCAACATTTGACCCAAGAAGAGAGAGAGACACTTATAAGCAAGGAAGGAAGGATTTGTTAGAGACAGAATGGGTAGCATTGACTTTGCAACATGTGTATGACAGGCTACCTGTGTATTACATGGCTCCAACATATGACCACTTGATGGAAGAAAGAACAATTGAGAAGGTAAGTACTCTGCAAATTTTCTTAAGGAGTTGTTTAGAACTAATGGAGGATGAAACTGCATTGAATGCACTAAGTGGGATGATCGACCAATGTGCACAAGATAAAGAAGAACCTTTTGCACAACAAGCAGTTAACCAAGTACAATGCAAGAAGAGGATGAATAAGGAATTTCAACTTAATGCGCAAGTAGGATATTACAATATGGAGAATATTATTTTGGATCTAGGATATTATGTGAATTTCATTTAGAAGAAGATATGGGAAATTATGAGAAAACCTAAGTTAATCTAGTCACCTATTCAGTTAAGGTTAGAAAATCAGCACAATATTGTCTCGATTGGAATACTGACATGGGTGACTCTTAACATTGATGGAGTGCACAACATAGCATATTTTGAAGTCATCGAGATAGTAGATGGTAGAAATTGAATGATATATGCTTACATGACCCATTTCCAACCCCATTTATAGATGAAGTTTTGGAGAATATAGAAGGCCACGAAGCTTACCATTTACTATTGGATTCTTCCGGTATCACCAGATTACGATTACGTAGGAAGATAGGAATATGACAACATTTTCAATAGAATGGGGATTCTATGAGTATATAGTCATGTCGTTTGGGTTGACAAATGCACCAATAGTATTCTCCCAAGTTGTTGTCGCAATATTTAAATAATTTATTCATAAGTTCCTAGAAGTATATTTGGTTATTAGACAGTATTCAGTTTGTTGAAATACCATATTGAAACTTTGTGCTTGATGTTAGATAGATGCAGACAATTCTAGATTTATTTGAACTTGAATTTAGTGCATTTTCTCTGCACCATTTGGTATCATATTGGGTCATGTAGTATGTAAACAAGGAATTTTGTTTCATCTTGCGAAGATTGTTTTTATTGTTGATTTGCCACCACCTACTTCAATGCGACGACTGAGAGAAAAAATGGGTCCTGCAGAGCACTATAGAAAGTTTATTAGGGGATACATGTAGATCACAACCTCGTTGGAGAATATATTGAAGAAGGAGGTCAAGTTTCAATGGAATGAAGAATTTAAACAAAGTTTGGACACCTTAAAGAAAAAACTGATTACCGTGTCAATTCTAGTATTTCCATATTGGAAGAAGGAATTCCATGTCCATGTAGATGCATCATCTATAGCGTTAGGCATAGTTCTAGCTTAAACAAAGAAAGGAGGTTTGAATCATCTCATTGTATTTTCCGGCTGAAAGTTGTCAACTACTGAAAAAAATTACACTACTACAGAGGGTGAAGGATTGGAAATGGTGTGTGTACTACAAATGTTTAGACATTATCTTCTAGGCTCACATTTTAAGATGTATACAGATTATTCTACATTGAGATAATTAGTCAATAACACAGTGTTGGGGGGGAATATATGCTGATGGCTATTACTATTTCAGGAGTGTGACTTTGAAGAGATTATGAAACCAATGAATTGAACTTAGGAGATAATCATTTGTCACGCATACTAACAGGGGAAGATGTAGGAAATTTGGATGACATTATAGCAAATGCACACTTGTGTGTAGTACAAATGGACAATGATTACTTAGAAGATATTTTCAAGTTATTGAGAATAAGAGCATCCCCACCTGACTTTACAACTATGCAGAAGAAACAATTAGTAGTAAAGGAAACAAATTATCATCTTATAGAAAGGAATTTGTATAAGTTAGGAACATACTGTATTCTTCGGCGATGTGTATTGGAGAACGGACGACTTATGATATTATCAAAGGCACATGAAAGAGTTGTGGGACACCACTATGCATGGAAAGAGATGTTTTAGAAGTTTTTTCACACAGGACTTTGGTAGCCCACCCTTCATAATGATGTTAAGGAGTTCTATCAAACTTGTGATGTCCATCAGAGAGTTGGAAAGCCATCCAAAAGAGACAATATGACTTTAATACCACACGCTACATTGTAGGATTTTGAAAAATGGGTGGTTGATTTCATTGGACCAGTCAACCCACTATAAAAAATGTCAGGAGAAAGATATATAATCATTGCGACATATTATTTGAACCGATGGGTTGAAGCAGAACTTGTCAGAGATTGTAGCATAGAGGCTAATGCACAATTTATTTTTGAGAATGTTGTTACAAGGTTTGGATGTGTGAGAATCGTTATGAGTGATCATGGGACTCATTTATTGAATAGAATGATTACTTCTTTGACATAGGAATTTCAGATTCATCACAAGAAGAGAACACCTTATCATCCTCAAGCGAATGGAATAGTGGAAGCATTTAAAAATAATCTGCTCCGACGAAGATATGCAATGTAAATCGATATGACTTGGACTTGAGGATTCTTGTAGTGCTATGGGCATATCAGACTACATGTAAGAAGATGAAATGATAGACATCATTTTGATTAGTATATGGCCAAGAAACAATTATGCCCATGGACTCCATTGTGCTAATTCTGTGCATTGTTGCACTGACATAGCTCATTGATTCTAGCACAGTAGATAAAAGACTCTCAGATCTAGAAGAACTAGAGGAAGAATGTTTTATCAAAGGATTTCATGATCATGTTTAGAAAGGTTGTGAGAAGGCATGGCATAAAAAACATATTAAATAGAAGAATTTCCAAATGAGAGACCTAGTTTTTCTCTACGATAACAAATTTTTGCAGCACCCTGGAAAGTTCCAAATGCACTAGTTGGACCGGTATGTGATAAGATTTGTAACAAAGGCATGTGTTTTTCATATAGAGAAATTGAATGGGGAAAGCATGGAAGGGTTCATAAACAGTATTCGATTTAAACTATATAGGTACAATCTTGTTTCCATGCATTGGCATGACCATGCAATATGTGTACCATAGTATTTGTATCATATTGTATTATAGACTAAAATAAAAAGAAAAGAAAAAGCAATAAAATATATTGAGGAAAGCCACAATAAAAATTTGAAGAGATAAGCGAATCAAAGTTATAAATCAGGAAATGTTCAAAAAAATGAAATATGAACAAGAAAATGTCATAGAAAGGAAGGAGGATTGAAGAACCAGGATAAAGACCTGCATAGAAGATGGTTAAAGCATTAAATATAAAATTTCATGGAAATATGATGGGAATGCGTAGTTGTTGGTGCAAAATTGATCAAACTAGGTACCTTCTCAAGTTACCAAAAAAAGGTACCATGTAGTCTAGGGCGCTAGCATTTTCATATCCACTGAAGACAAGAATTCTCACCCAAAGCACAACCAAGACAGAAGGATAGGGAAGGGAAAGGAGAATACTTAGGTGGGTTCCCAGAACCTTCAAGATTCACCATGATATTGTGCAAGACAGGATAACTACAGAAAATATCAGAGCTCATACACATAGGAACTAAATATACTTAAGTTGTGAAAATCATTCATACATAGAAACATCATATGGAGATTATCAAACACAAAGGATTACTCTAAAGATACAATTCATAAGCATAAACACATAATGACGCATCATATTTCAAAATTTTGGATCCTTCTTTATATATTATCATCAAAACTTATTAGATACAACCTATGAGATACAAAGTAAGACTTTGTTACATACTTTTGGCTTTGGACTCAGGTCACAAAGGTCTATCTACCCAAAACTGTATACAAATTACATTTACAAAACTTTTTCTCAACTAAAACCCAACAACATTCGGCTAACAACAACAAAACCTAACCTATCAAAAATAGCCAACAAAAAGAAAAAGAACAACCGTTTTACAATCATATACATCTCATATATATATAAGTTGAGTAGGATATTCTGGCTTTGCGTTCACATGCTTTCTTGTTCTATTGCAACTTCTTTTTCCTTGCTAGCGTTGCACTGTCCTTTTCCACAACCGATTTTTGTTACTTTTCCTCGCTCTATTGTCCAGATTCTTCTATAGCTTGAGAAACTCATGCTAAAAAAAAATTGGGATTGTATTCCTTCTTGTGCAGCTTCAAATCCAAAAACGAAGGGCCCAACAACCTTTGAATGCAAGCCTTGACTCACCCTTGAGTCAAGTACTTGACTATTTCGTAGCTTCTAGGAGTAATTGTTGCTTTCCCTTGTCCTCATTGTACTCTTTACTGTCCTCTTCTAATTGTAATTTCTCTTTATCTGCCTCTTCAAATAAAGGTCTCAACTCTTGGACCAAATATAGGGCCCACTTCTTGACTTCTTGAAAGCTCCCAACTTTATGCATCCATTTCTTAGAAAGGAGTGAGGCCTTGACAACGAGCTCTTGGGTCACATATGTGATACATCCTTTGGGATTGGATTTGACCAAAGAGTTCCATTCAGAGTTTATTTTTGCATCGACCTGATGCATTTGCATGTATATTGTTTGAATGGTAGGTCGAATGTCACATAACTCCTTCTTATCTACATATTGTGCCTCAAACAGAGCATTCATCTCATTATCCACTTGCTGAATTTGATAGAACTTATGTTTTTACTCCAACAAATCCATAGTGACTGCAAATTCCTCATTCAACAACTGTATTCATGCACACATGTCCTCTAGAGTCTGGTTGCACCTAGCGATAATTCCCATCCAATCGCTGACTTTTCAGAATATCTTTGTGCACTCAACTGTGTCCTTGTGTAGTGTTGCTCGAGCATTGTTGCCTTCTCGAACTATTTTCTCCATATGCTTTTGTAGCTTCTGAGGTTGTCGCTATGCTTCTTGTTGACTCTGCTGCAACTATACTTTCAGATTCTCTGCGCAAATGGACAATTTTGACCATGCTCCTTGGAGTAATTCAATCTCATGCTTTGTCTCTCCTGGATCACTGGATTTTGGTAGTTGGGGTGCGACCTTCCATATTTCTAGCCAAGCTTCAACAAGCCTCTCCTAAAATCGTTTCAGTTTGTGTGCCACATGTATCTTGGTGTGTTATTCATTTTTTATGCCCACTTGAGAAAGGAGAGCTTCCTCCCTTGTGAACTTTGTAGACCTTTCAACTTGTTGGCGCCTTTGCTCGAGTTGATTAGTTGAGGCTCTATTCATTCTGAATAGTTGCGTTGTTGGCCACTGTGAAAGGTTAGTGGAAGAATGGGTGGCATCCCTGGGTTCTCGGACTTGCAGTGGAATTCCATGGGTTGTTGAGTGATCTGAGGGAGTCTCAACCTCCTCCTCTCCTGTAGATGGTCATGGCACAAGCATCAACCTCAACGGTGATGGCAGAAGTGTTAGAAATTTTATTCTGGCTAGACAGAGTTGCAACAATGTTATAACCCTAAATTGCACCAGACATGCGTACCTAGCATTAGGCCATCTAAATTTCTATCTTTTCCAATCCATCAATGAAAAATCTCTTCAAAAACCCATTTCTTTGAAGGTGTATGTGCCCTGCACCACCACTTCCTGCGTACACACGCCTACCGACCCACTACGGATCGCGTACACTCACAAAATATCGTGAAAAGTGGAAAATTGCATAGGATAATAATTTATGGGCCATTACTTAACCGTTTGACTGCCCATAACTAGTCACCCAAACTATTACTATCCCTTTTGGCCTATAAAAGAAGGGGTTGGGGAACCATTGCAAAGGGAAGCACGGGAGCAAAGAAACTCTGCCCATTTTATCAATCCCCCTTTGCCCTAATTGAAAATCCATTTACCATTTCCCTAAGAGTGAAATTGATCCAAATGGATATCGATGGCCACCCACCTTTTCGAACTGGCTCAAAACAGTTTTCTGACAATTTTGGCAATTTACTATTTTTAGCAGTTTTAACTTTCGAGGCCATTTTGAGGGCCTAAATGAAGGTTTTTCAGTATCTAGTTCTTCAATGATATCAAAAGGAATAATTTAACCCCCAAAATTAATCTCCTCGATGATACCTTTCCAACGGGATATCACATGCCTAAAACGGAGATCGTATGCAAAAGTTACGACCCCAGGAAGTTGATGTACTAACTTACCCAAACGGGGCCCACATGAATTTTGGCGCTTCATCTCCTAGGGTTAGGTTTTGGGATTTCTAGGGTTTTGGGAATTATTTTTCATGGTAAAAATGCCTTCATATCCTCATTGTAATTTTCTTCTTGATAATTCCCACAACTGTCACATCTCTTCTCAGAGATAAGCCACCACCATTCCACCAAGCTTGTTTCCGCTGCATTTTACAGTTTCATCTTATTTCATTATTGAATAGAAAATCAGTTTTACTGTATCTCTATTATTTCATGTTAAGCACCTGTTAATAATCTATATTCATTTCATTCTTCTTATAAAATCTAGATCAGTGGTATCAGAGAGGTCTGCTCCTTGTCGTCTTAATGCATGTCCGCAACGAGGTCGGAGTACAAAGAGTTGGGTCTCGATCTTATTTCTCTTGAGGACAGAAGCTCTCGCGTGACCAAGAAACATCTCATGTAGGAGAAAATAAAGATTACGAGATAGGAGATCCTTTCAAACCGTTGATTGAGGAATCGCTCATGCAACAGAGGAACGAGATGATGGATAGTTCCACGCAAATCCTTCGGCAACTACCAATAGGTGATGCATCTTCTTCGAACGGAGGCACCATCCCCTTCAAGGTAAAAATAAACTTAGATATTCCTATATTTGAAGGTCATATAGATGCATATGTTGTAGATGAGTGGTTGAATCTACTAGAAGGGTATTTTTCTGTCTATAACTTTTCGAATAGAGAAAAAATTACTTTTGCACTCCTCAAAGCCATTCCCCATGTCAAAGAGTGGTGGGAAACTTTCTGTGAGATAAAGGAAATAGAGGAAACCTCATTATTTTCAGTCACAACCAGATATGAATCCTTCAGGGATTCTATTAAGGAACAATACTACCCTTTCAGAAGTTATGATGACCTGTATACCGAATGGACCACACTGTGGAAAGAAAGAGACCAAGCAGTGCCCGATTTCACAAATATATTCCATACGTTGCACACCAAAATGGGTATCAAAGATTCAGAGTGACATCTGGTGCTCAAGTATTGTAGTTCTCTGCATAGATACATCCAGACTAAAATGGAATTTCTAGACATCACATCCTTGGGCACGACCTACCGATATGCCGTCAAAATCGAGTAGAAGCTCAAACAAAATATGCAGCAATTTGGGCTTGGGAACCCCTCACAACAAAAGCTAGGAAAGGGTGGCCCCAATCCAAAGAACAAAGGACATAGAAAAGATCGACAATATCAGGACAACCATTCCAAGCCACAAGCAAAGAAGGACACTAAAAAGACAAAGAAAGATACCGAGAAGTGGTGCGACTTCCATAAGAGCCCTTGGCATAACACTGTTAATTGCCGCTCAAACTAGTCATTGGTGGTCAAATTGAAAGCCTCTGAATTAGATGTGGATTTTGAATCTAAGCCAGAATAAGAAAGGGGAAGATGAATCATTGATGCGGAACCCAGTGCCACTATTTCTACCACCAAGCTCCAGCCTAGGGAACCAGACAAGCTAGAAGAAGGAGAGCACCTCTTCCATTCAGAGATGTGGGTAAAAGGCACCCCAATGCACTTCATCGTTTATAGTGGTAGCCATAAGAACCTCATCTCAGTAGAGGTCATCAAGTAGCTTGCCTTGCCAACAACATCGCACCCACAACCCTACACCATTGGATGGCTCTGCCAAGGAAGCGATCAACCAACAGTGTCAATTTTTGTACGACATCAATCCCTTCAAATATGAGGTATTATGTGATGTTTCTCCTCTCGAAGTTTGTGATGTTATTTTGGGCCAACTTTATTTATGGAAATGTCATGTTGTATATGAATCTAGGCCTCATAGTTTTATTATTACTTCAAGCAGGAAATTGTACAGGATAACTGAGGTAGTCACACCTAGTGCTATTTCCTTGATCTTTTCTAAGCAATTTAGGAAGGTCATCTCTCAGATGGGGAAGTTTGTCTTCTTTGTGATTCGCTCTTAGAATAAGAGAAATATCACAACCACATCTAGGGTCTCTACGATCGACCTCTCCACACAACAAAAGTAAGTAGATAAGGTCGTGGAAGAATACTCGGATATATTCTCCTCACCTATAGGGGTATCTCCGCACTGCTAGGTCAAGCACCCCATCGATATGACCCCCATCACACCGCTTCCCAATGGGCCAGTCTATTTCCACTCTTTGTTAGAGAATGAGGAGATCAAGAGACATATCCAAGAACTTCTCCATAAGGGGAACATTTGTCCCATCTCATCACCTTGCGGGAGCCCAATCATGCGGGTACAGAAGAAAGATGGAACCTGGCAACTCTGTATTGATTATTGGGCTCTAAATAAAATCACAGTCAGAAACTGGTACCCAATTCCCCGAATCGATGACCTCCTTGATCAAATCAAGGGGGGCAAATACTTTAGTAAGATTGATCTAAAGTCTGGCTACCACCAGGTCCCTATAGAACAAACAGATGTATGGAAGACCACCTTCAAGTCAAAGGAAGGCCTTTTTGAATGGTTGGCCATGCCCTTTGGTTTGACA
>SNQJ01S0000631.1:75698-89992 GCA_010110895.2 Picea sitchensis
CCCTTTGGTTTGACAAATGCTCCAGCCACTTTCATGAGGATGATGGACGATATCCTGTGACCATTCACCAATACTTTTGTAGTGGTGTATCTGGATGACATTCTAATTTACAACAAGGCTTGGGCCAAACACTTGCAGCATATTCAACAGGTTTTGTACACCCTGCGGTAGCACAAGCTACATGCCAACTTGGAAAAATGATCCTTTGGCATGGATAGGGTCCATTACCTGGGATACATCATTTATCAACATGGCATACATGTGGATCCGGCCAAGATCCAAGTCATCCATGACTGGACAACCCCAACAACACTCACTGAGCTTTGGAGCTTCTTGGGCCTTGCCAATTTCTAAAGAAGGTTAGTGTTGGGATTCTCCCATATTGCATGGGCCCTCAGCCAAATAAACAGGGGTGGTGGTAAGGCGAAATTTGCATGGCGTTGGTCCCAAAAAAAAGAGTTCGATGATTTGAAGCAGTGCCTATACTCAACCCAAGTACTTTCACTACCAGACCTACAACATCCCTTTGAAATTGAGACAGATGCTTCAGACTATGCTCTGGGCACCGTTCTCACTCAGCATGGACACCCCGTGGCCTATCATAGTGAGACATTGTCAGATATTGTTCGTAAGTACCCTACTTATGATAAGGAAATGTACTCCATTGTACAAGCCTGCCACCAGTGGAGACATTACATTCTTGGGAAGGAGACAGTCATCCACACTAATCATAAGCCACTGCAGTTCATGAGGACACAGGGAAAATTGTAGAATGACCACCATCAAAAGTGGTCCACATACTTGCAGCAATTCCACCTCAACATCAAGTATAAAATGGGAAGCACCAATCGCGTCGTTGATTGCCTCAATAGACCGCCAGCCGCAACACTCATCACGGTGCTAGACTCTTGTGTCCATGAGACATATGGATGACCCCAACTCTATGAGACAGACCCTGACTTCACCACCACCTACCAAATGTTGGTTGCAAACGCAGTTGTCGATAATTTCCATATTCAGGATGGGTTGTTGTGTCGTCTAGGCAATATTTGTGTTCCATCAAGTGAGATAATGAAATTGATCTGGGAAGCCCACTACATTCAGGTGGCAGGACACTTCGGCATTGAAAATACAATGGTGATGCTATAGAAACATTTCTACTAGCTGAAACTTTGACAGGAGGTCAACAAGTATATCAGGTCCTGCACTGCCTGCATTATTTCCAAACTGAACACTAAGAAACAGGGCCTGTACACCCCTCTTCCTACTCCTGACAGGCAATTCGAATCCATCTCAATGGACTACATGTCGGGCCTCCCATCCACCAAGCAAGGAAATGACTATGTTTTTTTGGTTGTTGATCACTTTTCTAAGATGGCGATTCTAGTTGCCTACAAGAAGAGCATCACAACAGAGGCCACTACCAAGGTCTTCTTTGAATGAGTCTGGGTACATTTTGGAATCCCACAAATCATTGTCTCAGATCGGGATAGTCGATTTCTCAGCACATTCTGGTCGAGCCTTTGGTCACTGATGGACACCAAGCTCACCAAATCCATGACCTTCCACCCCCAGACATATGGCCAAACCGAGGTTGTAAATCGAATGATTGTGCATATCCTTCGCATGTATAATTCAATGCACCCTCACACATGGGATGAGAGCCTTCCCTATGTCCAACATAGCTACAACCAAGCCTTTCATAGCTCAACCGGCCATATCCCCTTTCAGGTGGGGTTGGGATTCCAGCCATTGGGTCCCATAGATGTTGCACTTCCCCTTGCGGTCACCTTGACCAACTCATATCCTGCTCCAAATGAAGCTGAAAAAGCCACCTGGTTCATTGAGCAGATCTAGCACATACGCGAATAAGTTCAAGATATCCTATAGAAGTCCAATGACAAGTGTAAACAACACCATGATCAACATCGGGTGGCACATAAGTTTCAGGTGGGCGACAAAGTTTGGTTAAAATTGTAGAAAGAACACCTTACAGGACCCCATCAGAAGCTTTTCCCACTCTGTTATGAGCCATACACTATCGCCAAGGCTGTGGGGGACAAATCTTTTGAGCTCAACATTCCTCCCTTCCTTGGCTTGCACCCATTGTTCAACATGGATCTCCTTCGCCCTTATTTCCCACCATTATTGGACACCTCAGAAGTATAAGAATAGTTGACACCAACAGAGCTCAACCCTCACATAAAATAGGCATCCAATGATCATATTTTGGACACATAGATCAAGGGCACTCGAAAACAAAGGATCTAGCATTTTCGAGTCGTCAAAGAAGGGCAACTCCTGCACCAAGGCAAGTGGCTCACCCGGGGCCAAATTCAACATAAATTTCCTCATCTGATGGGGGACCTCAACGCATTGGATACCATTTCTCCATAAAGATGGAGGATTGATCCATATGGATATCGGTGGCTACCCACCTTTTCCAACTGGCTCAAAATAATTTTTTGACAATTTTGGCAATTTACTATTTTTAGCAGTTTTAACTTCCGGGGCCATTTTGAGGGCCTAAATGAAGGTTTTTCCGGATCGAGTTACTCAATTACAGTTGAAGGAATATTGATCCCTGAAAATGAATCTCCTCTATTATACCTTTCCAACGGGCTATCACACGCCTAAAACAGATATCGTATGCAAAAGTTACGACCCCGACAAGTTGATGTACTAACTTACCCAAACGGGGCCCACTTGACTTTTGGCGCTTCATCTCCTAGGGTTAGGTTTTTGGATGTCTAGGGATTTTGGAATTCTTGTTTATGGTAAAAAGGCCTTCAGAGCCTCATTGTAATTTTATTCTTGCGAATGCGTACAACCGTCACATCTCTTCTCAGAGATAATCCACCACCATTCCAACAAGCTTGTTTCCGCTGCATTTTACAGTTTCAGCTTATTTCATTATTGAATAGAAAACCAGTTTTACTGTATCTCTGTTACTTTGTGTTAAGCACCTATTAATAATCTATATTCATTTCATTCTTCTCATAAAATCTAGATCATAACTGAAGAGGATAATAAGACGTGGAAGCAGTTGGTGCATGGTGAAGAGGATCCCAGGAAGCAGTTTGTGAGATTAATATAAAGAAGTACTTTTTCCGTCCTGCCAAATGACATCTTAAACTTATATGATTTGTTTACATTTCTTGTTTATGATGTCTAACCCACTAATCCATATGTATAATTCATGCTTGTAGTTTCTTTTTTGTATTTTGATGAATGCAGGTAAGCCTTGGGAGGAGATTTGCAGTCAGGAAACAACCAAGCAGAAAGGGATCGACACTGGATGCGGAATTTAAGGTAGGCCTACCATATCACTCTCTCTTGTATTTTATGTATGATTATGGGGTAGTGTCGGGATAGTTATTAAAAGTAGGATACTTTATATGGTTTGCTCTGCTTACACTTTAGACCCTTGGTGTAGTCTGTAGAGGGGTTTTCCCACTATAGCAGAATTGGTGACCGTACTGGGGATGACTCTAGAGTATTTGGGGATATTTCTTTTGGGTGATTTGAATCAGTTTATTTATTGTTTTCTGGGTTTCTGTGAGCTTCTGTGTCTTCAAAGGATGTTGGTCTTTCATACTAGTACTCCCTACATGTGCTGGATTGTTGTTTTTTCATTTTCTTGAGGAGTCACAGAGGTGTACGCGGCCTATAGTGGGCCTGGACGCGTGCATATGCTCCCTGCCCTTGGACAACCCACATACATATGCTGGTTGTTGAAGTGTCAATAGCATGCCTCTTGATAATTTTTTTGTAAAAAGAATAGGTAGTCGTCCTCTTCCCTATCAGGAGTCAAACTCCTCAAGGGTTTTCTTGATCTAGTACTGGTCTCTGTTATAACGGTCTATAGTCTAGGTATGACTTCAATTTGGCTTTCTTTTGACCAAATATTTCTTGTGTTTTCTTTAAATAGGGTTTTTAGACAAGTTAGTGAGTCTTCTTTGATCTACCTTCTTGGTATTGTTAGTGACTCACTGCGATCTACGATTGGGCCATAAGCCATTTCTTGGTCCTGTCTTGTCGTCATTTTCCCCTTTTTTTCTTTGGAAGAAAATAAAAGAATTCCTTTTCAAATTTCTTGTTTTGAAGCATAAAACAATAAAAAAATATTTCATTTATTTGTTTCATAAAGTAGTTTAGGTTAATTTTCTTCATTTACCAAGGAAAAAAAAAGTTTTCTTAAATTCTTTACTTGAATGCTTAAGTAAATTAAGTAGCTCGTAGTCGAGCGAAATCTTGTTTTGAGTTTTTATTTTCAAATATCTGAGAAAAGTAGTTATGAAAAGTTTGGTGAAAGAGTTTCAATTGGCAAATCTTTAGTTGTGAAGAAAGAAGTACTTTTGTTTCCAGTATCATCTTATGCTCTTCTCTTTCGTCTCTTAAAGAACATCACTGGTTTCACTTTCATTCCTTTTGACTTAAGACAACCACTAAAATTAATGCCTAATTAAAATTTATTAGACTTTGTGTTTGAAGGGTTCATCAATTTAGTCTAGGCTAGAGCCTTGATTTAGGATTGGAGAGGAATCTCTTCAAGGATACAAAAAAAAACATAAGAGTCTGAGCTAGGAAGTGATTGAAAGTCCAGTAACCATGAAATTTATCCAAGACCCCCCTCTAACACAGGGCCTAACATGAGGTCACGTGAGGAAAGGTAGTGGAGATAACCCCTCCAAAGTCGAACCAAGCATAGTGAGGAATGCATATAGAGGGCTTATCTTTGGATTCCGTTGATCGAATTTTCCATAGAGCTTTGTGGGTCTTGAATCTGTCTGTGGTCCTTAGTCAACTTATGGAATGCTTTCTTTCGATACCCTTGATAGGTTTCAGGCTTGATACCCTTCTCATTGCAGTTCACCCAACTGTCTACTGTACCTGCTTGGTGATTGTTCATGCATTGGAAACCTAGTTTCCTTTATCTTAGTGACTTACACAGGTGACTGCGGGGGTATACCATGGTACCTAGGGTAGACATCAAGCCATGCTTTGCATATTATACCTAGAGGGTGCTTCCATATTCAAGTTGCACATGCATCGGTAGGTTTCTCTAGTGTTGGTTGTTGTAACTGTTGATCTGCTTGTCTTATGTCATAGGAACTTTTTCTAGTGTGTGCTGGTTTTTTAAAATGATTATAGAAAGCCCTAGCGTGTCTTTTATCTTCTCACACAATGGAGGATCAGGAGCTCTGCCAGTCGCAAAGGCTTTTAGGCCTGCCATCGGTCGATATCGAGCCACCCTCACCATTGCTAAGGTGAAAAATAGACCAGCAAGGGTCTTTTGAGGTGACCGAGTTATAGGAAACTGTGCCTGACTCATCTCCGAGAGGAGAACATTTGATTCTAGAGGAACCAATCATTTATAACCTCAGAGCGCAACATTTTGGTCCATATATCCCTCCAATCATTGATCTATCGATGCCCATCATCGTATGGGTTCAACCTTATGAGCATCAGGTAGTCTCAAAAGCAGCGATGGAAACAAATACTACTACTTCAGTGATTACTCATATTTCCTCTACGATTGTCACTACAGGGGGTGTTCTGCCTCCTAACCAACAATCATCGGTCTGGGCCACTATGGTATTGACTACCTCTACCTTGGGCAATGGTTCGATTCCTTCTAAGGAAGTGATCACTGCTCCTTTCACCTAGAGGGTGACAGACCCTCCATTCTCATACGAGATGACTGGCTTTGGTACGAGCAATGTAATTTCCTACTCCACTCTACAGAATTTAGGTCTCGGGGTAGGGAGATCCAATGTTCCTCTGCAAGGATATATGGGAGGCACTTCATCTCCCTATAATGATTTCCATTATGGAGGGGGTAATATACCTCCTTCATCCCCTTTGCTCGGTGGACCTCACCAAAATTTCACCAGGCCGAACGTAAATTACAGTTCTCTTGGAGAAGGGAGTCAAGGACTACCTTCTTATAGAATTACGGTAGGTTCGACACAATTATCTTTGTTCGACATGTTTGGTAACAACACTTTCTCGTCAACGGTTGTCTCAATCGGGGGAAACCCCGATTATGGACAACAAAATCCTATGCAGGGTACTATTATTGTACAGGGGGTAGACGTAGGAATTACTTCCACATAAGGAACTTGGAATCTATGGCAGAGATCAGTGCCCTTGATAGGGATTTTGACCAGGGGAAACCCCTTCCATATCCAATGGAGCCTCGAGCAAGGCTCAACACCTATTCCTGTCAGATCGGTAGGGGGCAACCCTTCCCAAAATCCTTGGAATGCGATGCAATCCCAACCCTTTACGTCCTATTACGGGAGTCAATCGATGACGTCTCAATAGGTGAAAAATGTGTATGCTGGTCACGACCATGGTTATTACCAGAGCCTTGGCCAACAACCTAACTTTTCTTGGAAACCTGGTGCCAACCAAACTCCAGGCTCCTCTTTCCCTGGTTACAATCAACAACCCAAATTAGCGTTTCTAGAAACTCTGCACTTGCTAGACTTGACAAGGTTATTAAATGACCCCATCTCTCACATTCCACGTTGGCCTCCTATGCCAACCAAGTTGCCTTCAGACATCCCAAATTTCTAGGCCAAGTCTAACGAAGATCTAGGCGATCATGCGACTACCTTCGATTTATGGTGCTCGTCCAATTCTTTGAGAGACGACTCCGTCCAGTTGTGTTTGTTTCAACACACTCTCATCGGGAGTGCAAGGAAATATTACATCAAGCTCGACCACTCAAGATACTCTTCCTTCGACGAATTTTCAATGGCTTTCTTAAACAATTTCCAATTACCTATGAGATACGATGCCGACACCAAATTTATGGTGAAGTTTGAGCAGACAAAAGAGAACCATATCTCAGATCACATATGAGAATGGAGACGTCAGAAGAGTTTGATAAAAGTGCTAGTTCCACCAGCATTCCTACTTGAGTGGTTCTTTAAGTCTTTGTTACCCCAGTTATCTAAAGACGTCCCAAGATCGGGGGTATTTTCAGAGGAAGAAGTGATAATGAGAGCCCAACAACTAGAACTGATTTACTCTCAGTTTGGTTTAATTTATGAAGTTTTACCAGAAGCACCACGATCGATACTTGACAAGACCAGATAGAGATCTGGACCACATGTCGATGGTATTGTAGTCTCATCGCAAATGAAGCCCACTAATCAACTGTCAAATCAATTGCATCAATTTTTAATACAACAGACAGTGGCCATCCAGACCATTGGTTCAGCTGCTCCCCCTACTCAAACGTCGGATGTACACAGTGTGCAATTGACAAACCCAAAGGCCACCCAACAACCTAAAGGAAATAACGAAAGAAATAAAGAAGGGTAAGGGGGATAAGAAACCTACCAATAATGTTGGTGAGGGTAACACTGAAAAGAAGAAGTTGAAGTATCCCTATAATCTTTGCAAGGAAGACCATCCGACTCATCAGTTCCCTCGGCTTGTGGAGGCCCAAAATTTATTGGCACAACAACAACCTACCATGTTAACAAATCCATTTCTGTATGGGAAAAATTTAGCTCAAGCCTCTTCAAGCACAGAAGGGGCTGGTCAAGGACCCCTTCCATCTTTGAGTAATCCTTCATCCACAAATGTGTACATGATGAAAGGTAGAGTTGACTTAACAACTAGGACACAAGACTATGGAATGCCAAACACCTCTGATAAGGGTAAAGAAGTCGAAAACCGATCTCTTCTTATTCAGTTTGAGAATACATTGGGTGAAACAATGACACGCATCCCCAAAGGTGCATTCAAGAAATCTACCCACAACCCAAACGAAAGGGCCACCCATAACTACTATGTGGTGGAGGATTTGTCACAAACCCCTTGTGCAATGTCAGCTTTGGAAGTCCTCCAGAGATGCCCTTACTAGAGAAAGGCTCTATTATTTTCCTTAGGATCTATTGAGACTTGTAATCTGGGAATGATCATGCTTGATACGACTGACTTAAAACCTCGTCTTCCTTACCACATATCGTTTCATATAGTAGTGGCTTACACCACAAAAATATTTACTCGGAACATTTTCCACACGGTGATTGATGAGGGTGCCTCGACATGTGTGATGTCTTTGGCGTGTTGGAATGCCATTGGCCAACCCATTTTTTCTCTATCACCTACTCTTCTTACCTCTTTCGACGGCCATTCATTCTGACCACATGGAATCATCCCCTCTTTTCCCATGCAGTTAGGAGGGAAGACCATGTGCGTCGAAGATGAAGTGTTTGATGCATTTCTCAACTACAATATCTTGCTAGGAAGGAGTTGGACCTATGCTATGCAAGCAGTGGTCATGAAAGTTTTATGGGTCCTCAGTTATCCTTCTCCCATCCTGACCCTTCATCAGGGGTATCCACGGTCCCAATGATTGATAACCCTCATCTCGACATCGTCAACATAGGGTTTGGTTTGTGCCCACCTTTGATGGGTACTTTCGATTACCTGCCTCCGACCGTCAATGTCCATTACATGTCGACTGTCCTCGACCAACCTAGGGATGAAATATTTCAAATCTCTTCATTTCGCATGACTTAATTTAATGATCTGTGGACTCTTCCTTTCCCATTAGCCACGATGGAAGGGACATTGCACTATGGCATGGTCATGCCTTTGTCTGCAGTAGAAGTTGTGTACTCTACAGTCTAGCAATATTTCACCGACCCCAATCCGACTCTCGCATAGGAGTTATATCTGGTTCTCGACCTATATGGGATCAAGGTTCCCTCACCGATACTAATTATTTATACTTAGTCTTGCCCTCAGACAAGGATATTATTAAGGCAATGATTATTCTGGAAATACCCTAGGATGATCTCCATCATAGATCTTATTTCCTCCCAGAGTTAAGAAGAATTGAAGTAGGTGAATTCACTCTGACTATAACTGGAGATAAGGCTTGTCCCATCAATCCTTTGTCTACACATGTTGTTTAAGCTGGAGGAAATATGGAAACCATTGCTCAAATGATACATATCGATATCTACAGAACCCCTGACATTGTGGAGAATATATTCGTCGGAGTAGACTAGTCCCCCGAGGACATTCAAATCTACATAGATTTATTTAAATAATTTTGTGACATTTTTTCTTGGTCTTACGAGGAAATACCAGGCATATATCCAAGAATCGCCAAACATGAAATCATAACATATCCTGATGCTAAGCCGATCCAGCAGAAGCTTGGTCAATCCTAGGAAAGCAACAACTATTAAGGCTGAAGTAGAGAAACTACTCCAAGCTGGTTTCATGTACCCCATCCAATTGACTCAATGGTTGTCAAATCCCGTTCCAGTCAACAAAAAATAGGGTATGGTTCTCGTATGTACAAATTTTCATGATTTGAACAAGGCCTATCCAAAAGACAATTTCCCCACGCCATTTATTGACTAGATAGTCAATGAATGTGTAGGTTGTGAATCCTTTTCTTTCATGGATGGTTTTTCTGAATACAATCAGATACAGATCAAGCCCGAAGACCAACACAAAACTACTTTCATCTGTCCATGGGGTACATTCTCTTATCGGAAGATGCCTTTTGGTCTGAAAAATGTTGGAGCTACGTTTCAACGGGCCATGTATTTTTCTTTCCACAACCTCAAACACATAGTCGAGGCTTATCTCTATGATTTAGCATCATGATCTCGCAAGAGATATGATCATCCCTCACACCTCTGACTTATCTTTGAGTGATGTCGCTACTACCAGATCTACTTGAATCCAAACAAATGCAGTTTTCGTGTCACATCAGGTCATCTTCTTGGTTTCATAGTTTCGACAACATGGATCATGGTTGATCCTCTAAACGTTGAGTAAATAGTTCAGTTGCCTCCCCCATGCACAATCCCTCAGCTTCAAAGTTTACAGGGAAAAGCGAACTTCTTACGGTGTTTCATCGTGAACTATGCCGAGATCACAAAGGGTTTCATGTGTTTATTGAAGAAGTATGTTCCTTTCCATTGGGAAGAATCTACTCAATGCTCATTTGAAGCATTTAAATGCATCGTTACGTCTACTCATCTGCTTCGGCCACCCAATTATAATAAAGATTTTTTATTGTACTTGGCCACTGGAGAGTCAACCATAGGTATGGTCTTGGTTGAGGAGAATGATTTTCTCTCAGAATATGTGATTTATTACATGAGATGAGGCTTGGTTGGACCGGAACTCAATTATTCCCACATTGAAAAACTTGCATTGGCAGCAGTTCATGTTGTCCAATGGTTCTGTCATTACATCTTGTTTTGCAAGACCATCGTCATTTCCATTGTGAATTTGTTTCAATACGTGTTGACACGACGTGTAATTAGCGGAAATATCAGTAGATGGATAGTTATCCTCCAGGAATTCGACTTGGATTTTGTTTCGGCAAAGTCCAAGAAGTCATTGGTTTTTGCGGAACTCATCTCAGAAATTCCAATCGAATCAAAAGATGTTATCCCCGAGGAGTCACCTATCAAAGGAGACATGTTTTTGATCACATCTTCTGACCCTTGGTATGGAGATATACTAATATATCTCCAGATTTTGAAGGGACCTACCTCTGCTTGTGATGAGTGTCGTTGTATATGTCATCAGGCTAAAAACTATCTCATACTCGAGGACACTTTGTATTGTCGAGGTGTAGATTGCATCCTTCGTCGATTTCTCACCCATGAAGAAGAGGAAATTGTGCCTAACGATTTCCACACTGGAGCATGTGGCGGTGATTTCTCTAGGTTGGAAACAACCTAAAATATTCTACAAGCCGACTACTTTTGGCCTACATTAATCATAGATTGTGTTGAATTGGTCAAGAAGTGCCACCCGTGTCATATCTTCTCTCAGAATATGAGGGCACACCCCATTCCCATGTTTCCCGTCATCACAATTGGTCCCTTCACCAAGTGGGGGATTTATTATGCTACATGCAACCCTCCTTCCACAAGGGGGCACCATTATATCATCGTAGCAATAGACTATTTCACGAAGTGGGTCGAAGCTATGCTAACATTTAAAGATGATGGCGAGACCACAACTCTCTTTTTGTTTAACCATATAATAGCAAGGTTTGACATCTTGAGAGAGATTTTTAGTTACCATGTCAGTCACTTTAAGAACAAAACGATGTCCGAGTTAACATCAAATCTTGGGTTGAGGCAAGAACTTTCATCACCCTACTACCCACAAGAGAATGGTCAGGTGGAAGCTGTGAATAAATCCATTAAGACTATCTTACAGTGAACGATCGATTTAGCCAGGTCAAATTGTCATTTGATGTTGTATTCGGCATTATGGGCCTACCAAGCGTCTGTTAAGACTGCAACTGGTTTCTCACCTTTTCAACTCATTTATGGGCTGGAAGAAGTCTTTCCTATAGAGTGCCATATCCCCTCTCTAAAGTTGGCAGTACAGTTATTGCCAGACACTTCACCGCTTGAAGAGTGTTTATTATATCTTGAGAAGCTCGATGAGCAGCGTCAGAATGCAGCGTTGAATAACGAGGCTCACAAACAAAAATTCAAGTGTCAGTATGATTGGTTCGTCCATCCTCGGATTTTCTCTGAAGGCGACCTTGTCCTAGTCTTTGACCAAGATAACGACCCCATGGGGGAGGAAAGTTCAAACCCATGTGGTTCAGACCTTTCATCGTGAAGGAGGTTTTAAAGAAGGGCACTTATCATCTGGTGGACTTTGAGGGAAATTCTTTGGCGGAGCTCAGAAATGGGCTCTACCTCAAGAAGTATTACTCGTAGGTGGGTTACCTTGGGTGACTTCTTGTAACATATGTATAGTCATGTATATTCTCGTTTTAGTTTTCATCTTTTTTTTTATGGACGTGTCATTTTTGATGTCATCTTTTTCACTGTGGAAGATGTCAAGTGAATCAGAGGTGTTCATAGGGTTCGCAGACGACGCTAGCCGACACACTCAGAGGCTTGCTTCCACAACTTGGGTGATTTTCACACCTTAGGGCCAATCTCTATCTTCAGGAGGTTTCTGTTTAGGTGATGCCACAAACAATGTCATCGAATACAATGCAGTCTTAGAGTTGCTTTGTGATGCTTTGTCGCATGGTATCTCTTACCTCTGAATATACTTAGACGCTCAACTGGTTGTGTCTCAATTAAATGGGGTTTACCGTGTTTACGATCCTTCACTACACCGACAGTTCCTTAGGGTATGTCTCTTATAACGAAGCTTTCATTACATTACGTATATCCATGTTCCTAGGAGATTGAATCAAATCACAGATACTCTAGCTAATCATGTATTAGATTGGCATATTGCACACATGTAATAAAAAGCACACACACACACACATGTAAATACATTTTTAAAATAGATGCAATCCATAAGACATAAAAAGATGAAAAATATCCATATATATATATAAAAATATTAGAGTACATGGGTGGGCGCAAGCACCTCAAAAATATGTCCAATCCGAGTCATGCGGCTTATGCCCTAAAAAATATACAAAATGTGCTCTCAGAACGTAAGTAGTCTAGCCTAGCTAAGGGCGGGGCCTATTGGCCCTCCTGTAGTGAACAACAACGTTCGTCGAACACCGAAAGAGCTGGACCCAGGTCCGTGGCACCCCAACTATGTGAGGTTTCATTGACGATGGGAGATCCTCGATCTTCACCATAGGGACTATATGAGTGAGTGCATTAATGTTCCTCTCTACTCGTCTCAATACTCTCTCAGTATCTCCAGCTGGAGGCCCCCGTGTTGTTGCTATTGGTCTGGTGGCTCCAGCTGGTCTTGCCTCTAGTCGAGGATGCCGCCTAGTCGTCAAAATTTTTGTTGGATGCACTGGTCCCACATATGTACATAACAGATACGTAAGTGTCATATACTCTGGTATACAAAAAAATGATATATATAAAAATACATAAAAAATAAATAACTTTGAAAAGAAAACTTACCCATCTCTCCTCGCTCTGCTCCTGGAAGTACTGGCATGTCAGGATCTCTAGAAAAATTGATCTCGGCATAGGGGTAGTCCTCTATTGCTGGAATCTGTCGTGACCACCAGTCAAAAAACTTGTCATCAAAGGCCTCTATGGTCCCTCATCCCCCCTGTTGTGGAAACAACACCTCCCATCTACATAACGCTGGGAGAGAGGCCTTGTTCCCTTGTATAGTCTCTCGAGGACTCAGACTGGGTACCCTCTCGAAGAAAAAGGAGAACAAAACGGTCCCAAACCCGGAGTTTATGTGCTCCCGTACCCAACACTCTGCCCGTTTTATCTTCATGCAATCTAGCATGGTGGTACTCTAGTTGAAAATCCATGCATTTAAGCACTGTACCGCATAATGCATGTGTGCCCGGGAAGCCTGATGTAAAGCTGTGGATCCATTGATCCGCCCAATAAGTAGAACTATCACTTTGAGTGATATGTTTTTGATATTATGTAGATGCACCTGAGAACATACTTTCTCTGTACTAGCCTCACAATGGAGTCCAATCAACTCCTCAATGTTGTGAGGCACCAGGGGAAAATTGTGCAAATTGACTGGAT
The DNA here is from genome assembly GCA_010110895.2 of Picea sitchensis. Taxonomy (NCBI): domain Eukaryota; kingdom Viridiplantae; phylum Streptophyta; class Pinopsida; order Pinales; family Pinaceae; genus Picea; species Picea sitchensis. The sequence continues at coordinate 89,216 of SNQJ01S0000631.1, forward strand.
CCCCTCTCCTTGAGAGACCAGTCAGGAAGTAAATGTTCTTAGTCATTGGAGTCAATGACCGCCCCTCGAGCATGAATGTCTCTGCGTCAATATGTTAGTAATCTATCAATACATTTAGCAACCTGGGTTGTGCCCTCATAAAGAGACATTAGAAGAACTTTAGCAACTAGCATTGAGACAAAACAACGATAGCAGCAGGGTCCTTGGAGATGAAAAAATCAATGTCCTCATGCTCCCTCTCTCTCCAATTCACATACATCTTGCAAAATAAAATGAATGGAGAGTTAAATATTGCATTTCCATTTTTTCCCTTTATTTGAGGGTGTACACGGGTTGTCTTGGGTATATTCATGTGTGCACGCGAACAATTTATCTTTTTTCCGTGTGTACACATGAGTTGTGCTTCGATAGCCCATGTACATGCAGGGCCAACCTATTTAAAGGTCAGCGTCCCCCCAAGAAACAAAAACAAATACAAAATTGAGGAATGGGAATGCAAGAGGGGTTATTGTATACTTACTTGGTCCAAACAGAAATTCGTTTCGTCCACTGAAGCACCTAGAATCAACTATTTCGGCAAAGGGGTGTTTTTTCGAGTTTTGGCCAGTTCTCAATTTACAATGATGAGAATGAGCTACCAACTTTCTATTTATAGAATGTTTTGGCCCCTTTTTGTCATTTTTTGAACCCTTTTTGTTCGACAACACAGGTATTCCAACAGAGGACGAACACCTTCAGTAACCACTCACATAACCAGATCAAAGATCAACACACCGA
>SNQJ01S0000631.1:90002-109287 GCA_010110895.2 Picea sitchensis
ATTAATGAAAAGAAAAAGATTACAGAGAGATTTTACAAGAGAGTTTCTCACAATCGATCATCGGCAAATTACCCTCCATGATCTTTAAATAGAGATCATGGACCAATCGGGTGTTAAGCCACAGATCAATGGCCATTAAGATCGAGGAGAGTATGAACCATCAGATCACTCTATGTCGGGAACATATCGTGACCGTCAGATTGCCTAACTACAAATGCATACTAATGCATACTAAAGAAATACACTTTTACCTAACAACATATTAGACCAAGTAGATCTTAACTAACTCCTAAGTGTCTAAATATCCTAACACTTTTGCCATTTTTTCTAGCTTGAAAATCGTTTACTATGGTTCTTGAGTTTCTCAAGGGATGTCACAATAAGTGTTACTTTGGGTATTGAGAAGTTTTTTGAGAGATGGGTCATTTTTAAAGGTCTTTTGGTAAAAAATCATTTTTCAACTTTGTGCATGTAAGATAGGATGTCAACTCCACTTTTTGCACCTCATTGTCTTTTTCTCTTTGCCATGGGATTGATCCCACCGAATTGTGACATAGAACCCTCACTCCTGCTCTAAAAGTGTTGTAATTTAGTGGTAGAGCCTACCTTCACATGGATGCCCTAGGTAGATCCTGGTTGCATTTTGGTGTCCATGTTGTCACTAATGACTATAGGATTGGGAGTCCTTATAAGTTTTTCCTGATTACGAGTTTGAGCCTCATTTGCAGAATTCATTCTCACTCTTTACCTCACCCTCGGGACACAGAAAACACAATGGGTCTTCTTTTAAGGCCTTTTCAGACCCTCTAAACATGAAAATATTGTCGAGCGATCTTGTGGCCCTTCATGCTCGCTAAACTAAAATTTGAAGGCATGTCTTTCCGACAGTATTTTTGGCCCTTTCATGCTCGCTAAACTAAAATATGAAGGTACCCTTCCTACGATTTTTACGCCTTTTTCGTCTGGATGGTCAAAAGTACAAACAAAGGTATATTCTAGGAGCTTTGGTTCTCTAGAAGAGTATTCTCAGGTATAGATTTAACGCTTTTTCGGGCCTGAGGGACTAAACTTACGAAAAAGGAACCTCCCAAGGGAGTCCATAGTGAAGCTCTTTTCAGACTCCCTAAAATTGAAAAGATGGTTGAGTGACCTCATTTCTTCACACTCGTTAAATTGGTCCAGAAGAACATCCCTTACAGAATCCATAGTTAAGCTCTTTTCAGACTCCTTAAAAATGAAAAGATTGTTGAGTGATATTGTCTTTGTCACACTCGTTAAAATGATTTTGAAAAGACGTCTTCTCGGTGCTAGTATACCTCTTTTTTGAGCCGACTAGACTACCTTCAAAAAAGGTACCCCAGTGGAGTATCCTTTTACATTTTTTTTTAGACTCCCTAAAAATGAAAAACCATTGAACTTACCTTCTCTGAGCTCGCTAAAATTACATCGAAGGCCATTATCATTGTGTCTTATTAATCGCATTTTTATTCCTGCATCTTTTGCCTAATGTCGTCTCCATGTTTCTCTCAATTGAACCATCTAAATAATGCCTTATATGCAAGATTTGTAGCACTCTGCCTCTACGTCTTGACACCTTGAGCCATGGAGGATTTTTTCCGAGTGTCCTTTTCCTGCATATGTCCCCTTTCTCTGAGCATCAATGTGTTCCTTGCACTTGGAACTAGTATGTCTACGACACTCGATCCTCCTTTGTAACATAGCATTCTTTATTCTTTTTCAAACTTGCCAAGATTATTGAAAAAGACAAAAAAAATCAAATATACCCCAAAAAGAGGAAGGGAAAAGTATTTTCTTTTTGTTGTCAGCATAATGAGTTGCCCTCGGACAAAGCACATTCTTCCATTTGTTCATCAAGATCTAGGATTCATTATGGCCTTAGGAAGTTGTTCTCACTACACAGAGTTGTGTCCTCCTCCATTTGGTTACCCTTATAAACATTTGGAGAGTTCACATTGCCTCCTGTGTCATGAACTTTTTTCAATGCCATGCTCCTCGAGTCTCATCTTTTGTCAATCTTTTGTCCAAGGGAAGTCTTACTAAACTTGAGTCGGCCCTTTTTCATTTTGTCTCTTGTCCTCATGCGTGGCCACCCCGAAAGACTAATCAAGTCCTTGCTCAAAATCAATGAAGTTATATGCCCGATCATCAAGATCCTCTTGTCTGTTCCCGATGAGCCATCATAGACCTTTGGGTAGTGAATTCATACACTCATATTACACTACTACCCGAGTTTTGAAGATTTGAAGTTTTTTCTCGAGCTCTAAAGACCTCATCTCCAGCCATCGGGCATCATTGGCTTCTTGAAGATGGATACTATACATGTATATGTTTTGATTTTTGAGATGTAGATCCATTGTGTACTACTCACAGCTACACTTTATATAGTTATATGACATGGATCTGCAATGTATTTGATTGGAAGGCATGATTTTATTTCATCCCAAGCATGGGTATGCCTACCCCAGTCAGACAAATTGTTATTTTTGTAGATGGAATCTCCTGAACTCCGGTCCCTGGGTTCACTCATGTCGTACAATGGTGAATATTTGTAATGTATTTCGGCCATCAGATGCTCTTTTGACCTCACACATTAGGGGGAATCTATTATAAACCTAAATTTCACCGTACATGCATACCTAGAATCAATCCATTTAACTTGCTATATTTTCCAAAACATCACTGAACAAGCTCTTCAAGAAACCATTGCTTTGAAGGTGTACACGTCCTGCACCATTATTGCCCACGTACACATGCCTGCTGACCCACTATAGCCCGTGTACACTCACTGAATATCGCAAAAAGTGGAAAATTTCATAGGATAATGCTTTCTGGGCCGTTACTTAACTGTTTGACTGCCCATAGCCAGTCACCCCAACCATTACTATCCCTTTTGGCCTATAAAAGAAGGGGTTTGGGTCCCATTGCAAAGGGAATCACGAGAGCAAAGAAACTCTACCCATTTTATCAATCCGCCTTTGCCCCAATTGCAAATCCCTTTACCATTTCTCTAAGAGAGAACTAAAGAGGAGAAGAAGACGTGGAAGCAGTTGGTGCATGGTGAAGAGGAGCCCAGGACCAAATTCGAAGAGTAGTGTCGGTCTCATGTTGTAAGTGACTTTTTGTGAGATTAATATAAAGAAGTACTTTTTTCGTCCCACCAAATGATGTCTTAAACTTATATGATTTGTTTACATTTATTGTTTATGATTTCTAACCCACTAATCCATATGTATAATGCATGCTTGTAGTTTCTTGTTTGTCTTTGGATGAATGCAGGTCATCCTTGGGAGGAGATTTGTAGTTAGGAAACAACCAAGCGCAAAGGGATCGACACCGGACGCAGAGTTTAAGGTAGGCCTACCGAATCCCTCTCTCTTTTCGTTTATGTATGATTGTGGGTTAATGTTGGGATAGTGGTTAAAAGTAGGATACTTTAGACAGTTTTCTCTGCCTAGACTTTAGACCCTTGGTGTAGTCCGTAGAGGGGTTTTCCGACTATAGAAAGCAACTCTACGCACTACTGAGGGTTTTGGAGAACTAGATCCATCTGTTCCTGATCCGAAAACGGATCCAGAAGCCTGATAGGGCTTGAAAAATGATCAAAAATTAAAGTGCTCAGAATGCGCCGAAACCTATGCCATTGCGTCCGGCTCGTCTTCCTGATTCCGGTGGTATATTTACTTCGTCAAAACAGGCTTCGTATGTGAAAGTTAGCGCATTTGGAAGTTTTGCATAAGCAGGAAAAAAGTCAACTGGTCAAAGGACACGTGGCACATTTCGGAAGTGACACATGGCAGGGTGCATAAGTGACAAGTGGCAAAGTTTGTGTGGACACTTGACATCTGACTGGTTTCTACATGGACCAATCCCATAACAACACATGGCATGTTGAGATTGGTAAAATATGGCAAATTAATAAAATTCAAGGATGAATTATATATTAATATATATGGTTATTTTATATATTGTGGTCATTAAAGTGGATGCCACGAATATTTTAATAAAGAGGACAAAGTACCCATTTAAAAAGGGATGATATGCCACGTTGTGGTATTATGGTTATAAAAACCATATGTAATATGGTTTGGATGTGCCATATTAAAAAAACACTTTATGCATATGCCACGGGTTTGTTGTTACGTATGACCAGCAGGAAAAAGGGCGCGGGGGCCTTATCCATAACCACCAGCGCGCACCTCCTACCATTTGTTTCGGGACTTGGTCCCATTGTAATGCCATATGACTCAAACGGCGCGGGGTTTGTTAACCATTTGGAACCGGGCCGTTACACTATTACAACGCGCAGTTATAACTTATGCCACCGGGTCCTATGGAGCGCCAATAAGACCGGGAGCAGGCGCGTGAATGGAGGGCCAGCGCGCCATGCGCTTGGCCACATGGCCAACAATATGACCGTGTAAGGGGGCCGCGCCAGCATTTGGGGGCCTAACACTTATTATAAAGTCAAAAGTGGGTTTTTTTGAACGAATTTGGTTATTTTTAATTAAATATGCCTAATTTTAGCTGATTTACTTCATTTTTGGGGGATATTGGGCTTTTTTGGAGGCCAGACTCTTGGAGGAAGTTGAGGATGAGAAACCAACTCCTTTGCTATATAAACCAGGCCTGTTTGAGGCCAAGGGACAGTCATTTTTGCAGAGTTATGCTGTTGGAAAGCCAAGCCAAAGACAGTTTGTTGCAGGGTAGTCCTTGAGGTGGAAACGCTGTCGGATCGTTTCTGGGAGCTTGGAGCATCAGTTTGGCGTGTCGTTTCTTGCATTGGGTTCTTGAGATCTGGGAAAACAAGACCATATCAGTCTTGTAGCCTTCGGGCATTGCTGAGATGTAATTTTGAGCACTTGATCAGAAATAAAGAAGCCTCCCCCACAGGAAAAAGGCCCGGAGACGTAGGCAAACATTGTGCCGAACTCCGTTATCAACCTGCGTTCTTATGGTTTGCTGTTCAGTATTATTTTCAGATCTGCATATGTGTATTTGACTGATATAATCCTCTTCTTTCCTCATTCTTTCGTTAAATTCTCAAATGGTTAAAATATTCATGCAAGTTAAAACTCAACCATAATCATAAAAGATCCTGCCCCGGATCAGTTCCTGTGCTGATGTTGCGCTTTTTCCTAAAGTCATCTTAGGTTCCTTCTGAACCTATGGTATATCTACCTCTTTATGTGCCTCTACTTCTAAAGTTGGGCTTCCCATGGCACGCTCAACCTTGGTCGTTGATGAAGTGTGTTGGGGACTTGGGACTTGTGGATTTTCTACCGTTTGCATCTTCGTTGAAGACAAAGTTTCCTTATGTGACACAAAAGGTATGATATATTGGTGCTAGGATTCAGGGTTTAGGAAAGTCAATTGTATCCTCTGCTCAGGTACTTCTGGATTTGGAACAAGAATCTTTGGTCTGTGCTTGGGTGTTTCTGGGGGATCGAGTTGCATGGGTTATGGATTAGTGCTTTGGGGTAGACTGTCGGTTTCTGAAGGTGGTGATTGGGCTTGTGGTGGTGATGGAGGGTGCTCAGTGATTATGGTTGATGGAGTGGTGTCAGGCTTAGGGTCATCTTGGATATGTATGATAGGGACTGCTCAAACCACTTAGCAAGTGTGGGGGATGGTGGATGAAATGGGTTGGGGGTTCATAACATTGCTTGGCGAGATCCCCATCGTGGTTTTCTTGGCCACAGGATTTGTGATGAATGCAACACTAAGGATTTCATTGACATCCTTACCTCTCAACATAGCTTGCTCTGACACTTGTGGGAACATCAACAATTTTATTTTCTTTCACTCTAGTGGTTGCATCTCTTCCTCCTCTTGTGATTTCATCTTTTCTAGAGCTTCTTTCTTCTGTACCACTGGGTCATAACTCGGTCCTACCCCTACTTCCTAACATTTCTTCTTCAACAACTCTGTAGGAAAAACATAGTGCATCCCTAACTTGTGTGGGTTGCATTTGACTCTAGGCCATGACATCACCTCCTTGTCGAAGGCCTCTTCATCCAAATAGAATGACAACATCCACGAGTGGAATTCCTCCCTGTTGACATACCTCGGGCATAGAAATGTATGGTGTCGGTTCATGTTGAATGATATGTTCATTGTATTGTAGTTAATAAACTCCTGTGGAATGAAAAACCCTTATGTTACATCAAATAGCCCGTTGTACTACTTGGAGAACATTGTGTTGTTGAAGGCAATGTTCTCCGAGTTTTCCCTTGAATGCCAGGGCTCAACCATTTCCGCTAAGCGACCCTTATCTGCAAGCGCAAATGGTCTTCCGATAGGTGTCGTCCACTTGAGCATTGCAAATGCAAGAAACAAGTATGAATAGGTGAAAGTACCACCTTTCTCTTAGGCTTCCTCGTAGGTCACAAGTAGTTCCTCCAACAGGTAGCTGCACCAGTTGAATACAATGCCATTGGTGAAAAAATCTACCACTGATACAACATCTAGTGTTCATTCTCCATTGTAGTAGGACCTCATGACTTTTTTAGATATGATGTAGCAACCAGTCCTAACAGTCTCAGGTAGTATGGGGTCGATCTTGGTTGTGATCCCCCCCCTCTGTGTGTGAAACCTCTCATATAGGATGGGCTCCCCTTTATTCTTGTCGCACTTGTTGGGACCCTGGAACCTTTTGGACATGTCCTCGCCCTTAAGGGACAATTCAATAAGTTGGTGGATGTCTTTTGCATGGATTGGATATCTCCTATCCAACCACAGACTTATGTCATGCACCCTGCTGATCAGAAACTTGGTACACCTTGCAACTTTTCCAATGGTGTCGAACACTGGTAAGTCCCAAAGGTTCATGATGTTTGTAATATCCCCAAGGATGTGCCCCAGTTATATTATGAATTGTAATTATGTTTATAGGCTGGTGAGCGAAGTGTATATAGGTTGGTGGGCTTATGTGTTTATTAGGCTGGGTAGACTAGTTAAAGGCCAGGAGCCTAGGTGTTAAAGGGAGTAGGCCAAGTGTGTGGGTCTAGAGGATAAGATAGGGGGCTTACCTCTAAAGGGGATAATAATTTATTATTATTTATTGAAGGCTAAGGTGGACATGTTGAGTGTAGTCCTAAGTTCCTGTAAAGGGAACATGTGCTAAGTGGAACTCATGTGGCTCCAGAAAGACAAGTGTCAACCTGGGCACATGCAGTTGAAACTGATGAGTCAGTTATGTTGGGATTCTCTCTCTCATTCCTTGATCCTCCATCTGAACTCACTGGCCTTTGCGTCTTCCCTTGGCATAACCTGACACATTTTAGAAACCATAGGGAAGGGAAAAATCCGACGTGTGTGTCACGTGAACCAAGGTTTATCCTCACTGAAAATATGAGTTCATGCCTTAACCATTTGGGTTGTTGTCATGTGTACTACCTAAGATGTCTTTCATCTTAGTGGGCTGCTGTCATTTTTGGACATCCATACCCAATTCCCTATAGCTGTTTTCGCCCATGAGTTAACCAATTTTTTTTGATGTGATATTATCCTTACCTTGCGGGAATTGATTAGTAAATTGTTGAAGAGGTTGGTTTTCAGGCCTGTGAGCGACTCTCTCCAGGTGAGAGAGTGTGGGGAGGAAGTGAGAAATCTTGGAAGGCCTCCTGTAGCTACCACAGAGCTCGGAGAATTTTGTTTTAGCCTATTGCTGAAGCCCAAGGCAAGGGAGGTTTAGCAGTTGAAGGACTATAGGACAATGAAGGTGTATACTCCTAGGGTGGGACATGCATGTGGGGAATGAGAGTCTATGGGAAATGGGCATAAGTGGCTCCTGGGAGAGATTCTTTCCTCTAAAACTGTGTGACCTCCTTGTTGACCTTGCCTAGCCTAGGAATCCCTTTCCCAGTGGATCTTAGTCCCATCTCGGGGGTGATCCATTGATGAGTGTGATGGGAAGCATTTTCTATGGCTGGGAGGTTTGTGGAAGGTCTGCACGTAGTTGGTGGATTTACTCCAGCTAAAAGATAAGTATCATTTACGTGCTTAATTTAATTTTTTGCATGCCTATGATGCTGGAATGTTATCATGTATTATGTTGCGTATATGAATTACTATCTATTATATTTGAATATGTGTGGTAGCAGTAACTCTTTTTTATGTGTTTTATTTCGATTAAAATGCATGCTATATATTTATATGTAAATTTTCCATAGTGGTAGCATTACCCGGTCTCTGTGGAGGGATAGGGATGCTACAATTTGGTATCGTAGCTAATTCAGAGCTGAGTAGTGGCATTTCCCAGGCCGTTTGATGGATGGGGATGTTACAAATTGGTATCAGAGCCATGGTTTTCAACACTGATCCTATATGGGCCATGTTAGTGGAAATTGATGAAAAAGTTTTGTAAATAATTGTTTTCGAAGTAGACAAAATTTGAGTTCAGAGCATGGTTTCAATGCTGAGCCTGGATGGGTTGGATAAGTGGTCATTGGACCCAAAATTTCAAGATGAAATTGTGTCTGGAGGACCAATTTCGAACCTCGGAACCTTCTTGAGTGCTAAGAAGTTACCTTGGTTGTGTTACGAAGCTCAAGAGGAGTAGCAGTGTTGTAAAACCACTATAGACATGGTATTGGTCCACAGAGTAATGTGGACCTTTGGATCTGTTCGGGAGAAGGAGAATCCTTCATGACCATCAGATATGGTAATGTTGTGAGGCAGTTAGCCGTGAATTCCTTTGGAAATCCATAGAGTAACATAGTTTATTCTTTGTCATAGGCTATGTTCGAAAGGAAGGGAAATCCCTTACGACCGTCAGATCTAGGGAAGGTGCAGAGGAGTTAACCTAGAATCCCTTCGAATTTCGCGACTTCAGTGATGTCTGATGCCAGAAACAAGAGAAGGGTCAAAGTCTGAAACTCCAAAGTGACATGGCATGGTGATGTCACTTGGTTTGATGTGGACACATGGGTTGTGTGGCACGTGTCAGTGGGTTTTGAACCCGTAGAAGTTTGAAATTCCATATGGAACGTGACCTGTGACACCCATATGATTGGGCCACAAGTCAGTCGCTAGTATTCTTCCACGTAGCACTCCATATGAGAATGGTTAGTGGGGTCAAGGTTACATAATGAAGTTAAGGGTCAAAGGACCAACATAGGCATTGATCACTATACATCAATATCGACGGCTAGGAGGAATTGCAGGGATCAAGGTTGCATGGGAGTTAATTCTCCAAGGCAGTCCTGCAATCCAAACCTCGGTTTCACCGAGGGGTTACATGTCAGCATAAAAAGTATTGCAGGATGAAAGGTGGGTTGCTCCAAACCATTGTTGCATGCCCCTGCGATTGGAAAACGTTAAGTGATGTGACATAATGGCATCACCAAAGGTGATTGGGAATGTTTGGAGATTAACGGTTTAGATGTGTGGATGTGAGATCCTTCGAAGCTCCGAAGTCCCGAAGACCCAAAGACATGGAACTCAGACACATGAGGTTCCATAGTAAGTTTCATTCGTCAGATGTTGAATAGAGGTGGACAGTTGATCCGCCCTATGTCATGAGTTTGGTAATCTGGAACTACGAGAGATTGTTCTATGGTTATTTGAAATATTCTGAAGCCAAAAGCCTGAGTAAGCATCTAGTGATCTAGAACTTGGTCACAACCCATCATCGCATGGGTTGGGGACTGAGAGAAAGGGTCTAGTGCTTGAAAATTATTACAGAGAAGAGAAGAGATCGGAAAGAAAATGAATTCTGAACGTTTTCTTAAATCAGATTAATTTGAATGCGTAAACTGGTGAAGTATTTAATAATTTTCAATTGTTTCTCTTGTTTGATTTTTTGAGTGCAAGGAGTGCATTGAAATAGGTAAGTTAACCACAAAGATGCTCATGAGAGATATCGTTGAGCCTTCATCAATATAAGTGCAAGGAGTGCACAGGAATAACTCTATGTTGAGTTTATATAGAGATAGAGTCACTGAGAACTCTGTATGGATCTTCCAGGTAGGCATCAAGCAAGTGAAAGTGTTCAAAAAGATAAATCTTTGTCAAGTTCAGGGAGAAGAGTATCATGGGAAGATACTCATAGAGCTATTGAACACTCTGTAGAAAATGCTCAACAAGGTGTGCTTTGAGCCGAAGGTTTCCAGGAGGGCACAAAGTTTTCCTTTGAAAGGAAATATAAGGGTAGAGACCCTTAAGATACTGAGTAAATCGAAAATCTCAGAAGAGGTAATTCCTATGAGAGAGAACATGATATCCAAGAGGTAGACTCATAGGATAAAGGTCAAAGGTTGAAGCCTTTGAACACTAAAAAAATCTTCCAAGGCGGAAGAAGTCAAAAACTCAGGAGGAGGGGTGACAACAACCGTCAAATTGTTTGTGGGGAGGTGCCTGGACCATTAGATCAGTGTCCAGAAGAAAAAAAGGAAGCACAAAGGAGAGGAATGGATCCCATCTGTTAGGTTTGAGCATGAAGGACCAACGACCATTGGATCTGGGGGTAAGAGCATGAGACTTATCCCTTGTGTGCGCATGAGAAGTGGACTTGTCAAAGTCTAGAAGTCCTGCATTGATTTGTGACCATCCATTGTCAAGGAGGATAGGTGGCATAAGATCCAAAACTTTGAAATTTTGTGGACAAGGAGAAGGAGAAACAACCGAAATAAATCTTGGTTTTTATATGAAAGTGGACGTGTGGCGCCAGATATGGAACCCCAGGTATGGAGCACTCCGGAGGAAGGAAGAGTATGAAAGCGCCAAAGTCCTGAAGGATAACTTGATCATTGATCAAGGAGGAGTTAGACAGACCATTGATCTGGTCTTGTTATAAAAGAGATGAAGTCCCGAAGAAAATCAGGGTGGTTGATTTGGAGAGGACGCGTGGCAGAAGATTTGTCACTCCGGGAAAATTCACTTCAGAGATTTGTGTGTGTGGAGACGTGAGAAATACCGAAGGCCGAAGAGCCAAAGTTCATCAAAACCATCCAATTGTTGAGGATAGGTGTCAATATATCTTCCACTCCAGAATATTTCCATATGAGAAAAGAAGAAAGTTGAGAGTTGAAACTCCCGAGGGTCAGAGAGCCGAAATCAATCGTAGTCGTTCATTTGGGAGAGAGCTATGTGTCGACAGATCATGTAGATCTGGGATCATGTGTGGAAGGAGGATAGATAGTGGTTTTTGATCATGGATCATCACCAATGGATTGTATATCGATGGAAGAGCTAGATTGTGGGGCCAGAACTTGCTTGGATATTACAAATATGAGAGCGGGCCGCAATTTGTACCACAGTTTTAACAAAATGATGTGTGGCATATAGAGGTGAATTGTAGGGTGAAAAGAAGGTTTGCCTAAAACCACTATTTCCCACACCCACAATCACAGTTTTCCATGAATCCATATCCCACGGTCTTATGAAGGAAAGGGCTAATAAAAAAGGGGCTAGCGCCTGAAACTTGTAGTTTTGGAAGCGCGCAGGAATATCCCGCTGGTCTGTCAGGGCCTGGGCCTAGAGGAGAAAAGGGGCTTGTGTATAATTTGTTTGGGTTCAATCACAAGTCCAAAGAGTCAATTCAACTTAGAATATTGAAATATCTTAGACCGGGAAGTCATGCAGCCGCGAGGAGAGCAGGAGGGGGTCTGCAACAATATGGATGTGTAATTTTGCATATGTACATGCTTGGATATGCATATAACATGCTGGTGAACTTATAATAGTCTGTTATTATGAAATAATGTTTGAGTATGACTAAAGGATGGATTATGTATTATGTGGATGTTGTTGTTTCTTATAATTTCCATCGAGGTGAAGACCCATGAGGATGACAGGAGTGGTGATCAAAATGATGAAGGGGGAAGTCTGTGAGCTTCTACAAATATCAGTTGGACAGACAACAACAAGTAGGTTGGTAACAACCAGAAAAGTATGTGTTTATTTTTTGTTGATGCATACATGTTGAATGGGATCGAGGTAAGGATTCCCTCAGTTATTTTTAGTATTTAAATTGATATGTAATGGCTGAAGGCCTAGAGTGTGTAAGTGTTGTTGATGCTAGAATGCACTTAGATAAAATGTAAGTTGCATATTATGTTATGATTGGTTATGGGATCATAACCAAGTTAATTCAGGATACATACTCCTTATATAACAATGAATACCCCTAGAGCCATGAGTGACAAACCAATAGGTTGGAGGTATCACTTGAATCTATGATGGTAAGGTAAATGAAGGAATTTCAGTTAATTCTATGTAGCTAGCAAAAGAGAAGCGAAGAGTACAATAAAATCTCAAGTACTAAAGTATTCCATCGGGAAAGGGCTGAAGAAGTTCGGTCCTAAAGAGTAACTGGATGTTGAAGAATATAGAGTCTATAAAATAGCTTGGTGTGTAATTTGATTCATCCATGTACGCGATTGGGTTAGTTGGACCCAAGAAATTAACGAAATCTAAAGGTTAATTTCATCTTAGTTTGGGACTATAAATGCAAATGCAATCAAGAGTGATTTGGCTAGAAAGTGTTCAGGACAAAAATATTCTTGTACAGTGACTACAATGAGAGCATGAGAAGATCCAGGAACCCGAGAAGAATTGTAGACTTCTAGGATCAACAAGAAAAAAATTTATAGGGAGAAAGAAGTTGCAATTTTTGTGGCAACAAGTATGTTACGGCTTGTTGGGTCTACCAGAGGAAAGAATGATTGCATGTTTGCAAGTGTTATTGATGATGTTGTTGCAAAAGTAGGGAAGCAACAGAACTCTAAAGTGTTGATTATAAGTTTGATAAAAGAAGCATGAAATATTCTACTGCCATCACACATTTAGTTAGTATAAAATTTATTAATGGAAGACATGCAGTATGAGTTTTTATTACTCTTTTTGCATAATTGTTGAAGGGAAATTTAGGTAAGAATTTCCTCATCTAGAGTTATTTTATAAAATCACATGATTATATTATTGAATGATTACCACTGGATGTGGTAAAGGTTGGAGGCCTGTATTAATTCAAATCTTTTTAGCATTTGAATGCACACACTGACATAGCAAAATGTCATGTTAATTTTGTTATGGGGTAATAACCAAAGAATTAAAGATAAGAACTGGTTATAGGAATGAATACCAGTAAGCTAGTCATGTATGAGACCAGGACATGGTTGGATATGACAAGGTATGGATATGGAAAGGTTATGAGCCACACAAGTACTAAAATCTTCCTACCTTTAAATAAAACTTGGAATGCAACCTTTTTTCTAACACTAATGAACAACACAAAATTATATTCTTGGTGTAGTGTTTGGGTCGAAAAGGAAGGCATCGAATTAATTGGGAAGACAATAGGAAGTGTGTGGAGAATGTGTCAACACATTGGCTAGAATTCCAACTTATGGATGGTGAGATACATGACTGAGATAAAGAGCATTATGTAATCCAATGAAAGGTGCATTGATTAATTATGCATTGAGAATTGCACTCATGCATAATAAGTGACAGCATTGTATACTAAATGCAATGATTGAATGTGTTTTGTAAGTACATGCATATATATTATTGCATGGAAATAATTGTTACTAACAATTGAAATGTTGTCAACTCATGAAGTTGAGGACATTTTAGGGAGGTGTTAGACATTGCAACAAGAAAGTTGCAAGTCAAGTAGTCACATGAGCNTGAATAAGTATGCACTGAGAATTGCACTCATGCATAGTAAGAGATATAATTGTGTACTAAATGCAATGATTGAATGTTTCTTGTAAGTACATGCATATATATTATTGCATGGAAATAATTGTTACTAACAATTGAAATGTTGTCAACTCATGAAGTTGAGGACATTTTAGGGAGGTGTTAGACATTGCAACAAGAAAGTTGCAAGTCAAGTAGTCACATGAGCATTGAATACAAGAAATTTTCTGTTTAGAAAAATAAGTAATGAACTTAAAGATATTACTTTGAACATACATATGCATAGAATGATGAGTCTCTCTAGTTTATTAAATTGTTGAGTAATTATGATTGAATTGCTAGATGAAGAAAATTCTAAGATCACTACATATGGTTCTGTACATACTGCAATTGAATTGTGATGTACAGGAAATATTGGAAATTGTTGGCAGTATGCAAGATGAAGCTTTACAGGAAAATAGTATGCAGTTTGGTGCTTGTGTAAAACCATAAGGAAGGTTGCAATCCTAATTTGGAAACAACCAAGTATAATTATGAAATGGAATTTCCTGTTTTGGGGAAAAAGTTGAATTCCTTTTTGAACTGAGTTGGAGTTCCTAAATGAATTCTTTTATTTTTTCTCACGATAACTGCATGTGGGTGATGTAGATGAGATGATGTTGATTAAAGTTAGAATGTTTATTAAAAAGAGTAGCTCAGGGAATATGTCGATTGGAGGCCTCTGAGGGAAGTTGGAACTCCTCGAGCTATGGTGCTCTAAGACTTTTAGTCTGGTCTGTTGTTGAAGCCCAAGGCAAGGGAGGTGTAGCAGCCAATGGACTATGTGACAGGGAAGGTGTACACTCCTGGTGTGGGACAGACATGTGGGAAACGAGAGACTATTGGTTGGAGTGCTGCTAAGGTTTGGTACCTTGGCCTAGACCATGTTTATACGGAAGTCTTCTCAATCAAAACATAAGTACAATTCTCTATTTATTGTATGTTGTGTATCTTGTATATAGGTTATAATGTTATTAGAATTGCCTATATATACATATATATACATTGTATATATGCTTGCATCACCTACATCCATGACTATACATAATTTGTTTCATGTTTCATTGCTTAAGAAATATATACCTGATGTTAATCATGTTATTGATTGGAATGTGATTCAGGTGGAGAAATAAGGCATCTTGCAAGTGCATCCGATGCGCATATTGAACCGGAAGAGGAAAAATATCTGGAATTGAGCCATAGGTCTTGTAAAGGTCCAGTGGAACCAGTACGGTCCTGAGGACGCGACATGGGATCATGAGTATTTTATGTGGGAAAATACCCGCATCATTTTGAAGATTTTGGAAATATTGTTGATACTGTGTAAAGAGTTGCACTGAGGACAGTGAAAAAATAAGGGGAGGGGATTGTAATATCCCGAAGGACATACTCTAGTTATATTATGAATTGTAATTATGTTTATAGGCTAGTGATCCAAGTGTATATAAGTTGGTGGGATTATGTGTTTATTAGGTCGGGGGGCCTAGGTGTTAAAGGCCAAGAGCCTGATTTTGTATATGTAATTATGCAGATCTTTAATAAAATATAATCATCATTCTGTGTAGACCGGCCATGAAGAAAGAGTGATGGGGGAATAATCTTATACAAGGTTGGGTAAGGGAGGAGGCTAAGTGTTTGGGCCTAGGGCCTAAGCTAGGTGGCTTACCTCTAAAGGGGATAATAATTTATTATTATTTTCTAAAGGCTAAGGTAGACATGTTGAGTGTTGTCCTATGTCCCTGTAAAGGGAATGTGTGATAAGTGGAACTCATGCAGCTCTAAGAAGACAAGTGTTGACCTAGGAGAATGCAGTTAAAACTAATGAGTCAACTGTGTTGGGGGTCTCTCTCTCATTCTTTGATCCTCCACCTGAACTCACTGTCCTCTACCTCTGACCTCGGCATAACCTAACACATCTGAGAAACCAGAAGGAAGGGAAAAATTTGACCTGTTTGTTCCATGAACCAAAGTTTATCCATAGTGAAAATATGAGTTTGTGCCTTAACCATTTGGTTTTTTGTACTGTGTATTACCTAAGTTGTGTTGCATCTTAGTGGGCTGCTGTCATTTTTGGACATCCATACCCAATTCCCTATAGATTTTCTCGCCCATGAGTTAACTGAATGTTGTTGATGTGCTATTATCCTTACCTTGCGAGAATTGAGTAGTAACTGGTTGAAGAGGCAGGTTGTCAGGCCTATGAGTTACTCTCTCCGGGTGAGAGAGTGCGCAAAGGAAGTGAGAACTCCTGGAAGGGGTCCTATAGCTGCCACAGAGCTTGGAGAATTCTGGTCTGGCCTGTTGCTGAAGCCCAAGGTAAGGGAGGTTTAGCAGCTGAAGGACTGTATGACAGTGAAGGTGTATACTCCTAGGCTGGGACATGCATGTGGGGATATGAGAGTCTGTGGGAAGTGGGTGTAAGTGGATCCTAGGAGAGAATATTTCCTCTGAAACTGTGTGACCTCCTTGTTGACCTTTCCTAGCCTAGAAATCCCTTTCCCAGTGGAGCTTAGTCTTAGCTCGGGGGTGACCCATTGTTGAGAGTGATGAGTAGTGTGGTCTATGGTTGGGAGTTTTGTGGAAGTTCTACACGTAATTGGTGGATTTAATCCAGCAAAAAGATAAGTATCATTTATGTGCTTAATTTTATGTTATGCATGCCTATGATGTTGGAATGTTATCATGTATTTCATTGCGTATATGAATTATTGTCTATTACATTTGAATCTATATGATAGTAGTAACTCTGTGTTATGCGTTTTATTTCGATAAAAATGCATGTTATATATTTATATGTGAATTTTTCGTAGTGGTAGCATTAACCAGTCTCTGTGGAGGGTCGGGGATGCTACAGTTTGGTATCGCAGCTAAGTCAGAGTTCAGTAGTGGAATTGCCCAGGTTGGTTGATGGTTAGGGATGTTCCAATGTTTGAGTTGAACATATTGATGAAGTCAAGCTTCGGCACAAACTGCATGCCTCCCAACTCATCTGGAGCGATACTCCTTAAAACATTTATGTTCATCTACGGGAAAAATAACTAGTCTGTTAAGTCGAGGTCAAGGAGCTTGAATTTCTCCACCCTCTCCTTGAGATCACCCATGACCTCAACTTGGGGGTCACATAGCTCATCTAGTTCTACATCCATGGAAGCGACGCTTCGACTCTCTATATCTCTCAACATTGTGAGTTTGAACTATCAAAAAATTCTGTAGGGGAAACAATGATTGGGGATCATGACTAAGGGTCGAGGGATTATGCAAATCTCTAAGTGCTCACTCTTAGTGTTATAACCCTAAATTGCACCACACATGCTTACCTAGCATCAGACCAACTCATATCCCTTCTTTGCCAAAACATTGTTGAACAACTCTTTGAAAATCCTCTTGTGTAAAGGCTCACACACCCTAACCCATTACTGCACGCGTGTACACGCTGGCTAACCCAAAACAGCCCGCATGGACCGACAAAAGCATGAAAAAAGAAAAGTTTCCAATGGAACAAAAATCTATGGGTGAGTTAACTGAAACTCTTGGCCATGCATGGCCGAGGGTTTGTCCAAATACCTAGCTCCTTCTAGCCTATAAAAGAAGGGGTAGGGGTACCATTTGGAAGAGGAAAACTATAGCAAAGAAAATCTACCCATTTACGTATTCCCATTGTCCCAACCCTTTAGCCTTTCCTAATGCCAAAGGAGATTTAAAGAAAAGCAGTTGAAGGATAGAAGAAGAGGAGCCCAGAATTAGGTTCAAGGAGCGGTGGTCGGTCTCAGCTTTTGTAGGTTGACTCATTTTAAGTAATAAAGAGAATGTTTTTCCCGTCCCAATTCATGAACTTTTTATGGTTTGATTAGTTTATGTTTGATTTCTAACTCGTGAGTATATAAGTAGTATGCATGCGTAGTTGTTGCTCATCTTGAATGCAGGTCATCTTTGGAAGGAGTATTGCGAACAAGTAATCAAGCACAATGGAGGATCGACATCAAACGTCGGTAAGGAGGTAGGTTGCTCTTTCCATGCATTTACTAAGAAAAGGGGATTTAAATCTAGGGATGAAGGTAGAAAGTAATTTCTATTCGGTCATATCTGCATGCAAAGTTTGAACTCTATTTGCTAGTCCGTAGGGTGTTTTTCCCCAACAATAGAATTGGCGACCGTACTGGGGAGAAACTCTTTAGGGTTCCTGGAATTTTATTTAGTTTTTGGGTAGTTTAAAGACTAGTTTTTCTAGCATGTCTTTTCTTTTCGTTTCTGTAAAGTCCGAGCTAGTAGGGAGTCTAGTTTTCCATACCATATTTCCCTACTTTTGCTTGATTGTGTTTTTCGAGAGCCACAGAGGTACAGGCAGCTTACACAAGTCCTGCACGCATGTACCCGCGCCCTATCCTCTTACAGTCTGGGTGTGAACACTAGATGTAGAGGTAGCAGTAGTGTGTAGGAGTTCAGAGAACCTTAGAGGCAGTCCTCCTCTTCCCTGTTAGGATCATATATTCTCAGGGGGTTTTCTAGAATTCTATCTGAGTCTTGTTTGCTAACAATCCTATCTCAGATTGTTTTTTCCTTATTATTTTTTCCTTGCATTATTTGTTTTTCTGTTAGAAAGAGTATCCAAGCCTTCAAGGGATCCTGGTTATCAATATTAGTGGTCTCTTCCTGGTTTGGTCTGTCTGTTTTCATTTTTTCTCGGAGTTTAGATATACACGCGGCCTGTACAAGGTCAGACCGTGTGTACACACCCTCTGTCTTTGTTCAGTGCGCGTTTGCACGTGTATTGTTTGAGTAACATTCGTGTGCTTGTACATACTACTTTTTGTTAAGGGTGAGGCAGTCATGATCTCCTGTGATAATAAGTATTCCTCTCAGGTGTTTGAATCTTTGTTTGAACAGTTAGTAGCTTAGGATTATTTTTACCCTTAACTTGCTTTTTCTCATTTAAAATGTTGTCAGAAAAATAAAAAATAAAAATTTTACGGTTTTTAGACAAGTGTAAGAGTCATTGTTTTTACAATTGCTATTGTGTGATTTTTTTTTTTTAATCTGATTCTTTGCGATCTGTGCTTTAAGCCATAATTGTTTTTCTTGGTTTTTTTCTTGTCGGTATATTCCCTTTCTTGCTTTACTAGCACTTAAATAAAATAAAAAAATCTCTTTTCATTTTCTTCTTTGGCTGAAGAGTGTGTTTCTACATCATTAGCTAGGGAAAAGTCTTTTATTTCATAAGTTTTTGCAGTTCACTTAGATCATAAGTAGCTCGTAGTCGAGTGAAATTCCTTTGAGTTTGCTGTCCAAAATATTAGAAAAGTTAAAAAATATTTCTTTTGAAAAGTTGTTGAAATTTTGCATTCAGTAAAAGTTTTGTTTCTAGCTTTTTTATTCATTTTTTTTCTTTCATCTTTTACACATCATTAGTTTCACCCTCATACCCCTTGACGTAATAAAAAGCCATAAAAGTAATGCTAAATTTAAAATCTACTAGACTTTTATGTTTGTAGGGTTCACAAACTAGTTCAGGACTAGGGCCTTGGATTAGGTTGGAGAGGAAACTCTTCAAGGCCATTTAAAATCAAACATTGGAGTCTGA
>SNQJ01S0000631.1:127340-159612 GCA_010110895.2 Picea sitchensis
ACGAAGGTGGAGACTTACCCATCTCCCCTCACTCCTCACCAGGAGGCACGAGTATCTCAGGATCTCTAGAAAAATCTATCCCTACATATAGGTAATCCTCGATCACAGGGATCTTCCGTGACAACCACGCAAATAAGTCATCATCGAAGGAATCATTGGTCCTTCCACCACCCTGTCTCGACAACAATACTGCCCATCTACACACTATAGGAAAAGAGGCATGATGTCCTCGTACTACTTCCCGAGGACTAAAGCTCAGAACTCTCTCAGAGAACAATGAACACAAAATCATCCTGAACCCGAAGTTCCTTTGTGTCCGCTGTCGGAAATATGTCAATTGCCTCTTCATGCACTCGAGCAGTGTGGTACTCCAGTAAAAAATATGTGCATTCAAGCACTAGATAACACAGTTCATCTGTGTGCGAGATGCCTAATGCAAGGCTATTGAACCGGTAATCTGCCCAATCAGTAATAATATCACCTGCAATGATAGATTAGTGATCTTACTGATGGGTACCTGGGAGCTCACACGGTTAGTCCCAGCCTCATAGTTCTCGGCTATTAGTTCCGATATGTTATTTGGTCCCGCAGGAAACGTCCTGAAGTTGATTGGTTCCCCTCCCCTTGAGAGGCCGGTCAAAAAGTAGATATCCTCAATGGTGGGAAACAGTGATTTCCCCTCTAGCATGAAGACCTCTGCATCGGGGTTCCGGTAGTCAATCAAGGCATTTATTAGCCTTGGTTGCGCTCGCATAAATGGACACAGGAAGAACTTCAGTAAACCACATTGCATCAACATGGCCACGACATTCAGATCTCCTATGACCAACTCACTGATTGCTTCATGCTCCCTTTTCCTCCACTGGACATACATCCTGCCAACACAACAAAGTTCAGGGAGGTTAGTAGGCTATTTGGTTCTTTCTTCTATAAAAAAGGGGGTCCACACACTCTATTTAAGTGACAGTCGCGTGTACACGCAGACAGTCTTTACTCTGCCCGTGGGTACACGTAGCCTGTCCATAGACAACCCACGTGGACCTAGGGTCGACCTTTTTAAGGTTGATGCCCACCAAAAAAATGAAATTAAAGGCAAAATTGAAGAATTGAATAGCTAGATAGGGGATTTTTTAATTACTTGGTCCAACCAGAAGTTCGTTTCGTCCACTGTAGCTCCTAGAATCACCGTTTTTAGAAAAGGGGGTCTTTTAGCTCCAGAGTCAATTTCCAAATCAGCAATGGTGATAATGAGTTGCCAGCTTCTATTTATATACTTGTTGGCCTCTTTTTGTCACTTTTTTGGCCTCCCTTATCAGTTTCTTTATACCAAAAACCATTTAGAGTGATTCAGGAGTTATATGGGAGGGATTTTATCGGGTATTGGGACACTTTTTTTGAGTTTTGAGAAACTTTTGATGGTCCATGAAAGTTTTTCCAAGAATCAACTTGAGCATATAGGTTAGGTAACTATCCCGAATTTTGCGCCTCGTTGTCTTTTTCCTCTGCTATAGGATCGATCCCATCAGGTTGTGACACATAACCATCATATTTGCTTCAGAAGTGTCGCGACTTGGTGGTAGATCTTACTAGAACATGGATGCCCTAGGTAGGTCCTAGTTGCATTATGGTGTCCATGTTGTCTCTAAAAACACTGTAGGCTTGGGACTCCTTATAGTCTTTCCTGAATATGAGTTTGAGCCTCATTTGCATGATTCTTATTCGCTCTTTGTCTCACCCTTAGGACTCCCAAAAAACAATGGGTCTCCTTTTAAGCCCTTTTAAGACCCTCTAAACGTGAAAATATTGTTGAGCGATCTTGTGGCCTTTCACGCTCATTAAACTGAAATTTGAAGTCACATTTGTCCGGTGGTAGTTTACACCTTTTTCGGTCTGGATGGTCAACTGTACGAACAAAGGTATACTCTATAGAACTTCCATTCTTTAGAAGAGTACTCTCAGGTATAATTTTATACCTTTTTCGGGCCTGAGGGACTAAACTTACGAAAAAGACACCCCCACGAAGTCCATAGTTAAGCTCTTTTCAGACTCCCTAAAATTGAAAAGATCGTCGAGTGACCTTATTCTTTCACACTCGTTAAATTGGTCCAAAAGAATATTCATGACGGAGTCCATAGTTATGCTTTTTTCAGACTGCTTAAAAGTGAAAAAATGGCCGAGTGATCTTGTCCTTGTCACACTCATTAAAATGGTTTTGAATCAATGTCTAATCGGTGCCAATTTACCCCTTTTTCGAACCGACTAGACTATCTTCGAAAAAGGTACCCCAGTGGAGTCTTCTTTTATGATTTTTTAGACTCTCTAAATATGAAAAACCACCGACCTTACCTTCTATGGGCTCATTAAACTTACATTGAAGGACGTTACCATTGTGTGTTTTATCAACCACATTTGCATACCTTATCCACCAACTTTGTGACAGTTTTCTTCTACATATTAACACCTTTGGCCGCCAAAGGATTTTTCCTGAGTATCGTTTTACTAGAACATCAATCTTGTCCTTATACCTTGAGATTGTATGTTTGCAATACTCGTTCCTCCATTGTAACATAATATTCCTTTATTCTTTTTCCACAGTTATCGAAAAGAACCAAAAAATCAAATATACCCCAAAAAGAGGAAGGGAAAAGTATTTTCTTTATTGGCAGCATAATGAGTTGCCCTTGGATAAAGCACATCTGTCCGTTTGTTCATCAGACTATGGGATGTAGCATGACCTTAGGAAGCTTTTCTCGCTATATAGAGTTGTGTCCTCCACCGTTTGGTTATTCTTCCAAACATATGGAGAGTTTGCGTTGCCTCCTACTTCGTAGACTTATGATTAACATTCATGCTACCTGAGTCTCATCACTTGTCGTGCTATTTTCCAAGGCAAGTTTGTCACTAAGCCTAGGTTGACCCCTCTGCAATATGTCTCTTGTCCACATACCCGACCATCCTGAATGTCCAATCATGTCCTTGTTCGAAATCACTGAAGCCTTCAGTCCAATCATCAAGATTATCAAGTCCATGACCGATGAGCCATCAAAGACCTCTAGATAGTGCAGTCGCACACCCATATTACACTCCTACCTGAGGTTTGGAAGATTTTGAAGTTATTTCTCAAGCTCTGAAGATATCATTTCCAACCATCAGGCTGAATCAACTTCTGGAAGATGGATACTCTATATGTATATCTTTCTGATTTTGAGATGTAGCTCCGATGTGTATTGTTCATGGCTACTCTTTATAGTTATTTGACATGGATCTACAATGTATTTGATTGGTAGCCATGGTTCTATTTTTATCCTGAGCATGGGTATGCCCGCCTCGGTGAGACATTTGTTATTTTGAAGACGACACCTCCCGGTTCCTGATCCTTGGGCTCAATCATTCGGCACATCAATAAAGATTGGTAATGTATTTCAGCCATCATATGCTCTTATGACCTCACACATTAGGGGGAATATATGATAACCCTAAATTGCACCACACATGCTTACATGACATCAGGCCAACTCATATCCCTTCTTTGCCAAAACACTACTGAACAACTCTTTGAAAATCCTCTTGTGTAAAGGCCCACACGCCCTAACCCATTACTGCATGCATGTACGAGTTGGCTAACCCAAAACAGCCCGCGTGGACCGACAAAAGTATGAAAAAAGGAAAGTTTCTGACGGAACAAAAAGATATGGGTGATTTAACTGAAACTCCCGGCCATGCATGGCCGAGGGTTCATCTAAATACCTAGCTCCTTCTAGCCTATAAAAGAAGGGGTAGGGGTACCATTTGGAAGAGGAATAATATAGCAAAGGAACTCTGCCCATTTATGTATTCCCATTGTCCCAACCCTTTATCCATTCCTAATGCGAAAGGAGATTTAAAGCAAAGCAGTTGAAAGACAGAAGAAGAGGAGCCCAGGATCAGGTTCAAGGAGCAGTGGCCGGTCTCATCTTTTGTAAGTTGACTCATTTTAAGTAATAAAGAGAATGATTTTCCCATCCCAATTCCTGAACTTTTTATGGTTTGATTAGTTTATGTTTGATTTCTAACCCATGAGTATATAAGTAGTATGCATGCATAGTTTTTGCTCGTCTTGAATGCAGGTCAGCTTTGGAAGGAGTATTGCAAACAAGTAATCAAGCAGAACAGAGGATCGATATCAAACGCTGGTAATGAGGTAGGTTGATCTTTCCGTGCATTTACTAAGAAAAGGGGATTTAAATCTAGGGATGAAGGTAGAAAGTGATTTCTATTCGATCATATCTGTATGCAAATTCTGAACTCTATTTGTTAGTCCATAGGGTGTTTTTCCCCAACAATCTCTAAGTTATTTCTGGGAAACAATGATTCCTACATCGAGTTCTCAGAGCCTTATACTTAGGATTAGCTGACAAGTTTAGTAATAACTATTATTCATCATTACCCTATAGACACAACTTGGATCTGAGTTGTCCTATGGGAATGGTTAATGGGGTAAATCTCATTAGGAGATTCTGGAATTTATTGTGCAAGTTGGATAGGGACATGGCCAATTTTAGACCTTACCATCTGACAGATGAGAATCCTAGTGTGAATATCGATGGAATTTTCACATATCACGGATTTATGGATTAACTGAATTCAAAAGGGCTAGTGTAGTAGTAATAAAGGTTGTTACTGGACTGGGTTCGTGTCACACATAGACTAAGATTGCATCAATATTATCTCTTCCTCCAACCACAAAGGGGTCCCCATCACATTTAATGACTGCCATTAATAGCCTTGTGTCTCTTCTGATCCTATGTTGTTGAGTAAGCAGTTCTGAATCAAACAACACTTTAGAAAAAAAAAGAAATGAACTACATGTCATGGCGCAACACTGCACACGTCGACTTTATTAACCGAATTTAAAAAAAAAATATAAAACCTCAAATATAACTACTATAAATGCTCCTTCATACTAGAGAAACAGTCCTTTAGCTCAGTTCTGAGACATATAGGGTTTCAGGAGAGCACCATTCACCCATCTCGACCGCAACATACCATCCAGTTGTGCAAGTCTGACTTCTCCAGAAGGTCATATCTCCGTGATTATAAATTGTCCCAACCAATGCATGTGCAACCTTCCTGGATTATTTTGATACATAATTTCATAGAGTAGGACCTTGTCTCCTTGCGCTAATAATTTAGTCTTAATGTGTCTGTCATGCCAAGATTTCTTCCTTGCTTTCTCAACTAACTGATGAAATTTTTCTAAAAACCTGGTCTCTTCAAGTTCTTGTAACTCCATGAGCCTCTGTGCAACTGATTCTTCCTACGACATGTGTGTGATATGTGAAACGTACAAACCTAGAGTAATGAATTATGTAGGCACCATAAACTCTTTCCCATAAATTAGCTGAAATGGAGTGTACTTGTGGAGTTTCTTTGTGATTGTCCTGTAAACCCATAGTACTGTTGGAACTCGGTCATCCAAATCTTCCTTGTTTGTGCATTCGTTAACCCTCTCTCCAAAATATTGTTAAACGCCTCTACTGATCCATTGGCTTGCGGGTGGTAGGGGATATTTTCATGATGTTGGATTAGGAACTTTGTTGTAAGATTTTCTATGGTACTACTGATAAAATGAGCTCCTTGATCACTAGTGAGACTCCTAGGACATCCAAATCGAGTGATATGATTTTCAAAAATGAACCTAGTAGCAGTATCGGTCAAACAATCCTGAAGAACTGCTTCCTCATCCCAACATGTAAGGTAGTCAGTTGTGGTAATAATGCACCTAGACATTGAATTATTATCTATAGGGTTGATCGGTCCAATGAATTTAACAACCCACTTCTCAAATGCTTGTAAATATCTAACTGGTTGAAGTGGTAATTCATCTCGTCATGATGTCTTACCCACTCTTTGAAAAACATCACATGATCTAGAATATGCATTTGCATCCTTGAAGAGTGTGGTCCACCGTAGTCTAGGTTGGAGGAATTTTCGTGCAGTGGCCTTTCCTCCCACATGAACTCTCGCAACTCCATTGTGGCACTCCCACATTATATCATGCCTTTCATGATCCAAGACACATCTCTTGAGGATACTATCTAGTCCCAATTTGTACAATTTCCTTGCAATCAAGTGATATTTTGCTTCTCTAACCACCATATAGTGTTTATGGGTTGTGGAATATGTTTATGGGCAAGCTCCTATACTTAAGAAGATTGTTATGTCTTCCAGGTATTCGGGTATAGCCTCAACCCAGAACAGGTCTTCATCTGGGATTTGATCATCGACTACTCTACCACTTTCTCCTGTCTCTAATATAGATAGGTGATTAGGACCTACGTTACATCTTCCAGGCTTGATGATCACTTCAAAAGAAAATTCATGGAACAATAGAAACCATCTACAAATTCTCCCTTCCAACACATGTTTGTTAATTAGATATTTTAATGTATAATAATCAGTAAAAGACTTAAAATGAGAACCTAACAAATAATGTCTAAACTTCTGCAAAGCGTAAATTATAGCTAAACCCTCCCTTTCTGTTGTTTTATAGTTGCACTCATCTTGCGACAACTTCCTTCTCACAAAATAGATAGGATGATCCATGGCTCCATCTCATGGTTGCGCTAAGATGGCTCCCAAGGAAATACCTGAAGCATCTACGTGGACGTGAAATTCATTTTCCAAATTTGGAAATATCATAATAGGTCTTGTGTTGAGCTTCTCCTTTAGGGTCATGAATTCTTTATCACATTCTGGGGTCCATTGGAACTCTTTGACCTTCTTTAGTATATTTTCCAGAGGTGTAGTGATATTTGCATATCTTCTGATAAACCTACGATAGTACCCTGTGTGCCCCAACGTGGAGTGCAACTGCTTAGCACTCGTAAGTGGCAACATGTTCACAATAACTACAACTTTGGCATACTATGTGGCCCAACCAATTTCCATGTGGCACACTACGTCTGTCAAAAATCATATGTGGTAGCGCTACATGTTCCTTGAGTAGACTATATACCATCCAATCATTTATATGGACTTCTATAAACTTGTGAATAAATTCTCGGAAATACGCTATCACAATCCTAGATAAAATTGCAAGGGCATTCCTAAGGCCGAATGTCATCACATTGTATGCAAATGACCCCCATTTTGTTATGAATGTGGTCTTCTTTTTGTCCTCTTCAACAATCCTTACTTGGTGATACCCAGAAAATCCATCTGTAAATGAGTAAGATTCTTTCCCTGCAACCTGTTATAGCACCTCATCAGTAAAAGGTGTTGGAAAAGGGTCATGTACACAAGCAGAGTTAAGGATTCTATAGTATATACAGAATATAATATCCTTTGTGCCTTTCTTTATCTAGATGACTATTGGGATGACCCATTTTGCTGCTTCCACTGCAAAAATAAGTCAATCTTCCAACATCTTGTCTATTTCCCTCTTAGCCTTCTCTTTCACTCAGTGGTTAAGGCGGTATGGTCTATACCTCACAGGATTTGATCCTAGTTTTAATTCAATTTTCAACTCTCCCATGACTCCTTTAATCCCTTTTAACTCTGAAAATGTCTTTTGGAACAAATCCTCATATTCTCACAACAAACTTTGTATTTATTGACTAGTTTTCTCATCCCATTAATCTCCCATCATAGCTATATTAGGTTGCCATGTGGTCCCTATATTTCCTTTCCTCAACTTCAATGGGTGATTATAAGAACCATCAGTATGAATAGGTATGATGTTCTGGATTTATTTGTTCCCTTCTGTCTCTTTAATGGCTAATTTTCTCAATTCTTCTAAATCATCTGGACTTTCCAAATCCTTCTCAATCTTATAGCATTCTATAGGCCTCTTGTATAATGTTAGGTGAATATTAGTCTGGATTTCTCGGCTATGCTTTGCACATATCACTAGGTCTGATTTTTGTTTACTATTGTCTGTAAAAATAAATTCTTTGATTCTTTGGAGGACTACTTCAAGCTCGAGGTACTTGTAAATGAGAATTCCTTGTAAAAGTGATATGCCAACATTTTTCAGTCACTGGTCTATCTTATGGTTTCTTCATGCATGAACCAAGGTTTCGGGATTGGACCTAGTGAGTGGGGAAATACTTGAACCCAAAAGAAAGATGGTATTTCCACAACTTGCCACTATGTCACACATTGTTCAATATGTGATTTATTATCAGACTCTTCATTGAACAGTTGTGCAACTTGGATATCTATCCACATATCTGATTCTGGCATCTCCTTATCTTGAAATCTATATTTGATAACTTGATTTACATCATCCCAATTTTCGAGTAAGGATTTCTGATTGGCCCACCATCTGGCAGGGGTGTCATGGAGGGCTATATCTAGTACTGAGATCCTTTGATCCTCCACTACCTTTTCTTCCATGTTGAGAAGAAAAAATGTCACGTCTTGAGATACCATAATATCTTGGTTTTTCTCTCACCTCGTTTCCAACCCATGTAATTTCCCTAAAAGTTGCACATCTTCTTGATAATATTTCATATGAGCCTTGCTGCCAACTATCAAATTTCAGTTATGAATCTTCGTTTGTTGATTGTATACTCCTCCAAATTATTGATCCATTGACAGTAGGATTTATGTAATATTATATTTTTCCTTATGTTACATTGTACAATTGATCCAAGTCTTCTTCCTCGATATTGTTGTACATTGGTTCTGTATATCGGGGGCCTACATACGGATCCAAGGGTTGAACTACTTTGATTCTGCCTACCTCAAATGCCATAGTATATTTATTTAGGTTAATCAATGCATAGTTGTCATAGGCCCAATCAATACAAATTAGGGAAAGATAAGGGTACTTATCCCCCATGATTTCGATCACCTCAAAATCAGTTATAGTCTTCACTCTCGCAACATCTATTTCCACATTATCCAGTATTCCTATTGGGAAAATACAATATTGGTTGGCCATTCTTATATGGATTGGGGAGTATGTCAACTGGGATTTTCCTAAGGCTTCCCTAGTATTTTTAGGAATTATGTTAACTTCAGATCCTAGATCTAAAATAACATCCTTAATTGTAAACTCATCTAGCTGGGATACTAGTCTAAACTCTTTTCCAGTTCATACTTTCCTTCTCTGCACTCTCTGAGTACTCTTCTCAGGAATATTAGTCCTTATTCTTTCTTCTCTGGGTTCGTCATTCCCTAAAAATAGTTATAGCACATTGCACAACTTTTTTGTTAAGTGTTCGTTCCCAAGAATATCAGAAAATAACCAAAACCAAAGATCGACTACATTTTGTGGTTGCTCATATTGTCTCAGCATGACTACTGGGTTTCTAGGTGAAGCAGGGACTTGAAAAATCTTAGGATAAACAATAGACTAAGGGGTTTTCTCTTGCATCTCAGGGCTAGGGATATTATGAAATACTTCTATGTAATTTTTAAAGAACAACTTCTGTTTTAGAGGATCATACCTATCTTCCTTAGGTGTTGCTTTCTGGATTTGAGGTAAATTATCAACATCATCTCCAATCTTTTCCCCTCCTTGAGTGACAATATTAAGGTTGGGAAAATATCCTCTAGTAACTCTCCTGATTTCTGAACTGATGAGGTTAGTTCCTCGTTGACGTACCCGATCTTCCCATTTTGCAATTAGTTCTGGGCAACCTTTAGTTGTGTTCCCATTGGTTCTGCAATGAGAGCACCATGGTCGCCTTGAATGGGGAAAGTCTCTATCCATATGGCCTTTCTCATCATAGTTGTAGCATTTACTTGGTCCTCTTCGCTCGGTTCTTCCTCCTCTGAAGTCTCCTTTGGATCCACCTCCTCGACCTCTTCCCGATCTCTGAGGGGTTTCATTCATCCTGAATATTGTTCGATCCAACTTTTTCGCAAGTGCATCCAATGCTATACACTAATTAGTGGTATGTGTGGTAGATGCGCAAAACTCACAATGTACATTATTTGGTATTGTTGAATACTTATGAATAATGGGGCATTGTCTCGGCCCATGGTTATGGATTCAAAAAAGCTTGCAATACTCAACTGTTGGCGTTGCTTGGCTACCTGGAAAAGCATGATATGGGGTGAGGTTATGGAATGGTAAATTTGCAGATACTTGAACAAATCCTCCCATGGGTCCTAGTGAGGGTCCCATTGGATTCTGAGGAGGTCCCATTCCCCTCATTTGTGGACATTTGTTCACCATATGTCCTTTTGTGTAACATCCGATACACTAGACCTGCGGTCGTCCTAGTCTAGGTATCGTCAATTCTTGAATATTTTCTGTAAGTGTTGATATATATTTTCCCTTGTAGTTGCACCAAATTTGCATCTGTTGGGGGTCTGGTCACTTTTAGGCTCCCCGGATATCCTACCATAGCTTCAATCTTTATTGATTTCTCCAAGGAATCTGTCAAAGTAGCTATTCGTTGTTGCATTAACGAAATTTGTGTCAGAGGTAACAATCTTTGAATATACCATTCTCTTTGATATTCCTCATGAATTGGATGCGCTAACCACCCTATAACATCTTTAAACTTATGTCTATATTCACAGGCTGATTCACCTTCCCTTTATTGAATCTCGTGCAACTCAGATAGAGATTGTTGTTCTAACCAAGGTAGATTAAACTCCGTTATGAACCTTGTATGTACTTGGTCAAGTGTGAATGATTGAACTTGAATTCCTCACACTCTTAGCTCAATAAACTTATTCTACCATTTGAGAGCATGGCCTCTCAAGGTAGTCTAGAACTCAACCAATTTATTCTCATCTGGAGTCCCTCTGGACCTCCAGATCACTTCACACAAGAACCAATGTTGATCAACATCTTCATCTCCTTTACCCCATAATTCTAGGTATCGAGCAATCGAACCTCTCGCGTTACCAACCATTGTTGATCTTGCTGCTCCTATCAAAATGAAAGCTAACGGTCCTGGTTTTGACCTACCAGGGGATCCCAATATCCTCCCTATACTCACACTTCCTGGTTGTGACTGACTAACTAGATGTACTAGAAACAAATTAGCATAAGAAGGTAGTATCAAATTTACCACTTGTATAGAATACACTTGGGGAATGGGTGATTATGGATGGGCACCACTGGCTTCAGAGTGAGTTTCTTTGATCTTTGGGGTCTCATTCTCTTCCTCTGGAGTGGTCTCGTCAGCTAGATTCTCAATCTTTCCTAGCATCAGGGCTGAATCTTCTCTTTCCTCTTCAATATCCATGTCGGATTCCTTCTCCCTTTCTTCTACACCTTATCCTTATTGTCCACCCTCCTGGGGACTTATTTCTCTCTGCCTTCTCTCTCACTTAATCTTTGACTAGCCAGTCTTTCCTATATTCTCATCTTCCACAAATCTTCCATCTGTCCTTCCTCTACTTCTGTTTGTCCAACTTCTTTTCACAAATTCTTTGATTTTTTATTCTTTCTTTATCTTACCGTGCCACCACTTCTCAAATATGGCGGCTCTTTTCAAGGCTCGCTCATCTTTTGAGTCCATTTTTTTCCTCGTGTTTTTCAAAGAACCCTCTCCCCTCTCTTAGGCCATGAATCCACTCAAAAATCACCCTAGCCCAAGCGAGGGTATTTAATCTACCATCTCGGCCGGGGACATAGTCAACATCCCCTCTTCCATCAAGAAAACCTTATCCATAGGGGGATTTCTCTCAACAATATTCCCCTTATGTATTTCCTGAAATCTACTTTTGCTCGTGAAAAATATTGGTGATTCTCAGCTGCAAACTCAATGATGTATTCTTATAATGTGGTATTGAACCAAAAATAAATAGCTCGCGTGACTGGACGATCCAACCGATGAAGTGTTGCAATCTTTTTTGTATCCCAAGTACAAGTCCTCTTGACTCGTTCTTGGAATTCTAGAGCTTCTTGGAGCCTATATATCCAATGGAAAAGTTATTATGGGAACTTAACCCATAATATCTCGTACCTGTCACTCGATCTTTTTGAGTAAAAGACTACCTCCCATGTATCTTTCACATATTTTCTTCTCATCTCCGCTTCTTTCCATATGAAGGCGTCACAATTTATCTCCCACCATTAGTGAATATTATATCTGTGAATCCACGAAAGAATTCTCCCTACATATTCCCTTTTAATGTAGGTCCTGAAAACGAAACCATTTTGTTGGTGCATAATTGATCAAACCAAGGTCCTTCTCAGGTTACAAACAAAAGTTATCATGTAGTCTAGAGTGCTGGCATTTTCATCTCCTCCAAAGAGAATAAGTCTCACCCGAAGCATAACCAAGACAAAAGTATAGGGAAGGGAAAGGAGAATACTTAGGTGGGTTCCCAGAACCTTCAAGATTCACCATGATCTTGCGCAAGACAGGCTAACTACATAACAAATTAGAGCTCATACACATAGGAACTAAAGATAATTAAGTTGTGTAAAGCATTCATACATAGAAACATCAAATAGATCTTATCAAACACAAAGGATTTCTATAAAGATATAATTCATAAGCATAAACAGATAATGATGCATCATATTTCAAAATTTTGAATCCTTCTTTATATATTATCATCATAACTTATCAGATACAACCTCTGAGATACAAAGTAAGACTTTGTTACATACTTTTATCTCCAGACTCAAGTCACAGAGCTCTATCTACCCAAAATTGTATACAGATTACATTTACAAAACCTTTTCTCAACTAAAACCCAACAACATCCGACTAACAACAACAAAACCCAACCTATCAACAATAGCCAACAATAAGAACAAGAACAACCCTTTTACAATCATATACATCTCTTATATATAACCTGAGTAGGATCTTCTGGCTTTGGGTTTGCATGATTTCTTGTTCTGTTACAACTATTTTTTCCTTGTTGGCATTGCATTGTCCTTTTATGTAACTGATTTCTATTACTTTTCCTCTAACTAATGTCCATATTCTATTGTAGGTTGCACAGCTCGTGCTAAACCAAAACTGGGACTGTAGTCCTTCTTACGCAACTTTAAATCCAAAAACGAAGGGCCCAATAGTAGTCATAAATGAAAACTAGCGATGAATATCTTGACAGGATGGAAAATATAGACTATGATCCACCAAATAATATGAATTTAATGCATAATATGGCAGGAATTGAATGTGAGTACAATCAGATGGGACTACAGGTTTGGGTGTCAAGAGGAAGATAACAGTTGGCAACAATCTATAAAAGTATAGCAAGGGTGACGAGAATAGGTTATTGTTGCATGCACATTCGACATAACAAAGAGCCATAGGAGATTCAAATCTTGTGAAAGATAGATCCAATTGTGTTGTGGGATGAATCAAGGTATAGAGAGATATGTCACCACCAAAGGCAGGACCATCCACATCAGGAATGAAGAAGTGGTGTAGTAAGTAGATAATAGCACCAATACAAAAAGAAACCCCTGAGGAATTCGATCCAATCAACTTTCCCATAGTGTATATTCCACTAAGAAATACAACATCAAACAAAGTCAGACTATAGAAGGAGGTGAAGTATGACATGGTTATACCAGTGATTCCACCTGGGGTCACTGTCAAGGGAAATATGTTAGGTGCAATAGGGAACCTGAGGTATTTAGATCACGACCTCGAAGATTTAAAGAAGTTTCGAGATTTAGCGCCACATAATTATTTGCACGTGGGAATGAATCCAAGATCACTTGTAATCACAATTTAGGCGCAGGAATGGGCAATAGGATTGCATAAAAAATGAATACTAAATATGATGGAGATACCCCATTTTGGCAAGAGCACAGAGATAAACATTTGCGTCAAATTATTGCTAAGTTGCGTCCATGAAGGGTTTTTATGGTTGGACATAGAAATTTTGATCGACACATACTTGATTGCATAGATTACATGATTTTCATCTGTAGGGGAATACCCTCTACCATTGTTCACAGAGAAGATGCAGGAAAAAGCCTTAGCAGAAAGAATAAAGGGAAAACATGGCACATTCAACGGAGTGCACGGACTACATGTTGCAAGTATCAATGAGGATACCATAAGATTTGTGACACAGGTGTTGGAATATAAGATACTAAGAAAATGTTGCAAGGACCAGGTGCTAGTGGGAGTCATAGAAGAAACGGATAAATTTGTAGTAGGAGTGATGATGAACTGATCAACATTTTTCATGAATCAATTTTTAATGGACTGCAAGGAGGAACATGAGAAAGGAACATTAGTTCCATTATGTATAGTTATTAATTTTGATAGCATTGACTACTTGGAGGGAGCCAAAAGAGACGCAATTCCTAGAAAAAATGCATAAACCATTGTTGGCAACAAGATATCTGTCATTGTGGCATATCACACATAATAATAGACAGTTGGAAAATAATGTGACTTTCTACGTTTATAAGGATATTATTCAACAATTCATTTAAGACACACAGTGAATTCAACCACAGATAGTTGAAGCTTATAAGTTCATTGTGTGATTTAAGGCAGGGGAACACCATATTTGTATTCATAAAAAAAAGGATCTGGGTCAATAATGGTTGTGAACGCATTACAGGGTGATAGAGCAACAAATCAACCAAATAGTAAATGAATGGTATGAAGAGAGGAGAAAATCAGTGATAAAAACAATGCAACATGAGACACAACTAGAAAAGGATCAAGAAGAAGAATAATAAGAACAAAGAAATGGTGAAGGTGACATTCAAGAAATCCCACCTCCCATTGGAGAAAAGAGGAAGGAACATATGAAGGAGAAATCAATGCACAAGCATAAGAAGAGGAAAGCCTTCAAGAAAGTAGTGATCCATTATTTAACTAAGGACTTAGAGAAAATCAGATATAAAGTGAAGGAAGTAATGAAAGAAGCATTTTTGTGAGCCACGCAAAAACAATAGTAGATGCATACAACTATGCAGTAAAAAATAACGACACTACACAAAATGTTGGAGGCAAGTAGGATACCACCAGTCAAAATGAGAGAAGAAGAATAGACTGAGAGTATAGCCAAGAACACAAAGTCACAATCGATGACATCACAACCATCGACAACATTAGTAGAGATAGAGTAAGGAATATAACAACAGAGAAATTAGAGTTCCTATTGGCAAAGGGGTAGACCCAGGGTTCAATGTTTCAACAACGCACCAACAAAACCCTAACTACTGGCCCTTTCGGCAACACCTGCGAAGCAGATGAAGTCTCAACTGAGCTAGAGTTGGGGGGGTTGTAGGACTCACGTGTCTACAACCTATATGGGACACATATATTTGATCACAATAATTAACAAAGAACTTAGAAATTAACATCCATTAGTCTTTAACCCTTATTCACATTGCAGGTCAAACCCTGATTATAGAACACCACATTATTAATAAAGATCTAAGTACATCTAATCATTAGCACATAACATCATAGTATATCTAGGAATCATTCATATATAAATCATTGAGCATCAATGGATTGGGCTATTAAATACATAAACAACATAAAAAACATAGCTCAAAGCACATCGACAAAGGATATACATGGTTCAC
Source organism: Picea sitchensis (assembly GCA_010110895.2). Lineage (NCBI taxonomy): Eukaryota > Viridiplantae > Streptophyta > Pinopsida > Pinales > Pinaceae > Picea > Picea sitchensis. The sequence goes on from SNQJ01S0000631.1 coordinate 142,819, forward strand.
CCCAGTTTGGGGCTATGTCCACAAACTCTTCTTATCTTCTTTATTAGTCTCTTCAATCTCCTTACAAGCACAAAGCTACAAACCCAACTCCGCATAGGATAGGAGATATGCACTCACCTCCCCACATCCTCCTTCCCTGAGTTAGATCAAAGAACAAATCCTTACACAGTCAGTGCACAAAGCACTTACAAAACATTTGCACTTAGCTCTGCAAGCCTTAACACATCTTCTTGCACATAGCTAACATTAGCACTAAGCCATCGACTATTTCTTACATCACCTAGATACTTATTTATACATTACAAAAAGGGCCTAAACATGGGTAAACCCATGGGAAGACATCCCATACCCGTTACATAAACCCTAAAACCCAGAAAGACCACAAAAAGGGTAAGATCCAGCGATCTTCACTTCGCTTGGGCACTCCGTCTTTGACCAGCCTGTCGAAGTCCCAAAAATGGTCAAACACGATCAATGTTTTCCCAAAACTTAGTCGAGTGCCAAAATTCCCCCAACACACACCTATGACGCATCCCGAGTCACTCTGATCTGGGCAACACTACTTCGAAGTCTTTGATCTTAGCTTGAGCTCCCTCAACTTCTTTCTTCGCCAGAGCCTCCTGCTCGGTGAACTCCTGAATGACTTGCTTAGTGACAGGCCTGTCCAAGAATTGTTCCACTACTGCGACCACCTATTCTAGCTGTGATCCTTGTCTCTCAATTTCTTCAAGGAGGGTGTAGGCTTCGTCCTGCACCGACTGGATTCGTTGTGTCACCTCCATCATTCTACTCTAAATAGCAGTGACATTCTGCTGAACTATGCATTGCTCTTGTGATCTCTTAATATTCTCAATGACCGTAAGCTACTTTAGTTGCGCTTGCACTATCGATGCATGTTTCTTCATTTCTTGGAGTTGTACCTCTAATTTCCTCAGTTCTAGGTCTTCTACAAGGCGCTCATAGATCTTTGCACTACGGTTAACTAATTTCTTACATTCTAATGCCAATGCCTTGATTCTTTCAACTGCACTCCTGGCAGTTTCTTCCCTTTGATCTCGCACTTATTGTGGAGTGCTCGGCACTACTTGCAGTTCTAACTCGGCTACTCTTGCTTGAAGTTTTTGAATGGCCTCAACGAGCTTCCCCACTTGGATCTCAGTTGTGTCTTCTTCCATCTGAGCCAATCCTGGCACAGAGCGAAGTTCTCTAGTTATTTCCTCTCTAACCCCCATCTGCTTCGTGAGAAGCTAGTGTTTTTCTCTCTGGATATTCTCTCTGTCTTCTTCAAACTTTCTCTAAGGTCATATTTCTCTTGCTCTGTCACCCGATGTTGCTTTATGGATTCCCCCTTTTCTTGCTTCAAGGCCTCTGTGGCCTTCTCTTTTTATTCATGTACTCGACGAAGGAGAGCTTCTGTAGCATTTGTTATCCTTCGCAGTTGGATGGGATCATCCCCCTACTCTACAACTTCTGATGATGACAATATAGTAGACAATGCATGGCATGAATAGAGATCTTGTTATACCCCCCTCATCTCTACCTTGATTTTGTCATACATTGTCTCCTACTTTTCTTCATTTTGTTGTAATATATCCTCTGAAACATATGCTACAGTTGCAATGATGAGGTCAATATCATCCACGGTGAGTACATTATATGACTGAGGCTTATTGTCTTGTGACTTATTTCGTGTTGAGGGCTTCTTCGGAGAAACCTTCCTTTTCTTTAATGTCTTGGCCTCTGTAAGGGGATATTTTGGCGGTGTCACTTTGCCCTCTTCTTGCTTGTCTTATTCCCCTCCCTCTTCTTGTTTTACTTCGTAACCTCCTCCTCCTCCAGGTGATTCAGGCATAGTTTCCTCCGATGCATTCTTTATCTCTTGAACTTCTTCCTTATTTTTATTTTTCTTAGCACTGCTCAGCCCATCCCACCCCGTCCGGGTGACCAAAGGGATTCCGATATCGCTTGTATACCACAAGGTAGTGAACCTTATGGCCAATGGTTATGATGGATTGACTTCTGGGAATGTCGCTCCCTTCGACATCTCCCAAGAGACAAATGTTATAATAATGAGTAACCAACTGAAGTGGAATTCATAGGCTTAGTCCTATGCTTCGTGACCATCCTTCTCCAACTCATTCAACAGGTATCTCACCCAGTTCATTTGCATCCCTTTGACACACTTCCCTACGAGATCAACTACAAACCCTATAAATTGTGTTAGTCGGTTCTTCCTGATGAGCTTGCCATAGATCAATTGACAAGCTAGGAACACTACGCCATCTTGTATGGACGCTACCTTGTAGCCTCACTTCCCCTTCTCCACATTGTTTTCGGTTTCCTTTATACACTGTTCCAGGAAGAGATCTACAACCATCCTTGGATATAACTATTGAGGGTCTGGTCCCTACATGTTGAATCCAATGATCATGTGGATTAGTGCCAAATCCACAGTCACGCGCATGTCTAACCAGAGATAACCTTCATGGTAGCACAACATAAGGATTTCACCGCATGCGTTAACCTCCTGATGTTTGTCGAAGTGGGGTATCTTCATGACGTTGAGGATGGCAGACCTCCTGATCTCCTTGATCCATTAATGGGGGACTATCTTTGGCTTCTTCCCAGTCCTCCTTCTCAAGTACCTATGCGGTGCGAGCAACGCATAATTCTTACTGTCTCCTAGGTTAAAGTCATTGATCTTAAGATCAGGAATCAGTCCTAGCTACGGTCCAACTACGCGTATCCCCTTCAGGAGGTATGCAGTGATGAGCATGTAATCGAAGTCACATGGGATGTTGTCAGGACTAACCATGCCAGCCAGAGGTGGGATGTAGTTGGGAAAGATGGATGGGATCAGCTTCGCGTTCACCAGGTCATCGTGGTGCTTTCTTCTCTTATCTGTCATAGTTCAAGATGGCCTATATTGACGTCCATTTCAGGGGGATTCTTCAAATCCTCGTGTCGATGAGGCCCGAACTTCTGCGAACATGACCTTCTCAGCTATAAGGTTGGTCAAGATCTCTTCTATGGATTTCTCTATTGCGCTAAGGTCGCCTGACATGCACGGTTGTGATCAAATCACTAGGGTAGGTGAACATACACTCAAGGTAATAAAAACAGGTGGCAAGGCATCAAAATCATAGCATGATAGAAATCAGTTCTCTATTAGCTCAAATAACCACAATTTGAAAAAGTGCCCCCAATGAGGCATTCGACGGATTAAATAAACAATGTCGTAATAGGTTCCTCCAATGGATCGAAAATCCTCAATCAATATGATTCCATCCGTTATGGCGTGGTCCCAACGGTCCAATGGTGATCTTTTTGGCAATAACTGCATTTCTAGCCATTCTGGAGCATCGTTCTAATGATCGGGACACCTCCAATAGTCATATAGCTTCACCAAGTCGAAATTCTCTTTTGCATTGTTCTGCTATTCTGGCGAGGTTCAAGTTCTGCAAGCCTTCCTTCTGCGAAGTCCTCTATGGATATTCCTGCAATTTTTCTAACTTTTCTTTCTTCTTACTGAGATTTCTGGCCTTCTTCCCTATGATCTGAGTTTCTAGATTCCTCTTTCCATTTGTATTCTTATCTTCTCTTATCATAGTAACTTCGCACTGTTGTTGTTCTCTCAAATGTTTCGCATTCAATATCTCTTCTCTTACTACTCCTGAGGTAGGTTCTCTTCTCTCTTGCATGGCTAAGTTATTTAAGCCTTCTTGCGTTCTTTCAATTCCGACAGCTAGGTATCTGGCCCTTAGTTTCTTCAACTTGTCCTCTTGTTCTTCTATTAGTCACGTTATTTTATTCGCTATGAAGTCCCTTAATTCTTGCTTCTTTTGTTCTGTGGCTTCCTCTTCTTCTTTCCTATGGATCTAATCTTTCCCAATCCAGGTCCTTCCTAACAAAAGTGCAAAAGGAGCGTTGTTATCAACAAACTTAATGATCTCAAATTATTTTGCATTCGATGCTTCATGAGAAATCATAGGTACATGAGTAAGTCTTCCACATAGGGTTATCATATTTCCTTTAAACAAGTCTATCCCTCCTAATGAAGGAATCATAGTAGGCTTTCCCAAAATTTCCCTAGTACTTTCTGGTATAATGTTCACCTGTGTTTCTTCATTTAATACACAGTCTATGTTGAAGTCTCCTATTCTTGTTTCTATGCACTTCTTTTCTTTTAAGATCTCTGGTAAACTGATGTATCTATGATCATTCAATGTTTCTTTCAACTGTAATAACATAGTCTTTGATTATTTTTGATTCTATAGCATATCCTTATTTTCTTGACCTTCTTCATGGTTTTCTTGTCTCAAGTTCATCTTTTCATCTTTAGCAATCATTCTAGGGAAATCCAAAACCTCATGACCAACAATCTTACAACAAATACAAATAGGACCTCTACCAGGGCATTCCTTAGCAAGATGTCCTGGTCTTCTGCAACTATAACAAAGTGTCAATCCTCTCTTTCCCTTAAACGATCCCCAACATTTATTGTACTTCACACTGGGATCACAGTGATGGACCTGCAACATGAAAACATTCTTTCTAGGTTCTTACATCCACTTGTCAATCCAAAAATTATTTATATGCATAGGAATAACATATCTTTCATTATCTCTATCAAATCTATTCATATCAAATATTCTTTCTTCTAGTTGTGCCCTAGTTTTCAGACTAGGACAAAATCTATCAAACATACCTAGATTCATACTTTCAAAGAAACAATTCCCACTTATCTTACCTTTACGAGAGAATAAATCTTTAAGATATTACCTCTTTCTTCAGATCGAGCTTCCTTCTCTTAGCACAGAGCTTCGCAAGTCAAGTAGAATACCGCACACTATAGCAATAGAGCTACGCACAAAGATTTCTCTTTTCTTCAGTTCCGAGGAATCACAGTTTCAGGTCCTGGCAACGGAACCATTTTTTGGCACAGGGGAAGACCCAGGGTTCAACGCTTCAACAATGCACCAACAAAACCCTAACTATCGTCCCTTTCAGCAACACATGTGAAGTAGATGAAGTCTCACCTGAGGTAGAGGTAGGGGGTTGCAGGATTCAAGTGTCTACAACCTAGCTCAAACACATATATGTGATCACATACTTAACATAAAACTTAGTAATTAACATTCATTTGTCTTTAACCCTTAGTCACATCGCACGTCAAACCCTGATTATGAAACAACACAATATTAATCAATATCTAGGTACATCTAATCATTAGCACCTAACATCAGAGTAGATATAGAATTCATTCATATATAAAGCACTGAGCATCAATGAATTAAGAAATTAAATACATAAATAACATAAACAACATAGGTCAAATCACATGAACACAGGATATACGTGGTTCACCCTAGTGTGAGGCTACGTCCACCAACTCTTGTTCTCTTCTTTATTAGTCTCTTCAATCTCCTTAAAAGCACCAAGCTACAAATCCAACTACGCATAGGATAGGATATCTACGCGCACCTCGCCAAATCCATTTCCCTGAGTTATATCAAAGCACAAAGCCTTACATAGTCTATGCACAAAGCACTTACAAAACGTTTTCACTTAAATCTACAAGGCTTAACACATCTTCTTGCACATAGCCAACATTAGCACTAAGGCATCGACTCTTTCTTAGATCACCTAGCTACTTATTTATACATTACAAAATGGGCCTAAACATGGGTAAACCCATGAGCCAACATCCCATACCCATTACATAAACCCTAAAACCCAAAAAGCTCGCAAAAAGGGAGAGATCCCGTGATCTCTGCTTCGCCTAGGCACTCTGTCTTCGACCAGCCTGTCGAAGTCCCAAAAATGATCAAACATGACCAACGTTCTCCCAAAACTTGGTCGAGGGCCAACAATTCCCATTATTAGAGATGTAGGAGTGTGCACAGGCACTAAGTCATATTGACTTAGTGTTGTCACGACTACCTATGAATGTGTTACATATCTTATAGTCAAGTGTAACACCAGAAATTTAGTTGTGTACAGAGTCGACTACGATGGAGCTAAATAAAGTGAATGAGGACAATGCAACACTACACGCCAAATATGGTATACTAGTGCAAGAGAGGGACGAGGCTAAATAGAGAGTGGGAAGGTTGAAAAATGTAATGCAATAAGTATACAGTAACTTCCCACAGATACCAATGGAGGTAGATATTCCATCGAAATAGAAAGTGACGAAGATCAATGAAGCTATTCAAGGGTTTCACCAAAATATTGTTGACTTGGAAGCACACACAACACCAAGTACTCCACCTAAAGAAAGAGAGAAAAGGGAGAAGACAATTGTGACGACAGTGGAAAGCATTAAGATTTTGGATGAAGAATGTTGGAAGTTGTATGAAGAAAGAACACAAGTATGGACTCAGTTTCTAGAGAATGCAAAGATACAAGCATTGGAAAAAAGGTTATAGAATGCACATGAGAAGGCGCAAAATATTAGAGATACAATGAATGCTTTGCCACCAATAGAGTAGATGATTGCAATTATTGAGAATAGACAATTGAACCAAGAGATAAATAAATCAGAATGAAACAATAGAATCTTTCACAGAAGTTGGATCCACTATAGGAAGAAGCCTTCAAAGTGACAAAATAACTTGCAATATCGCAGGGCATAGTGAAGCAAGTAGTGTAGGATAGTGAAAATAAGTTGAAGAACCCTATTATTGTGCAGACGATAGACAAAATTTTGGTGCACGAAGTGCAAGTAAAGGAAAAGATCACAACTGCAAAGTAGACATTTGAGAAGCTCATTGTGACATTGAAGGAAGCACATCAACAAAAATGAGTGGGTCGAGACAAGCCACAGGTGAGTGTTGGGGACCTATTGGGATAGGATGTTTGTGACCCCTTTTGGGAAACTACGCAAGAACGTGCACCGAAGAAATAAGACAACTAGTGTATTTTCAAGCTCAGTGTGCACAAAGGAAGGAAAAGTAATTAGCACAATTTTAGAATCGGTGCGTGCAAAGGAAGGAAGGAAGTTAAAAGTCATTATGAATTTTAGGTCCTTTGAAATGGGATAAGTCCTAATGTAATAATATAAATATGTAAATGTTTTGGGTAGAAGGTAGAGAATATAATGACAACTTAGAAGAGCTAAGTGTGCACTGTATGCGCGAGCGACACTGAAATTTTGGGGTATAACTAAGATATCATGTATGATTACAGTGCACATATGTTGTAAGGAATGATTTTGAATAATAATATAAGAAGTCAGTCGTTGTGGACATATCCCATCTTGGGTGAACCATGTTAAATATGGTGTCTATGTATTATCCTATGATGTGTTTGTTTGTTCTATGTATTGTGCGCATATGATTTACTTCTGTTATTATATGTCTGTTATAAACCTCGTTAATATAGTCCCCATAGATACCTCGGGTGAGAATTCACTTGCTTGCAGGTGATGCCAAAAGGGCCGATATTTTAGGTTTTTGTTGGTGAATTAATGTTGAACCTCGGGTCTTCCCACTATGCGCCAACACGAGTAATGTAAAATTGTCTAATTTTTATGTTGGGTCATGCCCCGTAATGTAAAATAATCTAATTTTTTTATATTGCAATTATGAAACTCAATCATTGATGACAATGACCCGTTTCCATAAAATAGTGGTGCAGTTATTGGCGATTAAGAATGATGAAAGCAAGAGAAGGGATTAGCAGAGGATTGAAGGACTTGAATGTAAAATTCATTAACTGGATTTTGAATACTAATAAGTGATGTCCATCGATAAGATATTTTAATGCAGGGGTAGAGTATATTGCAGTGGACAGTGTATATGAAGGAGAAAGAAGGTAATTGTGATCATGGAAGTAGGTCAGGTGAGTCTTTCTCTCAAGACAACTTACAAAATTCTTCTGCATGAAGTTGTGTGGTTGTAACATTGGAGTTGTGTGGTTGTAATGTTGGTGTTGTGTTTTTGTAACATTGTAGTGGTGGAGAAGCAGAAGGAGGATTAGCACTCCCTCACAAATGAGGGAGATGTCCAGTGGTAATGTTGGAGAAGCTAAAGTATAAGGAAGAGAAATAGGGAACACAATTAAGGTAGTGAAAACCCATATTTGAGCCCTCTTGATGGTGTGTTGATGGATTTGTAGATGAATTTGCAGTTTTTTGTTGAAGCAGGAGGAGAAGACCACTATCTTTGTGGAGCATGGTGTTTGAGACCACTATCTTTGGTGAAACATGGTGGAAATTGAAAAACAACACCATTGTTTCTATTTTCTCGACTACATAGAAGCCCTCGAATGCACTACAAAATTGGGAGAATCTTTGATTGCCTCGACTACACAAAATCCCTCCATTACAAAATTTTCAGCAGACAAGCCATCAACTCCAGGAAGCTCAATGTTAGCATAGAGGGGCTTCCGCAGTGCAACATATTAGATATCATTTTTGGATATGGGTCATAGAGTAATGACTTACACTACGTAGATAATCCCGAAAATGATATCTAATAAGCTCAATGTTATTTATTGCATCTCATAGAGCCACAGTCCCTCTACTGTAGTAAAGATCTATCATTCATATTAAATATCACCATGTGTCATTGATTGAGCAATAAAACTTAAATCATTTTTACCAATAACATGAACTCAAAAATCACATTTCTTAATTTTTATAAATTTATAAAGCTTGTAATAACCTCAAACTTTGGTTAAGTGTAAATATAATGGGTTAGTCTCAAACTTCTTATAATAAGAAGTGGATAACATTTCATAGTTGGAATTTGGTTGGAATTTGATAAGCTAAATTTTAAGACACATAAAACTTCGATATGTAAAATTTAAGCTACTTCTCAAATTTTAGCCAAATTCACATTATTTCTTTTTACCTAAAACTACAATCCGTTTATTACAAGTTTAACCAATTCTGGTACTTTGAACCAGTTCAACCTATTCCTATACTTTGCGTCTGGTGCAAGTTTCCTATAGTGACAGTTTGGCATAGAGGGATTGTAGATGATTATTAATAGTAAGGTGTTGGTTAGCTGTTTTAGGAAATGGTTTTTTGTTTGTGGGAATTTGGTGATATAAATTTATACAATCAGTATTTTTTGTTGTTCAGAATCTATTTTTGAATGTAGAAATGGATTTAGCATGTTGAAAAACTCCCAATCTTTAAATTTTATAAAAATAATTACCTAAATCTACTAATCTAACAATTTCTCACTAAATTTTAAACAAGTATCTCAAAAAAAAATTTCATTTAATAAAATCCTATAATGAAATTCAACTTCATAAAAGAATTCATAAATTTCCAAAACGTAAGAAATCCACGAAGATTCGTGCCCTTTCTCTAAATTAGCTATCCCATGTTTCGTAGTCTAGTGGACATTAGCTGTTTTTGTTTAGAAAATATAAGACATCAACCTAGGTTTAGTGTCAATAATCAACATTAGCGGTACGCCTATGAATAGTAATTGTGAATTTTCCTGTCGTGACCTAGCGCATTCCATTATATGTAGGTGTTGTATGATACATTGGGACTGATCGACAACGTAGATAGGGACTAGTAGATGACTATTAATAGTAAGGTATTGGTTAGCTGTTTTAGGAAATGGTTTTTTGTTTGTGGGAATCTGGCGATATAAATTTAAATAAGTTATTATTTTTTGTTGTTCATAATCCATTTTTGAATGTAGAAATGGATCCAACATGTTGAAAAACTCCCATACTTATAGAAATAATCACTTAAATCTACGAATCTAACAATTTCTCACCTAATTTTAAGTAAATATCCCCAGAAAAAATCTTTATTTCATAAAATCCTTAACCTAACACTTTATGGATAATGAAATTCAACTTCATAAAAAAAAGTCATTAAAGACTTACGTATACGGAGGGGATATGAAACATTAAATAAAAGGATAAGATAATGAATAAAGGGATAAGGAAATTAATGAGGGGGAGAGAGTCGATGAAGGGGGGATATGACGGGAGGAGTCTTACGGGAAGAGGGATCATCATTCTTTTGGGGGAGGCAGGAAGCATTTTGGAGAGAGGAGGATATATTTCTGTGGGGGATTTCTCTGTGAGGAGTTTGGGGCTTTGGAGGTTTGGTGAATCAGAAGCAGGGGGAACCGGTTTGCTGGGGGTTTTGGGCACGGGGGCCAGGATATCCTTACGGTATCCTGGAGCTAGGAATCCAGACAGGCTACTCCTAGCTGGAAAGGAGGAAACACGGTTTTGGGTAGTGTTTGACACAGTTACAACTTCAGCATTGGACCAACCCAAGGAGTAGGATTTAGCATCAGAAGCAGGCATTTTTTTAATTATGAATGGTTGAGTTGTTTCATGTTGTAGATAGATTTTAATCTCTGCTGAATATTTTGTTTATATGCTGGTGATTGAATTATTTACTAAATTGAAAAGAATTATATATCAACTTGTATCAATTTTTGTATTTTACGGTCTCTACACTGGCTCAGTTTCTTCGACTTGTCCTCTTGTTCTTCTATTGGTCACGTTATTTTCTTCGCTATGAAGTTCCTTAATTATTGCTTCTTTTGTTTTGTGGCTTCCTCTTCTTATTTCCTCTGGATCTGATCTTTCCCAATCCAGGTCCTTCCTAACAAAAGTGCAAAAGGAGCGTTGTTCTCAACAAACTTAATGACCTCAAATTCTTCTGTAGTCGATGCTCCATGAGAAATCATAGGTACATGAGTAAGTCTTCCACATAGGGTTTTCATCTTTCCTTTAAACAAGCCTATCCCTCCTAATGAAGGAATCATAGTAGGCTTTCCCAAAATTTCCCAAGTACTTTCTGGCATAATGTTCACCTATGTTTCTTCATCCAACACACAGTCTACATCGAAGTCTCTTATTCTTGTCTCTATGCACTACTTTTCTTTTAAGATCTCTGGTAAACTAATGTCTCTGTGATCATTCAATGTTTCTTTGAGTTGTAATAACATAGTCTCTGATTCTGTTTAATTCTCTAGCATATCCTTATTTTCTTGATCTTCTTCATGGTTTGCTTGTCTCAAGTTCATCTTTTCATCTTTAGCAATCATTCTAGGGAAATCCAAAACCTCATGACCAACAACTTTACAACAAAGACAAATAGGACCTCTACCAGGGCATTCCTTAGCAATATGTCTTGGTCTTCTACAACTATAACAAAGTGTCAATCATCTCTTTCTCTTAAACGATCCCCAACCTTTATTGTACTGTGAACTGGGATCATAGTGATGGACCTGCAATATGCAAACATTCTTTCGAGGTTCCTGCATCCACTTGTCAGTCCAAAAATTATTTTTATGCATAGGAATAACATATCTTTCATTATCTCTATCAGATCTATTCATATCAAATGTTCTTTCTTCTAGTTGTGCCCTAGTTTTCAGACTAGGACAAAATCTATCAAATATACCTAGATTCCTACTTTTAAAGAAACAATTCCCACTTATCTTACCTTTACGAGAGCATAAATCTTTAAGATATTACCTCTTTCTTTAGATTGGGATTCCTTATCTTAGCACAGAGCTTCGCAAGTCAAGTAGAATACTGCACACTATAGCAATAGATCTACACACAAAGATTTCTCTTTTCTTCAGTTCCGAGCAATCACAATTTCAGGTCCCGGCAACAGAACCATTTGTTGGCATAGGGGAAGACCCAAGGTTCAATGCTTGAACAACGCACCAACAAAACCCTAACTATCGTCCCTTTTGGAAACACATGCGAAGAAGATGAAGTCTCACCTGAGGTAGAGGCAGGGGGGGTTGCAGTATTCAAGTGTCTACAACCTAGTTCAGACACATATCTGTGATCACATACTTAACATAGAACTTAGCAATTAACATTCATTAGTCTTTAAGCCTTATTCACATTGCAGGTCAAACCCTAATTACGAAACAACACAGTATTAATCAAGATCTAAGTACATCTAATCATTAGCACATAGCATCAGAGTAGATCTAGAATTCATTCATATATAAAGCACTGAGCATCAATGGATTAAGAAATTAAATACATAAAAAACATAAACAACATAGCACAAAGCACATCGACACAGGCTATACATGGTTCACCCTAGTGTGGGGCTACGTCCACCAACTCTTCTTCTCTTCTTTATTAGTCTCTTCAATCTCCTTACAAGCACCAAGCTACAAAGCCAACTCCGCATAGGAAAAGAGATCTGTGTGCACCTCACCAAATCATCCTTCCCTGAGTTATATCAAAGCACAAAGCCTTACACAGTCTATACACAAAGCACTTACAAAATGTTTGCACTTAAATCTGCAAGTCTTAACACATCTTCTTGCACATAGCTAACATTAGCACTAAGCCATCGACTCTTTCTTACATCGCCTAGATACTTATTTATACATTACAAAAAGGTCCTAAACATGGGTAAACCCATGGGCCAACATCCCATACCCGTTAGATAAACCCTAAAACCCAAAAAGCCCGCAAAAAGGGCAAGATCTCATGATATTAACTTTGCCTGGGTGCTCCGTCTTCGACCAGCCTGTCGAAGTCCTAAAAATGGTCAAACACGACCAACGTTCTCCCAAAAGTTGGTCGAGGGCCAACAATTCCCATCATTAGAGATGTAGGAGCGTGCACAGGCACTAAGTCATATTGACTTAGTGTTGTCACGACTACCTATGAATGTGTTACATATCNAAAATGGTCAAACACGACCAACGTTCTCCCAAAAGTTGGTCGAGGGCCAACAATTCCCATCATTAGAGATGTAGGAGCGTGCACAGGCACTAAGTCATATTGACTTAGTGTTGTCACGACTACCTATGAATGTGTTACATATCTTATAGTCAAGTGTAACACCAGAAATTTAGTTGCGTATGGAGTCGACTACGATGGGGATAGCTAAAGTGATTGAGGACAATGCAACACTACACGCCAAATATAGTAGACTATTGCAAGAGTGGGACGAGGCTAAACAGAGAGCGGGAAGGTTGAAAAATGTAATGCAAGAAGTATACAGTAACTTCCGAGAGATACCAATGGAGGTAGATATTCCATTGAAATAGAAAGTGATGAAGATCAATAAATCTATTCAATGGTTTCACCTGAATATTGTTGACTTGGAAGCACACACAACACCAAGTACTCCACCCAAAGAAAGAGAGCAAAGAGAGAAGACAACTGCAATGAAAGTGGAAAGCATTAAGATTTTGGATGAACAATGTGTGAAGTTGTATGGAGAAAGCACACAAGTATGGACTCAGTTTCTAGAGAATGCATAGATACAAGCATTGGAAAAAAATGTTATAGAATGCACATGAGAAGGCGCAGAAGATCAGAGATACAATGATAGTTTTTCCACGAACAGAGTAGATGATTGCAATTATTGAGAACAAACAATTAAACAAAGAGATAAATAAATCAGAACGAAACAACAGAATCTTACACAAAAGTTGGATCCACTATAGGAATAAGCCTTCAAAGTGACAACATAACTTGTGACATCGCGGGGCATAGTGAAGCAAGTAGTGCATGATAGTGCAAATAAGTTGACGAACCCTATTATTGTGCAGACGATAGACAAAATTTTGGCACAAGAAGTGCAAGCAAAAGAAAATATTGCAACTGCAAAGTAGACTTTTGAGAAGCTCATTGTGACACTGAAGGAAGCACAGGCTCGAGACGAGCCACAGGTGAGTGTTGGGGACCTATTGGGATAGGATGTCTGTGACCATTTTTTGGAAACTACGTAGGAACGTGCACCAAAGAAATAAGACAACTAGTGTATTTTCAAGCTCAATGTGCAGAGAGGAAGGAAAAGTAATCAACACAATTTTAGAATCGGTGCGTGCAAAGGAAGGAAGGAAGTTAGAACTCATTAGGAATTTTGGGTCCTTTGAAATGGGATAAGTCCTAATGTAATAATATAAATATGTAAATGTTTTAAGTAGAATGTAACGAATGTAATGACAACTTAGAAGAGCTAAGTGTGCATTGTATGCATGAACGATAAGGGAATTTTGGGGTATAACTAAGATATCATGTATGAGCACAGTGCGCATATGTTGTAAGTAATGATTTTGAATAATAATATAAGAAGTTGATCATTGTGGATGTATCCCATCTTGGGTGAACTACGTTAAATATGGTGTCTTTGTATTATGCTATGATGTATTTGTTTGTTCTGTGTATCTTACGCATATGATTTACTTTTGTTATTATGCATCAGTTATAAACTTGGTTCCTATAGTCCACATAGATACCTCGGGTGAGACTTCACCTCCTTGCGAGTAATGCTGAAAGAGATGATATTTTAGGGCTTTTTTGGTGAATTAATCTTGAACCACGGGTTTTCCCACTGCACGCCAACATCGATAATGTAAAATTTTCTAATTTTTATGTTGGATAATGCCCCGTAATGTAAAATCATCTAATTTTTATATTGCAATTATGAAACTCAATCATTTATGACAATGGACCGTTTCCATAAAATAGTGGTGTTGTTATAGGTGATTAAGAATGATCAAAGAAAGAGAAGGGATTATCAGAGGATTGCAAGACTTGAACGTAAAATTCATTAACTGGATTTTGAATACTAATAAGTGATGTCCATCGATAAGATATTTTACTGCAGGGGTAGAGTATATTGAAGTGGACAGTGGATATGAAGGAGAAAGAAGGTAATTGTGATCAGGGAAGTAGGTCAGGTTAGTCTTTCTCTCAAGACAACTTACAAAATCTTCTGCATGAAGTTGTGTGGTTGTAACATTGGAGTTGTGTGGTTGTAATGTTGGTGTTTTGTTTTTGTAACATTGTAGTGGTTGAGAAGTAGAAGGAGGATTAGCACTCCCTCACGAATGAGGGAGATGTCTAGTGGTAGCGGTGGAGAAGTTTAAGTAGAAGAAAGAGGAGTGAAATTAAGGTAGTGAAAACCCATCTCTGAGCCCTCTTGATGGTGTGTTGATGGATTTGTAGATGAATTTGCAGTTCTTTGTGAAGCAGGAGGAGAAGACCACTATCTTTGTGGACCATGGTGTTTGAGACCACTGTCTTCGGTGAAACATGGTGGAAATTGAAAATGACAACACCATTGTTTCTATTTCCTCGACTACATAGAAGCCCTCGATTGCACTACAAAATTGGGAGAATCTTTGATCGCCTCGACTGCACAAAATCCCTCCACTGCAAAATTTTCAGAAGACAAGGAATCAACTCCAGGAAGCTCAATCTTAGAATAGAGGGGCTTCCGTAGTGCAACATATTAGATATCATTTTTGGATATGGGTCATAGAGTAATAAATGCACGCAAAATAGTGGTGCAGTTATTGGCGATTAGGAATGATCAAAGAAAGAGAAGGGATTAGGAGAGGATTGCAGGACTTGAAGGTAAAATTCATTAACTCGATTTTGAATACTAATAAGTGATGTCCATCGATAAGATATTTTATTGCATAGGTAGAGTATATTGCAGTGGACACTGGATATGAAGGAGAAAGAAGGTAATTGTGATCAGGGAAGTAGGTTAGGCTAGTCTTTCTCTCAAGACAACTTACAAAATTCTTCTGCATGAAGTTTGTGTGGTTCTAACATTGGAGTTGTGTGGTTGTAATGTTGGTGTTGTGTTTTTGTAACATTGTAGTGGTGGAGAAGCAGGAGGATTAGCACTCCCTCACTAATGAGGGAGATGTCTAGTGGTAGCGGTGGAGAAGATGAAGTAGAAGGAAGAGCAGTAGGCAACAAAATTAAGGTAGTGAAAACCCATCTCTGAGCCCTCTTGATGGTGTGTTGATGGATTTGTAGATGAATTTGCAGTTTTTTGTGAAGCAGGAGGAGAAGGACACCATCTTTGTGGATCACGGTGTTTGAGACCAATGCTTTTGTGAATCATGGTGGAAATTGAAAATGACAACACCATTGTTTCTATTTCCTCGACTACATAGAAGCCCTCGAATGCAGTGGAGAATTGTGATAATCTGTGATTGCCTCAATTACACGAAATCCCTCCATTGCAAATTTTTCAGAAGAGATAGGCTCACAAGCCATCAACTCTAAGAAGCTCAATGTTGTTTATTGCATCTCAAAGAGCCACAGTCCCTTAATTGTAGTAAAGACTCTATCATTCATATTAATTCTCACCGTATATCCGTGTTGATCAAGCAATAAGGCTTCAATCCTTTTTACCAATAACATGAACATGTAAACCACATTTCTTAATTTTTGTAAATTTATAAAACTTATAATAAACTCAAACTTTGGTTAAGTGTAAATATAATGGGTTGGTCTCAAACTTCTTATAATAAGAAGCTAACGTTGAACCATGGATTAATAACATTTTTTCCTAGGTGGAATTTGGTTGGAATTTCATAAGTTAAATTTTAAGACACATAAAACTTCGATATGTAAAATTAAAGCTACTTTGTTTCTTTTTACCTAAAACTAGAATCCGTTTATTACAAGTTTAACCTATTTCGATACTTTGCACCAGTTCAACCTATTCTTATACTTTGCGTCTGGTTCAAGTTTCTTATAGTGATAGTGTTTGACATATAGTGAATGTAGTGAATGGTAGCTGACTAATAATAGTAAAGTGTTGGTTAGTTGTTTTAGGAAATGGTTTTTTGTTTGTGGGAATTTGACAATATAAATTTATACTAATTACTATTTTTTGTTATTTAGAATTTATTTTCAAGTGCAGAAATGGATTCAGCATGTTGAAAAACTCAAATTTTATAGAAATAATCACTTAAATTTACAAATCTAACAATTTCTCACCTAATTTTAAGTAAATATCCCCAGAAAAAATATTTATAAGCCATCCGCTTCTCTCCATCGTCC
>SNQJ01S0000631.1:159622-246577 GCA_010110895.2 Picea sitchensis
AACCAAATTAATGACACTTGAGTCAAATACTATCATATTTTAAAATAAGAGAAAATAATTATATGACCGTTATTCATATGGAAGTTTATTAAGTCAATATCCAATCATGTCAAAGAGTTACAAAGTTAATAACAATATGATAAGTGGATGATTGCTTAAGCTTATATTTCTATTTAAGCAGATAAACTCTATAGTAAAAAGATTCATTGATTTTATCTATCCTTTATATAATTATTATATTTTTCATAAACAATTTAACATGCAACATTTTAATTTCAGAAGTTAATGTTAAGCTGAGACCTATATAGACATATTTTTTATTTAACACATCTCTTTTCAATTTTATTGACTTTATTTTATACAATAAATAATAATGGATTGATATTATAACAAAATGTTGCCATTATTTCTTGGTTTTAGCATAATTTTGATATGTAATGTCTTACCACTTCACTTGTAAAACTAGTTTTAGGAGCATAGACTAATGCAATTTTGGTACTGACATATGCATCCTCAAAATGTTGACATCCAAAGTTGTAATTCAAATCTATACATCAAAACCTGTTACGGGGCATGGCTAGGACATGGCTACTAAAGTGGCACTTGTTTTCTATAGTTTTACAATAAAAGTAAGTTGTAGAAAGTTTTTTTTTTAAACACTAAAAAATATATACCATGGTATGTAATTGATATTATTAAACAATGTTTATAGTATTTGAGTATTTTCAAATAATATTGTTTATTTAGAAAATTAAAATTTGACAATTTTCTTAATTATTATAAGGAAAAAAATTAAAGTTTATAAAAAGAAAAAAGAAAAAAATATAAAGTTGTATTTTCATATATTATTTAAAGATCACTTAAAAACAAAAAGGATTACTTAAAAATCACTTATTATATTTAAATGTGAAGTGAAATTCTTTAAATTTATATATAATTATGATTATATGAATATTCATGTTATTAAAATAAAAAACTAATAGAAATAATATTAAAATACTATATCTAATAATAATTTTGAAACGAATGTTTACAAATGCCAAATGGCTTTTTAATCAACTTCCATAAAAAATTTCTTAAAAAAGATACATGGTTTTTATGAAAAAAAATGTAAATTGTTTTGTTAATCAATTTGAGATTGAAGCTATTTAATAAACTTTCATTCAAAATTTCTTAAAAAAGATACATGGTTTTTATGAAAAAAATTAAATTGTTTTGTTAACCAATTTGAAATTGAAAAATTCACAAAATATAATATAAAAATGTGAGTATTTTTATTTGGAAAAAAAATAAAGAAAAAACAAATTTGAGATTGAAAAATTCACAAAATATAATATAAAAATTGTATACATTTTTATTTAAGAATTAAATAAAATAAATAAATAGAAAATAATTATAAATGTTTTTAGATCAATTTTTCCAATTTTTTTTTAAAAATAATCCATAAAACAACCGACAAGAAACCTAAAAAATGAATATAAAAAAATAAATCACAATTAGTAAACAATGATAATCTAAACCCAATAAAAATAAATTTGAATACCTAATACACAAACCATACTCAACAAAGAATGCTGAAATATATTAAATTATAATGTTACTTGACTCCGTGGTGATTTTCTCCATGTTTGTTGATACTTCATGAATACCTCTAGCCATGTAAAAAGACTACTCCACAAGATTTGTATTTACTCTCTAGAACACTTTGCATAAAGAAAATGGTAACCATTTAGTATATAGGACATGCAAAAGTATAATTTATAGAAAAAAATATAAATCGTATAATGGTAAAGTTTTTACAATTTTTTGGTTGGGGCCAAGGCATATATTATTTCCCACCTTGTTCACGTTGGCAAGGGGGTTTTCATTCATTGCTTTTTGACTCCAGGTTATAAGAATATTGATAGAATATTGATGTATTTGTTTATTTGCTTCTTGCATTATTATGTAATATATGAAGTAATATTTAGAGGAATAAAGAAATAAATTACAAAGATAAATAATTTTAAATATATAATGAAGATAATGAATAATAAAAAATTTCATACCATGATAAAGAGAATAAAAAAAAAAAACATGAATTATCTATACATTACATATTAATTTATATAAAATATATAAAATAATCAATTGATTAATTATATGCTCAATTGACTAATTATATGCAAGGCCATGTAAAATGACACAATGACTATATAATTATATGGAACAAACATCTCATATAAATAAATGTATAAAGTTGAATAAACCATCATAATCCCATGGTAAAAAAATTTCATAATACTATAATCCTTATTTATCAACTAGAGTAAGAGTGAGAGAATGGTGTTATGCAGAATGGTGGCATACTATATTGCATGAGACTATACCTACAACTTTCAATAAAGCACACAAATACTAAGAAACAAAGAGATAAGAACATGGGTAGATGGACAAAGTACTATTCTAGGATTGATCCTTATGGTTCGCAAGAAAATAAGTTTGTTTAATATAATCATATGAAAATATATACATATAATCATCATTCAATTTCAAGTCATGTAAGTACATAGTACATTATTATTCAAATATTATATAGAGGATGAAAATTGTGTGATAAAAAGTAATAATATAATCATTTTGTTTTCATTTAAAAGAGAAAAATATAATCCATTCGAAGATAATGCCAATTATTGAAATTACACTATTTAGTTTACAAGTCAAAACAATATACACTTTATTCTAAAAATGAGATTAAAATCCATGAGAGTTTATATATTCAAAATTGAAACAAAATCCTAGTTTACAAGTCAAAATAATATATAATATATTCTGAAAATGAGATCATAAGCAATGAAATCCATGATAAGAAATGAAATCCATGATAACTTGTATGTTTAAAATTCAAACATAATCCATTTCCAAATTCGAGGGAAAGAAAGAGAACCTAGTTAATTTTTGGTTTCCAACTAGACTTGCTCTTACAAGCCACTAAGGAACTCAGATTGATATGATTTTCATTGTAGAAACCAATCGCAAAGGTATAAACAAAAGACATGATATCGCCATCATTTAGTCATATAAACCATATGGATAACACCATAGAAGATACAAAATTAAGCCAAATTGATTATGGCCACTTTAATCGGCCTCCTAATTTAATCAACAAATTTAAGTTATGGAAACCAATGTTGCATATCCATATTCACTATGAACACTTATGATACTTAATGGAATATATATAGAGATACATTTTTCATTTATATATTCCTTCAAGAATATATATTACACATTTAGAGAATTCATAGGAACTATATAAAAGTTTTTCTACATGTGCTTCAACATAAATCAAGTAGTTGGTTATGGCATTTCTTTTACATATAGTAGTGTTCATTTAAGATTTCAGTGACGAAAAAAAAATCCCCTTTATTAATATAGTGTATTAAGATAATTTTGTATGCTTGCATGATTATGTTGATGCTAGCAATCTTAGGTACCTAGGGATCAAAGTAATAGGTGAAAGATGGCAATGGCCAATGTAATTTCTTTTACTAAAAATCATTGCAACCTACTCATGTAGAAAAATCAAAACATAGACCTATGTCATTAAACAACCATCCTAAAGACTTAATGCACCCCTATAATATTTCTAGGAGTAGTTCACACTAGGAGGTGAATTAAAAAAAACTTAATTACCTAAAAGTTCATAAACGTAGACAATTGCACTGCAATCCGTTATAGGTAATTTTGTTAATACCAAGGATAAAAGTAAGTTTTCCTTATATGAAATAGGATCTCTACGATGTCCATAAACAATATTGGCTATAATGGAAGTATATAGTGGGGAGTGGAGATTAATTAGAGAGTCACATGCCATCCTTTTTTTAACTGTGAATTCTTTCCTAAATAAGAGAAGACTAAGATTGAGCTTATTCCCCCTCTCTCTAAGAAACATTTATCTAAGAATTGGATCTATTGGAAATGAATCTAGAGGGCTCCAATCTCAATATACAAGGCAAGATATTTGTATGAGAAGATGATACCCAAAAATTCTATTGAAAATATTATTAATATAAACTAGAATCTGAAAAGTGAGAAGCATAAATGGGACAAAGGAGAAAACTATTTGGGATGCATGGTTTCCTTTAAAATGAGGCTTTTTGCCTAGTTTATTCTACATGTGGATTTTTGAAGTAAATGGGAATAACTTACAGAAATTGAAATAATTGCAAGAATAAAAAAAAATTCCACCATTGAGGTGTTGGTTCACTAAGGAGGTATGGGCTTCAATAAAAATATGTTTACAAGTATGTCACAATAGTACTGGCAGGCAGCCTATCTTGTGGATCCTTATTTCTACTACGAATATATCTAAAATGTATTATAGTTCATTAGGATGGTCACTCCCCCCTTCGTGTAGCACAAGGGATGTGTCAAAATATTTAAAGGTTTTCCCAATCAAATATGAATAAAATTAATATATTCTTGATTTTGGATTCTGTAGATATTTGAATATTCGTTTTTGTTAGATCTCTTGGACTTGTTATTGTTAAATGTATAGGTAGTGGGGAGGATACTTCAATCAATGTAATGATGTATTAGTAGGTACTACTACTCATTGGTATTTTAGTAATATAAGAATCATTATCTTTTCCAAAAATAAGGAAAAAAGTCGATGAACTTTTCCCAACAAAAAGCAGTGCACACACAACTTTAAGAAAATTAGTGATCTTATTCATAAACTTAATTTTATGTAGAAGAGATACCCAATTATATTTTCATGATCGTAATAACTATATACCACCAATAGATGGCACTTGCAAGCCTAGGATGTTGTCTAAATCCCCTTCAAAAATAAATTTAACTTGCATTTGCAAAATACCCTAATTGAATAAGCATTCCCTTCTAGTACAAGTTATGATTTGAACTAGGATTGGATCTGCCCAACCCTAGAAAGACATATTCCATTAGTTCAAGTTAAGTGACAAAAATATTACAACTATATTTAAGTGAACACATAGTTAGGTTGTTGACAAGATTTCCAAACCAACTTATCTAATACAAGTTGAATACATAATAAGAATATGCAAAAGGGTTGAAAATATTCTATGTAATTCACAAAATCCATGATATGGGTACCTCAAAACTTTGGTGTAAAATATTCTACAATGTGTCCAAGGTTAATCCAATATATGATAAAATACTTATGGTGGAATTCCATCATTCTCATGTGCAATATCCTAAATTAGATACTAACTTATGACTCAATTTCCTTCCCTTGTTCTAGCAGTGGCACAATATAGCCCCTCTTTTCAATACAAAATTTTCCTTAATTCTAGCAAGTTTTTACATTGTGACTTATAACTGAATTGAAATGGCACAATCAAACTAAATTATAGCTATTTAATGGGACCAAAATTAAAAATAATATAATATGAATGTAAAATTTATGTAACATTAAGTTATGTTATGTACAAGTGTGATCTAGATTTATGATCGGAACGAAATGAATAACATATTGAATACCATAACATAGAGATATGAAGAACAACAATAGATATCTAGTGAACAATAACTTCTATTGAATAAATAAAATAGGCTGAAACTGTAAAAATGCAAAAATGAAACAACTTGCACGAATGATGGTAGCTATCTTTGAGAAGAAATGTGGCTTATGCATGTATCCATCCAAGAAGAATGATTAAAATGAGGCTCCAAAGGCCTTTTTAACATTACTCGTGAATGTCAAAACCACAGAATCCAAAAACCTAACCCTAGGAGATGAAACACCAAAAGTTGTGTGAGCCCTAATGGGTAAGTTGGTACCTCAACTTCTCGAGGTCGTAACTTTTGCATACGAGCTCCATTTTAGGTGCATGATAGCTCATTGGAAAGTTCTTTTCGATAAATACACATTATGTCATCAAACTCTAACTTTGTTTATATTTTGACTGTGACAAGCCAAAAAAACATTGTTTAGGTCCCCAAAACGGCCGTGGAAGTACAAAAATATGTATTGATATGGAAACTTCCAAAATAATCTAGTTGGATTAGATGGATTACCAAAAATATCCACCTGGAAGATGTGTAGGGATTCATACATCCCCAAAAGTGTAGAACCCACAATTACAAAGAAGTACATAAGAACCTTATGAACTAAAACTGTCAAGAGGAGCCACTTGGAATAGGTGGGTGGCCACCAATATCCGCCTGGATCAGTCCTTCCCCCTTACAAAGAAAGCAATGATCTCCATTGTGTTGAGTGACCCCATCAGTTGAGGAAACTTCTGTTGAATTTTTCCTTGGGTGAGCCACTTGCCTTGGTGTAGGAGTTTCCCGACCTTGACAACCCGATAAAGTTGGATCCTTTGCTGGAAACTGCCCTTGACCTGTGTGTCCACTATCTAATCAGTGGATGCATGTTTGATGCAGTAAAGGTTGAGTTCTGTTGGTTTCAATTGTTATGTGATCTTTGAGGTGTCCAATAATGGTGTAAAATATGGTCGAAGGAGGTCCACATTGAACATTGGGTGCAAGCCAAGGAAGGGTGGAGTGTGGATCTCAAAATCATTTATACCCACAACCTTGGTGATAGTGTAAGGCCCATAGCAAAATGGGCAGAGCTTCCTATGGGAACCTGTAAGGTGCTCTTTCTCTAAATGTAACCAGACCTTGTCTCCCATCTGAAACTAGTGTGGTACCTGATGTTGATCACGACACTGCTTGTATTTAGCATTGGATTTATGAAAAATCTAATGGACCTGCTGGCGGATGTGTTGAATCCACTTAATGAATTTGGTAACTTTGTCGACCTTAGATTAAACATGGAAATATTATACCTATGTGGTTGCAAGTCGTAGTGCAACATCAATGGGACCCAAGGGTTGGAATCTCATCCCCACCTTGTAACCATTTTGTTTAATAATCTTTGATTATTGTTCTAGCCCAACCTCATTTTTCCATCTTCCCTTTTCTTATCTCCTAATATATTTTAGGAGTTTTATTTTGTGTATATACCCCAAACAAACTATCTCCATAACTCTCTATAACTCAACATACATGGTTGTGTATACCACTTCTGGGTGGAATTGGATGCATCCATACTGAAGGAGAATTCGAGTTGGATTATATAGTAAAGGTTTGGTCTTAATTTTTTGTAAGTTCAATTATCACTCTGGTTATCACTGTGTCAAAAATTATTATGAACCATATATTTCTTTGTTTTTTAATTTTTCTTTATTAGTAATTTCAATAATTGATACTTTTTCTTTTTCCTTCCAAATATCTAGAACTTCAGTTTAAAATTAGTGATTATGTCAAATTATTGACACTCGAGTCAAATACCATCATATTTTATAATATGAGAAAATAATTGTCTGGTCATTATTCATATTGAAGTTTATTGAGTCAATATCGAATCATGTCAAAGAGTTACAAAGTTAATACCAATATGATAAGTGGATGATTGCTTGAGCTTATATTTTTATTTAAGCACATAAAATCTATAGTAATATGTTAATCTATGTAACTATTAAGTTTATTAATTATGTGTGATTATCTTAGCTTAGGTGGCATAAAAAAGATTCATTAATTTTATCTTTCTTTTATATAATTATTATCTTTTTCATAAATAATTTAACATGCAACATTCTAATTTGGAAGTTAATGTTAAGCTGAGACCTATATAGAAATATTTTTTTATTTAACACATCTCCTTTCAATTTTATTCACTGTTTAAACTAGTTTTAGGAGCATAGACTAATGCAATGTTGGTATTTGCATATGCATCTTCAAAATGTTGACATGTAATGTTGTAATTCAAATCTATACACCAAAACCTTTGCAAGGATATGGCCACTACAGTGGCACTTGTTTTCTATAGTTTTACAATAAAAGTAAGTTGTAGAAAGTTACCATGGTATGTACTTATATGATTAAAGGATGTTTATAGTATTTAAGTCTTTTCAAATCATCTTGTCTATTTACATAATTAAAGTTCACTAATTTTTTTAACTATTATAAGGAAAAAGAAATTGAAGTTTTTAAAAAGAGAAAGAGATAACAATGTCAAGTTGTATTTTCATATATTGTTAAAGGATCACTTAAAAACAAAAAGGACTACTTAAAAATTAGTTATTATATTTAAATGTGGAGTGAAATTCTTTATATTTATATATGATTATGATGATATGAATTTTCATGTTGCTAAAACATAGAAAATAATAGAAATAATATTAAAATATTATATTCAATAATTTTTTTGAAACAAATGTTTACAAATGCCAAATATCTTTTCTAATTTATTTCCATTAAAAATTTCTTAGAAAATATACCTATTTTTTATGAAAAAATGTTTATTTTTTTTTTAACAATTTCGAGATTGAAAAATTCACAAAATATAATATAAAAATTGTGTGTATTTTTTTTTCGAAAAAGAGTAAAGAAAAAATAAATTTGAGATTGAAAAATTCACAAAATATAATATAAAAATTGTGTGCATTTTTATTTGGGAATTGAATAAAAGGAATAAAGAGAAAATAATTACACATGTTTTTAGATATCTTTTTCAAAAAGACATTTAAAAATAATCCATAAAACAACCCACAAGAAGCATAAAAAATCAGTGTGCAAAAAATAGTTCAGAATCAATAATGAGTAGACAATGATAACCTAAACCCATTAAAAGTAAATTTTAATACCCAATACACAAACCATCATACTCAACAAACAAAACCAAAATATATTAACTGATAATGTTATTGTTGACTCTCTCATGATTTTTTCCAAGTTTGTTGATACTTCATCAATACCTCTAACCATGTAAGAAAACTACTCCACAAGATTTGTATTTACTCTCTAAAACACTTTGCATATATAAAATGGTAACCATTTAGTATATAGGACATACAAAAGTATAATTTATAGAAAAAAAATATAAATCTTATGTTGGTAAAGATTTTGGAATTTTTTTGTTGGGGCCAACGCATATATTATTTCCCTCCTTGCTCAATTTGGCAAGGGGACATTCACTCATTTCTCTTTGACTCGAGGTTATATGAATATTAATGCATTTATTTCTTGAGTTATTATGTAATATATAAGTAATGTTCAGAGGATATTGGAAGCAGACCAAAGCGGAAAGCAAGGCGATTTTGGGAAAGAAGGCATGCATGAGGAAAGTGACATCTGGAAGGGAGAATAGAAAACACGGATGCATGGAAGACCTAATGGTGGAAGGGTTAGGGTTTTTGCAAGGTATTGTAATTGATGAAGAGCTGGAAATGTATAAATATAGTATCTAGGTATCATGGATGGAGATAGTTGTTATAACAAGGGGATTTTTTACGAAGACTAGTCGTTATTGTAGACGGTTGTTGTAACGGGTCGATGCCTAATGTTTTGCTATATGACCTATTTTTGTAAGTTGTTGAGCTATAGAGGCCAAAGGAGGGTGGATATTGAGGGTTAGATAGCAGACTGAGGAGCCTAGTGTGATCTAGTCTACCTCATAATAGATCTCGACCCAGCTAAAGGGAATTGTAAAGTGCACGAAACTATATTGAAAAAAGGACGATAATAAAAGAACCAAGAGCCAAATATTTGTGGACGTAGCCCAAGAGGGGGTGAACCACGGTAATATCGGTGTTATGTGATTGAATGCATGTATGTCTTTATCGTCTTAGTAGATATAGATGGGATAAATGAATGAGTCATTATATTTCTTACATGAATCGTGAATAATGGTATACTGCATTAATAAGTTATAGTAGCACTCTCTTTACATAGTTATCAGATCTCTCACTCCATCCTAGGCTGTAAAAACATGAGTATTGCATCCACCCATTAAGACTATCTCGGATGAGACGTCATAGTGCACCCTGTGCACTGCGTTGCCTTCTCGTTTACCAGGAGGGCCAATAGTTTTAGAGGCTTTGTTGGAAAGCTGAAAAAACATGAACCCTCGATCAATAAACTCAAAAAGGATATAAGACAGATTAAAAACCAACAAATGGTTCCATTTTCGTTGGTAGGAACATAAGAGGATTCAATAGATGAGATAAGTTGAAGGTCTGTCGGAGGCAGATCAAGAAAATATTAAGGCAGAGAGAAATGAGCCACTAGAAGGGGATGTTGAGACTGTGTAATCCCACAGAAGTAGATATAGAAATATGGATAAGGACAAAAGAGTTGGATTTTGCATAGAAAGATAACATAAACCCTAGAATAACACCGTGAAAATATCTTGAGAAATATGTGTTTATTGATTTACAGGAAGTATTTTTATGTGATTTTTCACATTTATTGCAGGAGTGGATACTAAGGTTGAAAGATAACCATGCAATGAACTAGATCCGAAAGGTAGAGTGGACCACAATACATATTGAGCAGTTACATCACGTGAACAAAAAATTCACCCACGCAATAGATTTTTGGCTCGATAGTATTGTGGCAGAATTTATAGCAGAGCTTGCAGTAGATACAACAAAGTCGTACATCACAACAGAGAAGGATTTTCTATGAGGACATCGAGGAAGGTACATTATATCGTTGTATACTTTTCTTAAGATACTACTATATAACAAAGGTGTAATGACAATGGATTCAGAAAACTAAATTTCCCTGCATGCATGGGGGAAGGGTGGAAGCACTGAAAGAAAGAGGAGAAATGGAAGGAGGAAAGGACAAGGGAAAGTAGGAGGAAACCTTGGACCCAATCATGACGGATGACGACCATATCAAGTTGATATTGGCAACAACTGGAAAGACGCGTAGCAGAGTACCCTACCAATACAAGGTGAATACCAAGAAGATAGTCGTAGCCATGAGGGAAGGCATGGCAAGTCACGAGGAAGATGTAGAGGATCTCCAGGATATGGAGAAGATTGAGGAAATCATGTCTGCAAAATATGAGAGGAAGATAAGAGGTCCATGAATGAGAAGAGAAGGAAACAATCATATCCATATTAATGTTTGTGTGGAACCCATAAACCCATGTGCGACCAATACACCAAAGAGAACACCATCGTTTAGACAACCAAAGTTTGGAAGAAGTCAGACAACATGAAGTATGTCTACACAAGGAGAAACAACTGGAGGAGCCAGTTTAGGCAACACTAATCAGGTATCTACACTGCGCGGAGGTAGTAGTTCAACATTTAGAATGGCAGGACATGATCCCACCATCAAGTTACCAGAATTTAAAGGAGAAGCATTGGAGAACCCGAAAAAACACTTGTTCATATGTGAGAAGATCTGGGAAGAAAAACAAATTATAGACGAAGATACTAAACTGGCTCAGCTAGCGATTACATTAAGGGATCACACATTGAATTGGTATATGAGCTTAGCTAAAAACAATCCACTACGGACAACCAGAACAATTGTAGACATCAAGAAATTGTTGATCAACGAGTTCCAAAATCTGAGTTCATAAGATTAATACATGAATGAGATGGTTGAAATTCAAAAAAACCCGAGAGAATATGTATGGGAGATTGACCAGAGATTCAAGGGACTGAAGGGGAAGTTGAAATATCTCATGACCAATATGCAACATTGGCACTTGTTTGTCAATTCACTGCTCCCACACTTTAAATATCCACCGTGACAACAAAAGTTTCAGACATAGGAAGAGACTTTGCAGACAACCCTGCAACTGGAATAAAACTAGTATCAACAGACATATCCAGCTATCGAAGAACTAAAGGAGGATTTGAAGAACTTAACATTCCTACTCAACCAAAATAATAATAAGGATAAACGAGAATCTGTTTGGTGCACTACATGCAGGACGAAAGGACATCACAAGAACAAATGTCCAAAATTCGTGTAGTATATGGAAGCCAGAATGCCAAATCCATTACCAACGGGAGGACTATGGTGCGAAGTCTGTAAAAAACTAGGCCACGATCCATATCACTGCTCAATGATGCAAAAATACCAGACAGTCCCAAAGAGTTCATATTGGAACTTTTGCAAGTCAGTAGGCCACGATGAAAAATATTGTATAACTATGGAGTTGATGAGAGAAAGTACATCAGATGCATAGAGAGTGCAGGGATAAATGATGATGGGGCAAGCGACACCACAATTTAATCAAGTTCCATCTCCATACAACATTGCACAACAACAATATAATACTGTGCAACAACCATATAATACCACACAACCATAGTAAAACACAACACAACCTCAATACAATACTGTGCAGTACAATCAGACGCCTCAGTATAATTCACCGAGAGGATATCGAGTAGGCTACAGAGGTGGAGGACGAGAGAGAGGAGGTTTTGGATGAGGTAGAGGACCAGTGGTATTTCATAATTTTGAAAACCCAGGACATTATGCAAGAGAATGTCCACTTCCACCAACAACGTGTATGTATTGTCGCACATCGGACCATGATAGAGAAGAATGACCGACACTATTAGGAAATATTTAGGAAAAGAGGAACCAGAACAACCAAAACGTTTAAT
Organism: Picea sitchensis; assembly: GCA_010110895.2. Lineage (NCBI taxonomy): Eukaryota > Viridiplantae > Streptophyta > Pinopsida > Pinales > Pinaceae > Picea > Picea sitchensis. The sequence goes on from SNQJ01S0000631.1 coordinate 172,078, forward strand.
GGATTTCAACTGAAGCGAGGGATGAATGACATAACATCAACATAGTTACCCGTGGAGGAGCTAAAATGGGAAATGATGCAGTTTGACAAGAACCACTACAACACCAATGGGTGAAGAAGAACGTCAAACCAAGGAAGCAGTTTGATGCGCAGAAGGAGAAGGAGATATTTAAGCAAGCCCGAAAAGAATTTCAAAAGGAGGACATTGTGACGACTTCAACTGTAGAGCAAAGGAATGAAGCACTGGAATGTGAGATGCCTTCCTTATTAGATCATACCAATGAGATAAATTCCATGGGACAAGAAAGTACAATCAAAGGCTTTTTTCAATCATGTGTAAAAGTATTAAGTGATTCATCATCTGTCAAAATATTGCAAAACATATTAGAAAGATGTAGTATGGAGATGGAAGGGAAACTAGAACAAAAGACATTCAATCACCTACATACCAGGAGAAGAACAAGTATGGAGTTTAGAATGAATGCAAACATTGGAGACTTCAACATGGAAGATATCATACTAGATCTTGGATCTGAGGTCAATGTATTACCAAAGAAGACATGGCAATGTATGGGAGAACTCACATTAGGATATTCACTAGTTCAACTAAAACTAGAAAACAAGCACATAGTCCTATCAATTGGTAGACTAAAAGGAGTGATAGTAGACCTGGATGGGGTACGCACTAAAGAATATTTTGAAGTAATCGAAATAGTGGACGACACAACACCATATCCATCATTGCTTGTCTTGAACTGGGCGTTTGTAAACTAGGCCATAATCAATCTAAAGACACAAAAAATGGCATTCGAGTTAGGTGAATACAGGGTCATCGCACCATTAGACCCATCAGAAGGGGAAAGGTTTGTAGAACCTACTTACATAGACTTAGAGGAAATCAACCAGTTGTACAGAACAATTGCGCATGATGAGGACTATGTAAACCCAACTTCAGATGAACTACTTAGTTGGTGGAGCATTACTTCATGCGCAACAGACTCATATACTGGTTTAGAGAACTGGAAACAAAGGCTACATGAAGTTTCCATGAGAAGATGCACATGAATAAACTGCAAAGTAAGATGGCTAGGCACAAGATAAGAGAACCACCTAGTTTCCATGGAATAAATGATCTGGAAATATTCTTGATGTAGTACGAAGATGAAGTTTCAGAGAATCAGAGACTCTTAGCACTTGATATAGCACTCAAGGCCACACCAACAATATGGTGGGGCACACACAAAGAGACAATCACAGATTGGTATCAATGTAAGTTGTTATTGCACATAAGGTTTGGTGCAGATCAGCGAGACAACAAACAACATAAGTATGATGGACAAGGAGCACCAGTAGAACACTTGGATAAGTGCATAAAACTATGGTAATTGACACCCCCAGAGGAATGGTCCCATTACTTTGTACACACTCTAGAAGGCATACCAGCAAAGTGGTATACAGACCACGAACTGCACAGAGGAAATATGACCTGGACGGTATTGGAGTAGAATTTTATAGTCACTTTCTCATTTGAACATGAGAACCCCAACATAGACACAACTCTTAAAAATATAAGAGGGGTGATATTCATCAAAGAACTAGAATTTGAACTCATAACATAAGAAAGGCAATGGAATAAATATGCAGTCAAGGAACTGTTGTCATGTTACCATGTGCACGAAGACAAACCAGAGGAAGACGATCTGCATGATATTCATATAGAGGAAGCATATGGATAAAGGGAATTGGAAGGTCCACCTATAGAATCAGAAGTTATTTCTGCGCCGATCAAGGTAAAGAAAGTCAATATTGGGATAGTTGAGAATCCCAAAATTGCTAGCATCGGAGATTACTGGGATGAACAAACAGTTGAAAGCATAACGGAGTTACTACGCAAGTACAACGACCTGTTTCCCATGACATTTACAATGATGAAGGGTATAGAAGGACAGATAGGAGAAATTAAAATACCACTCAGAGTCGAAGCGATACCAATCAAAAAACAACCATATAGATTGAACCTAATATACAAGAAGAAATTCAAAGATGAGATTGACAGAATGCTCGAAGAATCCAAATGGATAAGACCAATGGTAGTTAAGGACAAGAAACAAGGAGGAATACATATATGCATCGATTTGAGGAAGTTGAACGATGCATGCCAACATGACCCATTCCCTACACCTTTCACAGACGAAGTGTTAGAAAACGTAGGAGGACATGAAGCTTACTCATTCATTGATAGATTCTCGGGATACCACCAGATTAAGATAGCATAGGAAGATAGATACAAGACCACCTTTGTGATAGAATGGGGATCTTACCAGTACACAGTCATGCCTTTGAACTGAAGAATTCACCAACAATATTTTCCAGAGTATTCATTGTTGCATTTAAGGAATTCATCCACCAGTTTCTAGAAGTATACTTGGATAATTGGACAGTCTATAGTTTGTTTAAAGAACATGTAGAAGTCTTATGGCTGATGTTAGAAATATGCAGACAGTGCCAGATATCACTAAACACAAAGAAATGCATATTCAAAACACCGTTTGGGATACTATTAGGCCATATAGTATGCAAAGAAGGTTTACTAGTAGATCCTGCAAAGATTGCAGTAATTGTTAACTTAACACCACCAAAAAAGTCTGTCAGCTAAGAGCGACATTGGGACACACATTACACTACAGAAATTTCATCAAAGGATACACATAGATTACTGCGTTGATGGAAAAATTGTTACAAAAAGCTACAAAGTTTCAGTGGAACGATGAGTGTCAACATGGTCTGGATACCCTGAAGGAAAAGATGGTCACTGCGCCAATACTAGTATTTCCATACTGGGAGAAAACATTCCACGTACATGTATATGCATCAGCCATATCACTTGGATCCATCTTGGCGCAACCAGAAACGAGATATTTAGACCACCCTATAGACTTTGTGAGAAGAAAGCTACCAGAATCATAACAAAACTAAAACACCATAGAGAGAGAAGGCCTAGTCATGGTCTATGACCTATAGAAGTTCAGAAATTACTTATTGGGAAAAAACTTTAATATGTTTACAGATCACTCAACCCTGAAATACCTAGTCAACAAGCTAGTGTTGGGGGGGATAATCTATCGATGGTTACTTTTTTTTGAAATAATTTTACTTTGAAGTCATATTAAATCCAAGAAAACTAAATGTAGGACTTGACCACCTGTCAAGGGTCACAAATGGAGAAGAACCTATGAATTTAGAAGACAATTTCCCAGAAACACAATTATTTTCAATCCAGATCATTGATGAATACTTTGCAGATATCATTCATTAATTAAGAACATGTACTGTGTTGGAGGAATATAACACCGTACAAAAGAAAATCCTAGTAGTCTGAGTTGCAAACTATCAACTGATTGCGGGACATTTATACAAAATGGGCACAAACAACATCTTGCATAGATATGTGTGAGAACACGAAAGACCAAGAGTGTTAGAAGAATCCCATGAGGGAATAGAAGGAGGACATTACGCAGGAAAAGACACCGCGCAGAAGGTATTCCATGAAGTACTATGGTGGCCAACCATTCATAGAGACTCAAAGGAGTACTGCTAGAGATGCGATGTCTGTCAAAGGGTAGGTAAACCCAACATAAGATACGAGATGCCACTACGACCACATGTAACATTGCAGACATTCAACAAATGGGCAATAGACTTTGTGGGACCAATCAACCCACCAACAAAAAGAATAGGAGCAAGGTACATCATCACCATGACAAAATACCTAACAAGATGGGTAGAAGCAGCACTAGTGAAGGATTGCATGCAAAAACAATAACACACTTTTTATTTGAACAAGTAATCACTAGATTTGGATGCCCAAGAGTTTTGATGAGTGACCAAGGAACGCACTTCATTAACAACAATATCAATGCTATGAGTGAAGAGTTTGAAGTCCATCATCAAAAGAGAACACCATATCATCCACAGGAAAATGGCACAGTAGAGGAATTCAACAAAATCCTAGAGAATGCACTAACAAAGATTTGTAATGTCAACAAGGACGATTGGGACCTCAAGATACCAATAGTATTATGGGAAAACATGACTACATGAAAAAATTTGACTGGGCACAGACCATTTAAATTGGTATATGGCTAGGAAGCAGTATTTCCATTAGAATTTCTAGTACCTAGTTTGTGCGTAGCATCAATTACACACATGACAGAATGAGGTGCAATACAGGAGAGACTAAATCAGTTGATGACCATGGAGGAAGATCAAATCTTAGCAAGATTTCACCAACAAGCTCAAAAAGCAAGAGACAAGTCTTGGAATGATACACACATCAATAAGAAGACTTTCAAGGAAGGAGACCTAGTACTGATGTATGACAACAAATCGTTTCATCACCTAGGAAAGCTCAGAATACACTAGTTAGGACCATACGAGGTAAAAATTGTCATAGATGGAGGGGATGTATAGTTAAAAGACTTATTAGGCATATAACTTAGAGGGATGATCAATGGGATCCGTCTAAAGTTGTACAAGGACAGTCGACCACCCACCGCGCAGTTTAAAAAATAAAATAAAAACATAGAATTTTAAATAGTACCAACTGAGGAAAAGTGCATCGAAAGAAGTAAGAGCACACACAATTAGGAATACAAACCTATCAAGGATGAGGATAATGGACAAGTAAAAATGGAAACAAGCGGGAAACAAAAAGACGAAAAAAGTAGTACAAAAAGATGGAGGTATACAAAATTCAATGATAGAAAGGATCGATGGGACACCACATTAATCACGCCAACTGGAGACAACAACGGAGAGTAATGGAAAATATGAAAGAACCGGAGGTGCAATGAACCCATAATTAAGGTATCATCTTCAAAAAATTTCATATGATGCCCATACAACACACTAATGTGGGAGAAAGGAGTACATTTGCGAAAAGAGAACAAAAAAAGAGCGATAGAGGCGAAGGAGAAATGAGGGAAGTTCACAAAGGTCACAAAGAGCATTCAAACTTAGCAAACATTTGATACTCACCACCATGGCACCACCTAAGAAAGCATAATAAATCCAAACTGCCAGCCAACCCAGAGTTAGAACAAGGTCACAGGTACAATTGGATGAAGGAAAAAAATAGTCATCGGAGGTTGTTAATGTCGATGAAAACCCATCACTAGATACAACAATGGTGAACCTCACACCTTTGATGGAAGAAAACAAACAAGTAGTAGCAGAGGACATGAATCAAGATATGTCAAGAGAGGAACAGGAGCGACAGAACCAGGACACAGAAAACCTGAAGGAGCTGTAACCAGAGAACATCGAAGCAACTCTGAGAGTCAATGGCATGACAATGAATCAGGAAGCGACAATCAAGCCAGATGAGTCTCAAACAACTATGTCAGACCACCCACCAGAAGGAACAATATAACATGTCATGGATTGTCCAAAATGGTATGTTGAAGTACAAACGATGGCCGCTGGAACCTCCATCCAACCACCACTGAAGAAAGACAAGCAACAGGTACCTAGGTCACCTTGCAAGAAACCTATCATAGCCCCTGTTTTTCCATGTATACTAGATGGTTTATATGTGAAACCAGACTTGTTGGGTCATATAGAGAAGCTCAAATACTCGGATCACGATGTGGAAGACACAAACAAGTTTCCAGAATTCATGAAGAGGGTATACCTACAAACTATGGGAGTGAATGAATTTGGGGAACCGATTGATCAACCAGTCCAGTGGGCAATGGGATTGGAGAAAATAGATATTTTAAGTCTGTTGGATATACCACACTTTGGCAGAGGACAATATGCAAGGGGTTGCGTCAAAAAATTGTTAGTAGTCACACATGGTAGAGACATTTGGTTGGAAAAGATCATCTCGATAGACGTAGAACTTATTATGCACATCACAGGGTTTCCATCCAAGGGCATGGATCCTGCGCAATTCCTTGACGATAAAAAAAAGGAGAAAGCACTTGTAGAGGAAATGAAGAATAAATATGGTACTGACAGGGGGACGTGATGAATCATAATCAAGAGAATCAATGATGTCGTAACACATATGGCCACAAAATCTTGGCCTACAAACTGCTACGAAAGTGTTGTATGGAGGAAGTTTCAGCCGGGGTCATCACAATTGAAGCTCAATGCGCCAAGGGCACATCAGTTAGCTGGGAACTGTATCTCATGAATGTTTTTCTGGATGACTACAAGGATGCACAGGATATCGAAACATAATTTCACTATTCATGGCTACTCTTATTGATAGGTATAGTAGGATGGAAGGAACTAAATTACACATTCTTCAGCACTAGACCCAAGCCAAATTATGGAGTGAGGTATTTATCACTTTGTGTCAGGTCAGATGCTAAGCACAATAAAATGAACACAGATGTATTCGAAGGATACCTTTGTGACCTGCAAGAAGCCATCTCCAACATATGGATAATAACACCATAGGTTGTCGCACAGTATCAAGATATCGCCAACTTCAAGGCCACGTGACACGCGATGTGGATATACTTAAGGAAGGACCCCAACAAGCAGTGTCTACAAATGCACTACTGTATCACAGAGGGAAAAATTGACACGATGATCAAATACTGGGAAGACGAGTGGAAGGTTCCATTCCTCACCTAAGACATTTCGAAAAGGACAACAGAAGAGGATGTAGGGCAGGGAGAAGCACATCTTCAAGAAGTCCCAGTGCCTAAGGAATGGAGGATGGGCCAGATAAAAACAAAGAAGACAAACAAAGGGACAAATAAGACAGGAACCCAAAAGGGGAAGAAGGATAACACACAATCAGCCCAAGAACAACAGAAACAGGCTGAGGCCACACAAGGGACCACACCAAGTCCCAATGCCCAAGAGACATGTTTGAATAAGAGACCCACTACTCAGATGGGAGGCGCACGCAAGAAAATGAAGGCGCAGAGAACACCTCCAGAGTACACAATCATGGAGGATGGTGGAAAAATGATAGTCTGAATGGTTCAGGATTTTATAGCTAAGGATTTTGACAATGTTGCGCACCAAAGGGACAAGATTTAGGAGAAGATGGAAGACATGGGACTGCTCCTCAAACAAATCAGGGAAGCATAGACAACAGGCAACATGGGAATAGGGCCATTAGTATCATAGACAAAGGAAAGACTGGAAGAAGGAGAGCGAGATACAATCCATACAATACCACAGTCGAACACGACATTCCACATTACACCAGTATGTTTCACATGGATGAGATCATGGGGAAGACACCCTTGAAGGACTTATCCCAAATCCTATTGGTATTTCCACGGATACCATCCAAATCTCTACATAGGTTACATGTTAGCATTACCCAAGAGGTACAGTCTCGGGCATGCACAAACTTAGTTGAATTACAACAGGCAATGGAGAAGCGAGACACATTGGAAATAATATGTGAGCAGGCTATGTTAGAGACTCAAGAGGAAAGAGAGCACAGGAATGGAATAGAGTAGAAAGTCACAGGAACTTATGAAAATATTTGAAAAACCACACAGGGGGATGAACTCACAGTAGAAGAAAATATTGATCATATTGTGAAGGCGATCGATCAATACTAGAAGGAGATCGATATATTTGAGAAAAAATCACACCCACTACTCCACCAGTAGTGGAGGAGCAAAGGAAGCAAGAAGTAGTAGAGAAACTACAGGATATAGAGCGACATGTATCACAACAACCAACTTGTTCGAGAATGCAACACAACTTTGGACAAATATAGAGGAGGATCAACAAGTCCAAAGTTGGGACAAGGAAGAAGAGAGGATAAGCACAGCTACCCAAGACCTCAATCATAGGCAGAAAACAATTCCTATCATAGAGCGTGTCAAAGGGGAACATGAGATGAAGAAATTGAAGAAGAACTCACCACTGTGAAAACACAAAAAAAGGAGTGTCAGGCTCAAATGGAACCACTACAAGAACGAGTGGAAAAAGTTCTTGCACAAGGAGAAGAGGCTAGGACACATATACCATAGACTTAGGAAGAGTGCGCAGAATTAATCGGTGATGAAATTGTAGCACAGATAGTAGACACACTCAAGGAGAATACTGTGCATGTGCAAACATTAGCAACAGAACTCAAGGAAAATTTCCAGGCGATCACCAAGGAGATCAACAAAGCACACGAAGGCTAGGTGACTTAGGATGAGTCACATGTCAGTGTTGGGGGATTGTTGGAAGTAGACCAAAGCAGAAAACAAGGCAATTTTGGGAAAGAAGGCATGCACGAGGAGAGTGACGATTGAAAGGGAGAACAATAGGCACACATGCATGGAAGACCTAACGATAGAGGTCTAGGGTTTTTGTAATGTATTGCAATGGATGAAGAGCCAAAAATGTATAAATATAGTATCTAGGTATCATGGAGGGAGATAGTTGTTATAACAAGGGGATTTTTCACGAAGACTAGTTGTTATTGTAGAGGGTTGTTGTAATGAGTTGATACGTAATATTTTTTTGTATGGCCTATTTTTGTAAGTTGTTGAGCTAGAGAGACCAGAGGAGGGTGTATCTTGAGGGTTACATCATAGGCTGAGGATCCTGGTGCGATCTAGTCCACCTCATAATAGATCTCGACCCAACTGAAGGGAATTGTAATGTGCGCGGCACTGTAATGAAAAAACGACGATAATAAAATATCCAAGAGACAAATCTTTGTGGGCGTATCCCAGGAGGGGGTGAACCATGGTAATATCTGTGTTATGTGATTCAATGCATGTATGTCTTTATCGTCTCAGTAGATATAGATGGGCTAAATGAATGAGTCATTATATTTCTTGCATGAATCGTGAATAATGGTATATTGTGTTAATAAGTTACAGTAGCACTCCCTTTAAACATTTTTTAGATCTATCACTCAATCCTAGGCTACAAACACGTGATTATTATAGCCACCTATTAAGACTATCTCGAGTGAGACGACACGGTGCACCATGTGCACTGCATTTCCTTCTGGTTTACCAGGAGGGTCGATAGTTTTAGAGGCTTTGTTGGAAACCTGAACAAACATGAACTCTAGGTAAATAAACTAAAAAAGGATATAAGACAAATTAAAAACCAGCAAAAGAATAAATAAAAGAAATTATAAAGACAAACAATCTTAAATACACAATAAGAGACAAAAATTTTCATACCATGATAAAGAAAATGAAAAAAAACAAACATGAATCAACTCTTCTTTACATATTAGTTTATATAAAATATATCAAACAATCAAATTACTAATTCTATGCAAGTTCATGTAAATTATCACAATGACTATATAATTATATGGAAAAACACATGCCATATAAATAAATGTTCAAAGTTGAATAAACCATCATAATCTCAGGGTAAAACTTTTCGATAATACTATAATCCTTGTTTATCAACTAGAATAAGAGTGAGAGAATGGTGGAATACTATATTGCATGATACTATACCTACAACTTGCAATAAAGCACACAAATACTAAGAAACAAAGAGATAAGCATATGGTTAGATGGACAAGTGCAAAGTACTATTATAGGATTGATACTTATGGTTCGCAAGAAAAAACGTTTGTTTAATATAATCACATGAAAAGATATGCATCTAATCATCATTCAATTTCAACTTATATAAGGACAACATTACTCTAATATTATATACATGATGAAAAGTGTATGATAAAAAGTAATAATACAATATTTTTTTTTCTTTTAAAAGAGAAAAATGTAAACCATCCAAAGATAGTGCCAATTATTGAAATTATATTATTTAGTTTACAAGTCAAAATAATATACACTTTATTATGAAAATGAGATCATATGAAATGAAATCCATGAGAGTTTATATATTTAAAATTGAAACAAAATCATAGTCTATTCTATTCAAACAAAATCATATGAAGCAATATAATCTATTCTAAAATTCAAACATAATCCATTTCCAAGTTCGAGGGAAAGAACGATAACCTACTTAATTTTTGGTTTCCAACTAGACTTGCTCTTACAAGCCACTAAGGAACTCATATTGATACGAGTTTCATTGTAAAAATCAATATCAAAGGTATAAACAAAAGACATGATATCTCCATCATTTAGTCATATAAACCATATGGATAACACCATAGAAGATACAAAATTAAGCCAAATTGATTATGGCCAATTTAATCGGCCTCCTATTTTAATCAACAAATTTAAGTTATGGAAACCAACGTTGCATATCCATATTCACTATGAAAACTTATGATATTTAATGGAATAGATATGAAAATATATGTTTCATTTATCTATTCCTTCAAGCAAACTAAGAGCTTCATAATTACACATTTAGATAATTCATAGGAACTATATAAATGCTTTTCTACATGTTCTTCAACATAAATCAAGTAGTTGGATATGCCATTTCTTTTACATGTAGTTGTGCTCATTTAAGATTTCAGTGACGGAAACAATTATCCCCTTTATTAATATAGTGTATTAAGATAACTTTGTATGCTTGCATGATTATGTTGATGCTAGCAAGCCTAGGTACCTAGGGACCAAATCAATAGGTGAAAGATGGCCATGGCCAATGAAATTTGTTTTACTAAAAATCCTTGCAACCTACTCGAGGAGAAAAATGGAAACATAGATATATGTGATTACACAAGCATCCTAAAGACTTAATGCACCCCTATAATATTTCTATGGATAGTTCACACTAGAAGGTGAATTAAAAAAAAATTAACTACCTAAAAGTTCATAACCTTAGACAACCACACTGCAATCAGTTATAGGAAATTTTGTTAATACCAAGGATAAAAGTAAGTTTTCCTTATATGAAATGGGATCTCTAGGATGTCCATAAACAAGATTGGCTATAGTGGAAGTATATAGTGGGGAGTGGATATTAATTAGCGAGTCACATGCCATCTTTTTTTTTAACTGTGAATTATTTCCTAAATAAGAGAAGACTAAGATTGGACGTGTTCCCCCTCTCTCTAAGAAAACATTCTCTAAAAATTGGAGTTATTGGAAATGAATATAGAGAGCTCCAATATCAATATACAAGGAAAAATATGTGTATGAGAAAATGATACCCAAAACTTCTATTGAAAATGGTATTAACAGAAAGTAGAATCTCAAAGGTGACAAGCATAAATGGGACAAAAGAGAAAACTATTTGGGATGCATGGTTTCCTTTAAAATGAGGCTTCTTACATGGTTTATTCTACATCTGGAGCTTTGAACTAAATGGGAATAGCTTACAGAAATTGTAATAATTGCAAGAATAAAAAGAAATTCCACCAACCATATTTGAGGTGTTGGTTCACTAAGGAGGTATGGACTTCAATAAAAGTATGTTTACAAGTATGTGACAATAGTATTAGTAGGCCGTCCGTATTGCAGATCCTTGATGCTACTATGAATCTATTTAAAATGTATGCTAGGTAATTAGGATGGTCACTCCCCCCGTCTTGTAGAACAAGGGATGTGTCAAAATATTTAAAGGTATTCCCAATGAAGAGATGACTAAAATTAATAGATTCTTGATTTTGGATTCTATAGATATTCAAATCTTAGTTTGTGTTATATCTCTTGGACTTGTTATTATTTCATGTATAGGTAGTGGGGAGGATAATTCAATCAATGTAACGATGTCTTAGTAGGTACTACCACTCATTGGTATTTTTGTAATATAAGAATTAGTTTCTTTTCCAAAAAGAAGGAAAAAAGTAAATGAAAATTTCTCAACAGAAATCAGTGCACACACTACTTTAAGAAAATTAGTGATCTTACTCATAAACTTAATTTTATGTAGAATAAATACCCAATTATATTTGCATGACCGTAATTACTATCTACCACCAGTAAATGACACTTGCAAGACTAGGATGTTGTCTAAATCCCATTCAAAAATAAATTTAAGTAATTTACATCTGTAAAATACCCTAATTGAATAAGCATTACCTTTTAGTACAAGTTATGATTTGAACTAGGATTGGATCCGCCAAACCCTAGAAATAAATATTCTATTAGTTCAATTTAAGTGCGAAAAATATTACAACTATCCTTATTTGAACATATTATTAGGTTGTTGACAAGATTTCCAAACCAACTTATCTAATACACGTTGAATACATAATAACCATATGCAAAAGGTTTGAAAATATTCTATGTGATTCATAAAATGCATGATATGGGTGCCTCACAAATTTGGAGTAAAATATTCTACAATGGGTCCAAGGTTGATCCAATATATGATAATTTGATTTTGGTGGAATTCCATCGTTCGCATGTGAAATATCCTAAATTAGAGACTAACTTATGACACAATTTCCTTCCCTTGTTCTAGCAATGGCACATTATAGACCCTCTTTTAAATACAAAGTTTTTCCTAATCCTAGCAAGTTTTGACATTGTGACTTATAAATGGAATGAAATTGGCACACTCACTAAATAACACCTATTTAATGTGACCAAAATTATAAATAATATAATATGAATGTAAAATGTATGTAACATTAAGCAATTTTATGTACAAGTGTGATCTGGATTTAAGAGAAGAACGAGATGAATAACATATTGAATACCATAACATGGAGATACAAAGAACAACAATAGATATCCAATGAACAATAACTTATATTGAATAAATAAAATATGTTGAAACTGCAAAACCACAGAACTAAAACAATTTGCTCCAATGGTGGTAGCTATCTCTGATAAGAGATGTGGCTGCTACATGCATTCATTTGAGCACAATGATTAAAATGAGGCTCCAAAGGAATTTTTAACATTACTCATGAATTCCAAAACCCTATACATCCAAAAACCTAAGCCTAGGAGATGAAATGCCAAAAGTTATGTGGGCCTCGATGGGTAAGTTGGTACCTCAACTTCCTGGGGTCGTAACTTTTGCATACGACCTTCGTTTTAGGCACATGATAGCCCATTGGAAAGGTGTTTTTGAGAACTATAGATTGTGTCATAAAAATCTAACTTTCTCTATAGTTTCAATGTGGTAAGACAAAAAAACATTGTTTAGGGCCCCAAAACGGCTCTGTGAGTACAAAAAGATGTAGTGACATGAAAAATTATGAAATAAGCCAATTGGATTAGGTATGAAACCAACAATATCCACTTGGAAGATGTGTAGGGATTCATACATCCCTGGAAGTGTAGAACCCACAATTACAAATAAGTACAGAAGAACATGTTGAACTAGAAATTGTCAAGAGGAGACAGTTGGAATAGGTGAGTGGCCACCCACCTGGATCATTCCTCCCCGGTTAGGAATCAATGGTCTACATTGTGTTGAGTGCCCTCATTAGTTGAAGGAAATTATCTTGAATTTGGCCCCGGGTGAGCCACTTGCCTTGGCATATGAGTTGCCTTGCCTTGACAACCCTATAAAGTTGGATCCTCTGTTGGAGAGTGCCCTTCACCTGTGTGTCCACTATCTGATCAGTGGATTTTTGTTTGATACAGTCAAGGTTTAGATCTATTGGTTTCAATTTTTTTTTTTATCTCTGAGGTGTCCAATAATGGTGGAAAATATGACCGAAGCAGGTCGACATTGAACATTGGATGCAAGCCAAGGAAGGGTGGAGTGTTGATCTCAAAATAATTTCTACCCATATCCTTAGTGATAGTGTAAGTCCCATAGCAAAGTGGGAAAATCTTTTGATGGGGAACTATAAGGTTCTCTTTATCCAAATGTAACCAAACCTTGTCTCCCACCTGAAACTGGTGCAGTATCTGGTGTTGATCATAGCATTGCTTGTACTTAGCATTGGATTTATGAAAAATTTCATGGACCTATTGGTAGATGTGATGAATCTGCTCAATGAATATGGTGGCTTTGTCAGCCTCAGACTGAACATGGGGAGATTATGCATGTGTGGTTGCAAGAGGTAGTGAAACATCAATGGGACCCAAGGGTTGGGATCCTAGCCCCACCTAAAATGGGCTATGGTGAGTGGATCTATGGAGAGACATGTTGTAGTTGTGATGAACATAGGGAAGACTCTCATCCCATGTATGGAGATTCTTAGAGTTGTACATTCACGAGATGTGTACAATCATCTGATTGACTACCTCTATATGGTGATCAGGCTGGGGGTGGAAAGCAGTGGATTTAGTGAGCTTGGTGTCCAAAAGTGACCAGAGACTCAACCAAAATGTGTTGAGGAACCTGTTGTCTCGATATGAGGTGATGGTCTGTGGTATCCAAAAATGGACCCACACTCGTTCGAAGAATAACTTGGTAGTACCTATTGCTGTGATGCTCTTCTTGTAGGTTGTGATAATGGCCATCCTTGAAAACCGATCAACCACTAAAAATACATAATCATTGTCGTTCTTGGTGGATAGAAGGCCAAACATGTAATCCATCGATATGGATTCCCAAGGCCTCTCGAAAGTAGGAAGAGGGGTCTATAAGCCTTACTTTTTTATGGTTGGCTTGGAAATGACACATACAATGAAAGATCTGATATACTTGTTGACATCTTGTCGAGGTTTTGGCCAATAAAAATATTTCTGTAGAACGATCACCATTTTCTCCACAAACAAAATTTCCTACCATCCGACTGAATTGAGCCTCCTAAATTATCTTTGCACGCTCTCTTCTGGGAACACAAAGGTGGCACAGATGGAATAACATCCCATCTTCGATGAGAAAATCAGTGACATTATCTCATGTACCCAAGAGATGATAGGTAGTGGTGAAGTTAGGGTCACGCTGATAAAGTTGGGGCCACTTAGATGGCTCATTCCCATAAGAATGGAGCACTATGGTGAGTGCAGCAACGGGAGGGAAGCTAAGGCAGTCCGTGACACTATTTGTTCTCCTTGTTTTATACTTGATGTTGAGATCGACTATTGTAGGTATGTGGACCACTTTCGATGGAATTCATTCTGCAACTTTCCTTGTTTTTGTATGAACTATAGAGGATTGTGATAAGTGTAGATGATTGTATCATTTTTGAGAATGTAATGTTTCCATTGACGACATGCTTGCATAATGGAATCCATTTATTTTTCATAGGTGGGGTATTTCTGGATAGTATCTGAGAGTGTCTCACTATGGTATTCTATTAGATGACTGTGTCGAGTGAGAAATTCTCCTACAACATAGTCAGAGGCGTCAATATCAATATGGAATGGTTGTTGTAGATTGGGTAAGAAGAGTACTGGAGCTAAGTGCAAGCAATGTTTCATATCATCAAATGGTTGTTTTTTTGCCTTCTCCCATGAAAAATTTTCCTTTCCACTTCCCTTGGTTACTTGGCTGAGGGCCCATGCAATATGGGAGAACCCCAATACGAACCTTCGATAGAAGTTGGCAAGTCCCAAGAATATTCGAAGCTCCGTTAGTGTGGTTGGGGTTGGCCAGTCATGAATGAGTTGGATCTTAATTGGATCTACATGTACCCCATGCTCGTAAAAAATGTATCCCAAATATTGGACCTTGTCCATGCCAAAGGAGCATTTTTCCAAGTTGGAATATAGCTTGTGCTCTCAAAGAGTGCCCAAAACATATTGAATATGATTCATGTGCTCCTCCAAATTTTTGTTGAAGATGAGGATGTCATCCAGATATACCACCACAAAATAGTTGGTGAAAGGTCTCAATACATCATCCATCAATCTCATGAAATTTGTTGGTTCAATGTGAACCTAGTGGTAGTCATCATTCAAAGATACCTTCATTAGATTTGAAAGTTATCTTCCATACATTAGTTGGTTCAATATGAACCTAGTGGTATACAGACTTTAGGTCAATCTTGTTGAAGAACTTTTACACCTTGATTTGGTCAAGAAGGTCATCAATTCAAGGAATTGGGTACTAGTTCGTGACTGTGATTTTGTTTAATACTCAATAATCAATGCAGAGCCGTCAGGTCCAGTCTTTCTTCTACACCAACACAATCAGGCTTCCACAAGGGGAAGAGTTGGGTCAGATGTGCCCCTTTTGAAGAAACTCTTGGATCTGGCACTTGATTTCATCATTTTCCATTAGCGAGTGACGATAGACTAGTCCATTAGGCAACAATGCACCAGGGGTTAGATCAATTGGATGCTTGACTTGTCACTGCGTCAGTACCCCGATGGGTGAGGAGAATATTTCTCTGTACTCTTCCATGATCCATTCCACTTGCTTCTACTGCAAAGAGAGGCTCTATGTAGAGGTCACAGATGTGGCGTCGACATTCTGCTTACTACAAGCACAGATCACGAAGAAGAATAAATTCCCAGTTTGTGAAATGGCCTTACTGCATTTCTTAGCAGAGATTAAATAAATAGTAATAGGAGAAGATACCTCTGGTATCCTATACAATTGTCTACCCAAAGTAATAATAACAATTTGGGGTCTAGACTCATACACATCATGTCGCTTCCACAAATATGGTTGGCCTAAAAGAACATCACAAACTTCAAGGGGATAAATATCACACAATACCTCATATTTGAAGGGCTTGATGTTGTAGGGAAGACGACATTATTGGCTGACACAGAATTCTTGTCCTTGGTGAAGCCAGTCGATGGTGTAGGGTTGTGGGTGCGTTATTATCAGTAGGTCGAGTCGCTTGACGACTTCTGTTGAAATCAGGTTCTTCTGACTACTGCTATCAATAATAAAATGTAGTGGAGTCCCCTTTACCCACATTTGTGAGTGAAAGAGGCATTCCCCTTGCTCTGATTCTTCTGTTTCTCTTGACTAGACTTTGGTGGTAGTGAAAGTGGCACTAGGTTTGGCTTCAGTGATCTACTTCCCACTTTCTAGATTTTATTTGGAGTCAGAATCTACCTCTCACTCAAAAGCTTCCAGCTCAGACACTAGTGACTGCTTTGAGCGACATTCTTCGGTGTTGTGCCAAGGTCTTTTATGGTACTCACACCACTTTCTTGTGTCCTTATTCAACTTATAATTACCCTTATTGGGTTGTGGCTTAGATTGGTTGTCCTGAGAGTGGTCATATTTACTTTGCCCCTTTCTTGTTGGGTTGGGGCCGCCTTTTCCCTATTTCAGCTGTGAGGAATTTTCAAATCCAAAATCTCGCCTCTTCTGCTTAAATTTATGCTTGATCTTGAAAGAATGTCTATAAGCCAAACTTATTGATGCGATGTCTAGAAAGTCCATTTCTATTTGGATGTATATGTGTAGAAATCCATGGTATTTGAGAACCACATGTCGTTCATATTCTTTGATACCCAATTTGGTGTTCAAAGTATCAAAAATATTGGTGAAATCTAGTATTGTTTGGTCCCTTTCTTGATGCATCATGGTCCATCTTGTGTACTGGTCCTCATAGATTCCAATAGGGTAGTATTTTTCTTTAATGGCATCCCTAAAGGAATCCCTAGTAGGGGTGACCGAAATTATTTCATATTCCTATGTGGTCCTTTTCTCACAGTACATATCCAACTGGTCCTTAAAATGGGGGATGACCTTGAATACTGTAAAAGTAATCTTTACCCTATTGGAAAAATTATGGATCGAAAAATACCCTTCGAGGAGATTCAACCATTTATCTACAACATCATTCCTTCAAATAATGGAATCTAAAACTTTTCTTGTACCTTAAAGGGGGTTGCATGGTCGCTTGATGAATATGTGTCTCCTATGGGAAGCCGCTGAAGGATATGTGCAAATTTTTCCATCATCTCTTTATTTTGTTGTGCAGGGGCTTCCTTGAGAAATATTTTAAAAGGATCTCCTGATCCATCATATTTATTCTTGTCTCCCATGAGTTGTGGTCAGGTTCGGCACAACTAATATTGCAAAGGATCGACTAGTTTGAGTCCCAACTTATTGTACCCATATCTTTTCGAGGACATGTACAAAGAAAAAAAAATAAAGAGTATATTGTTCTGATACCACTGATCCAGATTTATGAGCGGAACAAAATGAATAATATATTTAATGCCATAACACAAATATACGGGGAAAAACAACAAATATCCATTCAAGAATAAATTCTATTGAATAAATAAAATAGGTTGAAACTGTAAAACTACAGAACTAAAATAACTTACTTGAATGGTGGTAGTTATCTCTAAGAAGAGATGTGGCTGCTACGCACATCAGTCTGAGTAGAAAAATTACAATGAGGCTCCAGAGGCCTTTTTAACATTTCTCGTGAATTCCAAAACCTTATACATCCAAAAACATAACCCTAGGAGATGAAACGCCAAAACTTATGTGGGCCCCAATGGGTAAGTTGGTACCTCAACTTCTCGGGGTCGTAACGTTTGCATACGACCTCCATTTTAGGCGTGTAATAGCCCTTTGGAAAGGTATTTTCGAGAGATACACATTATGATGTCAAAATTTGACTTCGTTTAAAATTTGACTATGGAAAGTTAAAAAACATTGTTTAGGGCCCCAAAATGGCCCTAGAAATACAAAAAGATGTAATGACATGAAAAATTCCAAAATAAGCGAGTTGAATTAGGTGGGAATCCACCAATATCCACATGGAAGATGTGTATGGCTTCAGACAGCTCCGAAAGTGTAGAAACCACAATTACAACGAAGTACATAAGAACATGTTGAACTAAAAATTGTGAAGAGGAGCTAGTTGAAATATGTGGGTGGCCACCTTAATCAAAGTGATTCATTAAAGATATTGTTACAAGAGGTATGGAGTGAAACCCCACAACTATAAACTCTTAACAGTGTGAAAATCATAGTAGATGTTACAAGAAGAGAATTTCTACTTTATAAGGTTCTTGTTACCACAAAATGAAGTCACACAATGGAGATTTAATGTCGATGCCCATGAGGGTGGAAATGGATCAAATCCAAATAGGAATTGATGGATCACGCTGTGGTAACTTGGTTACAATATTCTTATCATCTGCACACAGTATTCTAATTGCCATCTGATTTTTTGAATAATTGTTTGACATGAGATCAGGGTTTAATTTTATGTAGAGTACTGAAGGTATGGATTGGTAGTCATGTCTACTCATTAGTTTGAATTTTATATCATGTGCTCAGTGTTGTTTCGAGGAAAAACAAAAACTGAACCTCTCAAGACTCTCAAAAAATCCTTGTGTGTATCTGTGTGAGTCTGGAGTCCATTGTGGACAAAATAATAAGAGAGGATTACAATTGTAAGAATAAAACAATTGTTTGACATATTAAAATGTAGCACCTTTTCTTTATGTTGAGGTGATTAAAAGTCCTGCTCAATGGAATTGGCCACCACTAAGGCCAAATTATTTTATTTCGAAAAGAAAAAAATATAAATAATGAATGGATGGAAAGGCTTAATGTGTTCATCCTAATGAAATTCCATCTATACAATGCCCCTTTATGCAGCAGAAGATTACTTCGTAGTTGAAAGAGATAAAAATCACCAGGATATTGGAAGCATCCTGTTAGCACTAGAAATCGCCTCCTGACTACAGGGGAGGTAAGCCCAATACCCAATAGTTTATATGCCACAATGAATAATTTTAAAGGGGGTCGAATGGGTGTAGGCTCAGGCTAATATTGTTTTAACTCAGAAAACTGGACCAGCATGCACCCACAAATGAGCCCTCGATTCAAATTTAGTCAGTAAGTTGTAGTAAGGGTGAGCAAGAGGAAGAAATTGAGGAGAAAATGAAAAGGTCTTCTCTAGACAACATGTCTTCCAGTAGCCTAAGAAGGAAAATCTCAGAATAAAAGATCTTCTTGGATTCGGAGTTCAAGAGATTGAAAATGTTATAACCTGGGCGATAATCCAAAATCCATTACAACTCAGCCATACACATCCATGTGAATCCTTTAATAATGAGCATTCAATATCAGAGGAAATAAAGCATGGAAACAAGAAGTTGACTTTCATTAAACCAAAAGTCTTAGATCGAATTACATCACCATATAACCAACGTGCTTTATAAAAAATTTACAAAGAGGGAGCACAGATCAACCATTGATCCTTACCAAATATCAAAATGACTCCTATATACTCAAAAATATTTTCCACTACCAGCAAAAGCATGCTCGATATTCTCATCCAATGCCATACATGTCTTCTTGGTTAGACTATGCATGCAGTCTCCTCTGGGCATGCCTTCCCCTCTCAGAGGCAAGCTCTGTTATGCCAGTCCTTTCTATCTTTCCATTTATGTGGTGAGATGAGGTCTCAACCGTCGTCTTACTTTCATGAACTGTCTGCATCAGGATTGAAACGTGACCTAATGCCAAGGGGGCAGCCACATGCTACTCTCAGATATGATGCCATATAAATGTGTGATTGGTGGGGTGCTCAAAGGTGGTTTGGGTTCACACCATTTTTGATCCCGCAATCCACCACCTTTTTCCACGTATTAATTTTTCTAAACCACGGTTTCAATTACAGGACCGCTGAAGAAAATTAGCGCCCAAGCACGTCGCATCCCCGCAATGGACTATGGTTGTAGATCTGGTCTCGATATGAGATCTAGACTCTCTTGCTAGATTTGGCACCACTGCTAAGCTTAACCACCCACCATCTTTAGAATCCACCAAATTGTGCCCTGTGGGGGATGCTACTTTTGACGTTGAACATGAAAAACCATGTGGAGGAAAAACCCCTGAAGCAAAGGATCTGCTCCCACGTGCTTCGGTACTTCAAGACTTCGATGCTTCAGGTCTTCAGGACTTGGCATGTTTTTCATTTCAAAACTCCCAAAGTAAAACACCTGGAGTAAAAAATCTGATGACATGTCGCAGTCTAGATTCAAATGGTCGAGATCTACTTCGAGGCTTCGAGGCTTCGGGCCTTCGGGACTTCATCATTTTTCATGGTGAATTACTTCATGCAATTCTGAAAATCTGAATACCCAAGGGCCGTTAATCTGATCCTCGCAGGGGATTTTCGTCGTCGCAAAACTGAGCCCACCTGTTTGTTTTTTAGGCCCAAAATGAGATACTCTACATGATGCACTCGAACGTTTCCTGTGCAGACCACGAACTTTCATGACCTTCTGCCCTTGATAAATATATTTGATAACATTTGTGTCCACAGGGGATGGCATGCTCCATGCAAGCTGGCAAGAACAAGCAGTTCCATTCGCCTTATGCATTGGGCTATGGAGTCTATCTCAAAAAGTTATGTTGAGGACTATAGGCCAACAAACACACTATTCTAAATGAAAGAAAATACATGGGCTCTGAAGGAGATTATTTATGTATATTCCTATACTAATTGATTTTTTACATAGTGCTAGGTGAAATCAAACTTCCACCATAGCCATTCAAGCAACTTTCTAGCTACAAATTTGCTTATTTTGTCAATGATTGATAACAATTAATGTAACTGTGACAACAGAATGGTTACATTCTTCAGCTTTCCTCCTAATGTTGAGGTCAAGATAAATATGGGTAGCTTAAAATCATGAAGGAAGTACAACTCCATGTATTCCTCCGCAGGCTCATAGGACAAGCGACAAACTCCAGAAAATTTGCAACAGGTAGCCTAATTTGTCATGCATCTATTCGCACTAGGATGAATCTCTCTAGAAAGTGCAGGTGGGTGAAAGGTCGGTGTAGGATGATTTCTCTCAGGTGATGGCTTCTCACTTACAGGCTCAAGACAGGAACCGAAATTCCCCTTCTGCTACTCTTTTTCTTCTTCATGGATCTCCTAAGGGTCATATTCATAATGATCATAAACAAGACCCATGGGAAATTTCTTCTCATTTACAGGGTATGAATAGGAAATAAATTGTGCATTTGGCTCCTCCTTTTCTTCTTCATGGCTCTCCCAAGTATTAGATTCACAATCATAATAAATAGGAACAATGGGAGATCTCTTCTCTTCTTCATCTTTGTGGGGATATTCATGAACAATCATTTGTTCTTGGTCAGTATATAACATCACTTCTTCATCATAAGCAGGGATTTCGAGGACATCTGTTTCCAAGACCAGAATATCCTTTATATTTTCTTCGTAAGAGTGGTGAGAAAAATCTACCTTCAATTCCTCTATACTTGCAGAAAGTGATTGTATCAGCTCCATCAACTCCTCTGGGGGATGTCCCTGATCCTCACATATTTTTCAAGAATGAACTATGTCCTGAACACCATCCTTATACTCCTCACAACAGTTATGACAAATTAACTTAGAAGAATAAAAATTTTGACAGTGTCTATTGAAATCTGCATGAAATTCTTCGAGGGAGGAGATGCTAGAAGGGGGTAAGGATTGATACCACTGACGAGCATCTGTTTCTAATGACAACATGAACATCTTCATTAATACATCTTCATGATGTATCTCCCACTTATGCATGAGTTCATGAAACTCATGTATATGATGAGCAGGGTTGTCCTCTTTACGCTCTCTAAATATGGGCAAATAATCGTCGCATTCATTTGGAGTAGGGACAACATTAGGAAAACCAGGAACAACAGAAAAATTAAAAGGAGAAAACCTTCGAGCCAGGATTCTTTCCATTTAAAACTAGTGGATTCGCCAATTGATCCTTTAATCATGGAGTCACCAGGTGAATGATATGTATTCTGAATGTGTCTGGTCTTTTTTCACCATCAAATATCATATATGATCATTGTCAATCTCCTGGGGAACTTTCAAGATGAGAAAGCGACTGCTAAAAGCCTTCTTGAAAAATTTCTCTAGGTCAGCTTCAGATGTTGCTAGAGGTAGTAATGAAGTGGACCTCATGTGAATTGCTTTAGTATCTAGAACATAAATAGTGGAGCTGAAACAGTGGAGTCTCTAGGTGAAAGTTGCAATCTTCAATGGTATTGATATCTGATACACCTTCAGAATCAGATCTTCTTTGTCATTCTATCCCAGGGAAAAGTCTTTAATTCATTCCCTGGAAACGACGCCATTTATATTAGCACTAGAAGTCACCTCCTGACTACAGGGTAGGTAAGCCTAGTACCCATCAATTTATATGTCACAATGAATAATTTTAAAGGGGGTCGAATGGGCGCAGGCTCAGGATAATATCGTTTTAACTCAGAAAACTGGACCAGCATGCACCCACAAGTGAGGTCTCGATTCAACTTTAGTCAGTAAGTTATAGTAAGGGTGAGTGTTATAACCCTAATTTTCACTAGACATACTTACTTGACATCAATCCATCTCATATGCCTTCTTTTCCAAGCCAGTACTAAACAACTCTTCTTAAAAACACCCTTTTTAAAGGCCCAGGTGCCCTACTCCGCTACAACCCGCGTGTACACTCTAGCTAACCCACTACAGCCTGCATGTACCTACAAAAGCACAAAAAATGGAAAGTTGTTGACGAAACAGATAGTTTTGGGTAAGTTAACTAAACATTTCGACCATGCATGACCAGTCATTCGACTAAATACCTAGATCCTTCTAGCCTATAAAAGAAGGGGTAGGGTCCCATTTGAAAGGAGGAAAATCATAGTAAAGAAACTCTACCCGAATTCATATTCCCCTTTGCCCAAGATTCTGCAACCATTTTGTGATTTCAATGAAGAAGAGAAGCAATTGTGTTAGTAGTTGGTGCACGGTAAAAGAGGAGCCCAGGACTAGATTCGTGGAGCAATGGCCACCTTCATTATTGTAAATTTCTTTAGTGAAGTTTGTAATAAAGAAGTACTTTTCTTGTCCCACCATATGAGGTTTCCATTATTTATTGTGTACATGTTTATTAAATCTATAACCCATTAATATGTAGATCAAATGCATGTGGAGTTGTTTGTTTGTCTTTTGTGAATGCAGGTCAGCCTTAGGAGGAGAGTTGCAGTCAAAGAGCAACCAAGCGTGAAGAGGGATCAATATTAAATGTAGGAATTAAGCTATGTTCACTTGATCTTGTTAACTGTGTATTTTCTTAAGAGTAATGGGGATTAGGTCTTGGATGATGGTAAAAAGTAGGAATCTTTAGGTATTTTATGCATGCATGATAAAACCCTAAGTGCTAGTCTGTAGGGGGATTTACCACTCACAAAAAAATTGACGATTGTACTAGGGATCTCTTGGGTTTTCTGGGGATACTTTTTAGTAGTTTTATATTGGTTTCATCACCTTTTTTTTGAGTTTCTGCAAGAGTCTGAGCTAGTAGAGATTTTGGTCTTCCATACCAGTATTCCCTGCATTCTTTGTTTGGCTGCATTTTATTTTTGGGAAGTCACAGAGGTACAAGTGGCCTGCCTAAGGCCTGCATGTGTATACACGTGCCCAACTTTCACACAACCCACATGGACACGCTAGATGATGAAGTGACAATAGCGTGGCTAGGTTCAGATTTTTTTTATTAAAGAGGCAATAATCCTCTTCCCTGTCATAAGTGATCCTTCTCAGGGGTTTTTTGAAACTCATTTTGGTCTCTGTTTTTGTAGTTTGTAGCTTAGGTTCCACCTCAGATTGGTTTTTTTCTATGAAATTTTCCTTGAATTGTTTTTCTTTTTTGACAAAGTAAGTTTTTGAGTCTTCAAGAGATTTTGGTTCTCAATACTAATAGTCTCTACTAGTGGTTGATTACTAGTCTTTTCAATTTTGAAGATTTGCAGAGGTACATGTGGCCTACATAAGGTCTGCATGCGTGTACATGCACTCTAACCTTACACAGCTCATGTGCACACACTAGTTGTTGAACTGTCAGCAACATACCTGCTGAGAATAGTTTTGTTTAAGGAGAGGCAATCATCATTTTCCTTTTCAAGAGTTATACCTCTTAGCTTTCTTGGTCTCCATCATAGCAGTCAACAACTTAGGTCTTATCACATCAATAAATTTCTTTTTCATTAAAAAGTTTTCCTAAAAAAATTCTTTCATAGGGTTTTTAGACAAGTGTGAGAGTTTGATTTCATCAGTTTGTGTGTTATTGTCAGTAACTCTTTGCGATCTACACTTAAGCCATAAGTTTTCATGGTCTTTATTGGTCATCATTTTTCCTTTTTCCTTTGTGAGCATTAAATAAATAAAAAACTCTTTTATTTCTTGGTTTGGTTAAGTAGTTGTTGGTTTGAATAAATAACTAGGAAAAGTTTTACTTTCATAAGTTATTGGTTGTTTACTTAGGACAATAAGTAGCTCATAGTCGAGTGAAATCTTGTTTTGAGTTTACTGTTCAAAGATCTTAGAAAAATCTTCATTTGAAAAGTTGATTAAAATTTTGTCGAGAAGAAGTTATTTTGTTTCCATCTTTCTGTTTGTCTTTTCTTTCGTCTTTCAAAACATCACTAGGTTCTCTTTCGTAACCTTTGACTTAAGACAAGCCATAAAAAATAATGATTAATTAAAATCAACTAGACTTTATGTTTGTAGGGTCCATCAACTAGTCTAGGCTAGAGCCTTTATTTAGGTTGGAGAGGAAACTCTTCAAGGCTAAAATACATACATAAGAGTCTGTGCTAGGGAGTGTTAAAAGTCCAGTATCGTCAAAGTTATCCAGGACCCCCCTCTAACACAGGGGATAAACAAGAGGTCATGTGTGGAAAGGTAGTAGAGATAACCCCTCCAAAGTTGGACCAAGCATAGTAGGGAACACATATAGAGGGCTTGTTTTGGGATTTTGTCGATTGCATTTTCCACAGAGCTTAATGGGTCTCGAATCCGTTCGAGGTCCTCAGTTGTCTTCCAGACCAATTGCTTTCGATACCTTTAATAGGTTTTGGGCTTGATACTCTACTCATTGTGTTCCACCTGACTGTTGACTGTACCCTCCTATTGATTGTTCATGAACTGACAACCTAGTTGACATTATTTTAGGGACTTACACAGGTGATTGCGGGGGTAGACCATGGTACCTAGGATAGACATCGGGCCAAACTTTGCAGAGTATACCCAGAGGGTTATTTCGTGTTTGAGTTGCACTTGCACCGGTAAGTTGCTCTAGTGTTCATTTTTGTAACTGTTCTTCCAAATAGTTTAGTCATTGCTTGTTTTATCTCATAGGGAATTTTTCTAGTGTGTGTTATTTTTGAATGAATAGAAATCCCTAGTGTGTCTTTTATCTTCTTACACAGTGGAGGATCACAAGATCTTCCATTCACGAAGGCTTCTTTGCCTACCACCGGTTACACTGGAGCCACAATTGCCACCACTAAGGCGAAAGATGGAACAACAAGGGTCTTTTGAAGTGACCGGGTCACCGGAAACTATGTTTGACCAAAATCCAGAGGAACCAACTATTTTAGATTTTGGAACGGAAGCTCTCAGTCCACCCAAAACTTGAACCACTGATCTTTTAGTGCACATCATTGTATAGATTCATCCTTACGAGTGTCAGACAGTGTCACACGCAGCAATGGAAACAAATGTTTCCACTTCTTTTGGGAATTCTTCTATTTCCACTATGGTTGTAACCACAAGGGGTGTTCCACCTCCTAACCCACTGTCGTCGGTCTGAGCCACCATGGTATCGACTACCTCTACCTTGAGTAGTCGTCTAATCCCGTCTTTGGCGACGGCCATTGCTCCTTCCACACAGAGTGTGATAGGTCCTTCGTTCTCATACGAGATTCCTAGCTCAGGTACAATCCCTGTACTCTTCTACTCCACTTTACAGACTTTAGGTCTAGGGGTAGGGATCTCTAACACTCCTCTGCAAGGACCCATGGGGAGAACTTCCACTCCCTTTAATTCTTTCCCTTACGAAGGAGGTCATATCCCTCCTTCGTCCCCTTCGCTCGATGGTACCCACTAGCAATCCACTGGGTTGAATGCACACCATAGTTCATTCGGAGCAGGAAGTCAAGGACCACCTTCTCATAATATTTCGGTACGTTTGACATCATTTTCTTTATTCGGTGCATTTGGTAACAATACTTTCTCATCAGTTTCTTTCCCGACTGGGGGAAAACCTGGTTACGAACAACCTAATCCTATGCAGGGTACTATTCCTGCATAGGGGTGAAACCTAGGAACTTCTTCCACATCAGGACCTTGGAATTCTTGGTAGGGATCAGTTCCCTTGTCAGGAATGTCGATCTGAAGCAATTATTTTCATAACCAATGGAGCCCCGGGCAAGGTGTAGTACCTATGCCCATGGGATCAGCATGGGGCAACCCTTCCCAAAGTCCTCCGAATGTAATGCACGCCCAACCATCTATGTCCTATTTTGGGAATTAGCCGATCATGTATCCTTAAAGGAAAAATCCATACGCTAGTCATGGCCATGGATTTTACCAAAACCTCGGCCAACAACCCAACTTTTCCTAGCAACCTGGTGCCAGTCAAACTCTAGGCCCCTTTTTCCATGGTTATCACCAACAAACCAAACTACCTTTCTTGGCAACCTTACATTTTCCAGACTTAACAAGGTTGTTGAACGCCCCTATCTATCATGATCCACGTTGGCCCCCTATGCCGACGAAGTTTCCTTCAAACATACCAAAGTTTGAAGCCAAGCCTAACAAAGATCCAAAAGATCATGTGAGTACTTTTCACCTTTGGTGCTCATCTAATTCACTGAAAGACGACTTCACACAGTTGTGATTGTTTCAATGTACTCTCATTGGGAGTGCTGTGAAATGGTACATTAAGCTCGACCGCTCAAGATACTCTTCCTTTGGTGAATTGGAAATGGCTTTCCTAAACCATTTCTAGTTACCTATGAGATATGACAATGGCACATAATTGTTGGACAATTTCGAACAGAAAAAAACGGACCATATCTCTGATCACATCCGAGAATGGAGATGTCGGAAGAGTTTGATTAAGGTTCTAGTACCACCAACATTCCTTCTTGAGTGGTTCCTTAAGTCTTTGGTCCCATAGTTATCCAAATACGTCACAACGTCGGGAGTGTTTTCTGAAGAAGATGCAATCATGGGAGCTCAACAACTTGGGCTAATCTATTCGCAGTCTGGTCTACTGTACGAAATCTTTCCAGATGCAGCACAATCAATATTTGATAAAACTAGACAGAGAGTTGGATCACATGCCGATGGTATTGTTGGTTCAACACAAACAAAGCCCGGTGAACAACTAACGAAACAATTGCAACAATTGTCTATCCGACATACAACGACCAACCAGACTACTGTTCTGGCTACTCCCCCTACCCAAACATCGAATGTACATATTTTGAAATAGACAAATCCAAAGGCCACCGAACAGACTGATCGAAAGAAGAAACAATGTAAGAAGGGTAAGGGGGATAAGAAACCCACTAATAATGTTGGCAGGGGAAACACTGGAAAAAGGAAGTCGAGGTACCTGTGTAATTTGTGCATGGAAGACCACCTGAATCAACAATTCCCTCAACTTGCGAAGGCCCAAAAGTTATTATCACAACAATAGCCTGCTGTGTTAACAAGCCCATTTCAACATGGAAAAAATCTAACTCAAGCCTCTACAAGCGCAAAAGGGGACATCCAAGGACCCCCTCCATCTTCAAATAATCCTGCATCTGCGAATATCTATATGATGAAAGGTGATGCCTATATATCGACTAGAAAAAATGATTACATCAAGCCAAGCACCTCTAAGAAAGGTAAATAAGTTGAAACCCCATCTCTTCCTCTCTATATCGAGAAGACGTTGGGTGAAACCATGAAACGCATCCCAAAAGGTGCATTTAAGAAAGATTCTCACAACCCAAATGCAAGGGTTGCCTAGAACTACTCTATGGTGGAGGATTTGTCTCAAACCCCTTGTGCGATGTCTTCTTTGGAAGTCCTCCAAAGTTGCCCTTCCTAGAGAAAGGCTCTGTTAACTTCTTTAGGATATACTGAGACTTGTAATCTGGGTACAATCATGCTTGATACAGCCGA
Source organism: Picea sitchensis (assembly GCA_010110895.2). Lineage (NCBI taxonomy): Eukaryota > Viridiplantae > Streptophyta > Pinopsida > Pinales > Pinaceae > Picea > Picea sitchensis. The sequence continues at coordinate 200,773 of SNQJ01S0000631.1, forward strand.
CTTAAAACCTTGTCTACCTTACCATGTAGCATTCCAAATAGTAGGAGCTTACACCATGAAAATTTTTACTCGGAACATTTTCCGCATGGTGGTTGATGAGGGTGCCTCAACATGTGTAATGTTTTTGGCATGTTGGAAGGCCATTGGCCAGCCTGTTTTATCTCCGTCACCTACTCTTACCGCTTTCGACATTCATTCATTCTGACCACATGGAATTATCCCCTCTTTTCCTGTGCAGTTAGGAGGGAAAACCATGTGTGTCGAGGTTGAAGTGGTCAACGCATCTCTCAACTACAATCGCTTGTTAGGGAGGAGTTGGACCTATGTTATGCAAGCAGTAGTCGCTACAATTTTTCATGTCTTGTTGTTTCCACACGAGGGTCAGATTGTGACCCTTCATTGGGGGCATCCACAGTCCCAATGATTGATAACCCTCAAGCCGACGTCGTCAACATAGGGGTTGGTTTGTGCCCACCTTTGATGGGTACTTTCGATTACCCACCTCCTCAAGGAGATGTTAAGTTCATATCTAATCACCATAAAGTTGAGGTTTTCCATGTTTCGTCATTCTTCATGACTTAATTCAACTATCCATGTATTCTTCCTCCCCCATCAACCACGATGGAAGGGATAGGGAACCATTTTATGTCCATGCCCTTATCCATGGTAGAAGTAGCATACTCTTTAGTCTAGCAAGCTTCTGCCGATAGTGATCCAACTCTCACACAAGAGTTAGATCTGATTCTAGAGCCTATTTGGGCTCAAGGTTCCCTCATTGATATAGATTCTTTAGACTTAATCTTGCCCTCAGACAAAGAAATAATGGAAGCAATGACTAGTCTGGACAAACCCTGGGACAATCTCCATCATAGATATTACTTCCTCCCAGAGTTAAGAATAATTGATGCATGGGAATTCACCTTGACTATGACTGGAGATAGGTATTGTCCTATCAATCAATTGTATACACATGTTGTTTATGTCGAGGTTAATATGGAAACCATCACCTAAACTATACCAATAAAAATCTACAGAACCCTCAGCGTCATGGAGAATGTTGTTGTTGGAGCTGATTGCTCCCCCGAAGAGATTCAAATCTACATGGATTTATTTAAGGAATTCCGCGACATTTTTGAGAGCATCTTCGAACCCCTGGTATGGAGATATACTTTTCTATATCCAGACTTTGAAATTCCTAGCCTTTGCTTCTCGTGATGATCGTCATCGTATACGTCATCAAGCCAAGAACTATCTCATACTCGAAGATACTTTGTATCGTCGAAGTGTAGATTGAATCCTTCACCGGTGCCTCACTCATGAAGAAGTGGGAATTATGCTTAATGATTTCCATACTAGAGCATGTGGAGGTCATTTGTCTAGGTTGGTAACAATCCAAAATATTTTATGAGCCAGTTGCTTCTATTCGACACTAATCAAATATTCATGTGGAGGTCATTTGTCTAGGTTGGTAACAATCCAAAATATTTTATGAGCCAGTTGCTTCTATTCGACACTAATCAAATATTATATCGCATCAATCAAGAAGTGCCACCTGTGTCAAATTTTCTCACGGAAGATGAGGGCACATCCTGCTCCCATGTTTCTCGTCATCGTCGTTGGCCCCTTCACCAAGTGGGGGATTGATTACACTATATTCAACCCTCATTCAACAAGGGGGCACCATTATATCATCGTAGTAGTAGACTACTTCACCAAGTGGGTCGAAGCTATGCCAACATTCAAATATGATGGCGAGATTGTCGCCTTCTTTTTGTTTAACCAGATTATAGCACAGTTCAGTGTCCCGAGAGAGATTTTCACTGACCATGGCAGTCACTTTCAGAACACAATGATGACTGAGTTAAGATCAAATCTTGGGTTGAGGCAAGAACATTCTTCAACCTACTACCCTCAAGCGAATGGTGAGGTGGAAGTTGTCAATAAATCTCTTAAGACCACCCTACAACGAACGATCAATTTGGCCAAGTCAAATTGGAATTTGATGTTATACTCAACATTATGGGCCTACCGAACATCTGTTAAGACTACAACTGGTTTCTCACCTTTTCAACTCGTTTATGATCTGGAAGCAGTCTTTCCCATAGAATGCCAGATCCTGTCTTTAAAGTTGGCAGTACAATTATTGCCAGACACTTCACCACTTGAAGAGCGTTTATTATATCCAGAGAAACTCAATGAACAACATCGTGATGAGACCTTATCTAGTGAAGCTCACAAACAAAAATTCAAGTGTTAGTATGATTGGTCCATTTGTCCTTATATTTTCTCGAAAGGCGACCTTGTCCTGGTCTATGACCAAGATAAGGACCCCCTAGGGGCAGGCAAGTTCAAACCCATGTGGTTCAGACCTTTCATCGTAAAAGAGGTTCTGAAAAAGGGAACTTATTGTCTGGTAGATTTTGATGGAAATTCTTTGACAGAGCCTAGAAATGGGCTCTACTTCAATAACTATTACTCATAGGTAGGTCACATTGGGTACCTTTTTGTAACATATGTATAGTCTTTGTACTATTACTTTTTGGTTTCTTTTGGTTTTATGGAGGTGTCATTTTTTGACGTTATCTTTTGTCACTGTGGCAGATGTCAAGTGAATCAGAGGTGTTTGTTGCATTCACAGACAATGCTAACTGACACACTCATAGTCTTGCCTCCACAATTTGGGTACTTTTTACACCTCGGGGCCAGTTACTATCTTCAGGAGGTATATGTTTAGGCGACACCACAAACAATGTCGCTGAATACAATGTAGTTATTGACTTGCTTCATGACGCTTTGTAATTTGGTATCTCTCACCTCTGGGTATATTTAGATGCTCAGCTGGTTGTGTCTCAGTTAAATAGAGTCTATTGTGTTCATGATTATACTTTACACTGACGATTCCTTAGGGTACGTCTCTTAGAATGAAGCTTTGATTATATTACATATTTTCATGTTCCTAGGAGATTAAATCAAGTCACAGATACTCTAGCTAATCAAATTTTAGATTGGCATCTCTCACACATATAAGAAAGACACACACATGCACATGTAAATACATTTTCAAAGAAAATATAATCCATAAGACATTAAAATCCATATATAATATCAAAAATATCAGAGTACATGCATGGGCACAAGCGCCTCAAAAATACATCCAGTAACAAGTCATGGGGATTATGCCCTAAAAAATATACAAGTAGTTCCCTCAGCACGTGAAAAGTCCATCCTAACTAAGGATGGGGCCTATTGGATCTGTTGTAATGATCAATGACATTTTCCAAATGCCGAAAAAGTAAGACTCACATCTGTGGTGCCCCCACTACATGAGGCTGCATAGATGGCGAAAAATATTTGATCTCTGCCATGGGGACTATGCGAGAAAGCGAGGTAAAGTTTCACTCTTTGTGTCTCAAAACTCTCTCAGCCTCACCGGTTGGAGGTACTCCTACTGCTACTGGTCTGCCGACTACAGTTGGGGTGGCCTCTAGTCGAGGACGTTGTTTGTTCCTTGCATAGTCTGTTGGTCTCACTGGCCCCACATATGCACATAATAGACACATATTTGTTAGATACTCTGGTGTATAAAAAGAAATTATATATATAAAAAGAAACATAAAAATTACAACGAAGAAAACTTACCCATCTCTCCTCACTTCTCTCCGGGAGGTATCGGTATCTCAGGATCTCTAGAGAAGTCAATCCCGGCATAAGGGTAGTCCTCTATGACTGGAATTTGTCGTGCCTACTAAGAAAATAACTTGTCATCGAAGGCCTCAATGGTCCTCCCTCCCCCTTGTTGTAGCAACAACACTTCCCATCTGCATAATGTGAGGAGAGAGGCCTTATGCCCTCACATAGTCTCTCTAGGACTGAAGCTAGGCACTCTTTCAAAGAATATAGCACAAAGAATCATCCCAAATCCGAAGTTCCTCTGATTCCACATTCGACACTCTGTTAGTTTCCTCTTCATACAATCTAGTAAAGTGGTGCTCCAGTCAAATATTTGTGCATTTAAGCACTGAACTGCACAAGTCATAAGACAACCCACATGGATGTAGGGATGACCTTTTAAATGCCGACTCCCCCCCCCAAAAATGAATTTAAATGCATAAAGAAAGAATTAGAATGCAAGAGGGGGTAGTAAGTACTTACTTGGTCCAAGCGGATGGTCGTTTCGTCCACTGAAGCTCCCAGAATCAACTCTTTACACAAAAGGTTATTTTTGTCTTTTAGTCAATTTCTCAATTAGCAATGGTGATAATGAGCTGCCAGCTTCTATTTATAGATTTTTTGGCCTCTTTTTGTCAATTTTTGGACATTTTTGTCATTTCTTCCAAACTGAAAATCATTCAATATGGTTCGGGAGTTTTTCTTTGGATTGTCACGAGAAATGTTCTTTGGGTATTTGGAAATTTTTTGGAGTTTTGGGTCGTTTTGAAGGTCCTTTGGTAAAAATACATTTTTTCCAATTCATTGCATTTAAGATAGGATTCCACCTCCACTTTCTGCGTCTTGTTGTCTTTTCCACTTTGCCATAGGATCAATCCCACCGAGTTGCGACATAGAACCATCATTGTTGCTTTAGGAGTGTCATAATTTAGTGGTAGAGCCTACCTTAACATGGATGCCCTAGGTAGATCATGGTTTCATTTTGGTGTCCATGCTGCCACTAAACGACTATAGGCCTGGGAGTCCTTACTAGATTTTCATGATTATGAGTTTGATCCTCATTTGCATAATTCCGTATAACTCTTGACCTCACCCTCGGGACTCCCAAAAATTAATGGGTCTTCTTTTAAGCTCTTTTCAGACCCTCTAAACATGAAAAGATTGTTGAGCGATCTTGTTGACCTTCATGCTCGCTAAACTGAAATTTGAAGTCACACCTGTCCGGCGGTAGTTTACCCCTTTTTCGGTCTAGATGGTCAACTGTACGAACAAAGGTATACTTTATAAGCCTCGATTCTCTAGAAGAGTAGTCTCAGGTGTAATTTTAACCTTTCGGGCATGAGGGACTAAATTTATGAAAAAGGAACCCCCATGGAGTCCATAGTTAAGCTCTTTTTAGACTCCCTAAAATTGAAAAGATCATTGAGTGACCTTATTCTTTCAGAGTCGTTAAAATGGTCCAGAAGAACATTCCTGACGGAGTCCATAGTTAAGTTTTTTTCAGACTCCTTAAAAATGAACAAATTTCTGAGTGACCTTGTCTTTATCACACTTGTTAAAATGGTTTTGAATAGATGTCTAGTCTATGCTAGTCTACCCATTTTTTGAGCCGACTAGACTATCTTCAAAAAAGGTACCCCAACGGAGTCTCCTTTTATGTTTTTTCAAACTCTCGAAATATGAAAAACCATCGAGCTTACTTTCTCTGGGCTCATTTAAGTTACATCAAAGGACGTTACCATTGTGTGTTTTGTTAACTGCATTTTCAAACTTGTGTCTCTGGCCTAATTCCGGCTCCATGTTGCTCTCAATTGAACCATCTGAAGCATGACTTATACGCAAGCCCTGTAGCACTTTGCCTCTGCGTCTTGACACCTTTGGCCCCTGGAGGATTTTTCCTGAGTGTCCTTTTCCTGCATATTCCCCTTTTCCCCGAGAATCCATGTGTTCTGTGCGCTTGGAACTAGTATGTTTGCAACACTCAATCCTCCTTTTGTAACGTAGCATTCTTTTATTATTTTTCCAAAATTATTGAAAAAGACAAAAAAAAATAATCAAATATACCCCAAAAAGAGGAAGGGAAAAGTATTTTCTTTTTATTGGCAACACAATGAGTCACCCTTGGACGAAGCACATCCTTCCATTTGTTCTTCAAGATCTGGGATTTAATATGACCTTAAGAAGTTGTTCTCGCTACATAGAGTTGTGTCCTCCTCTCTTTGGTTATTCTTCCAAACATATGGAGAGTTTGCGTTGCCTCCTACATCATGAACTTATGTCAATTCCATATTGCCTGAGTCTCATCATTTATCATGCTATTGTCCAAGGGAAGTTTCTACCAAGCCTGAGTCAGCCCATATGCATTTTTTCTCTTGCCCTCATGGCTGACCATCCCGAAAGTCCAATCAAGTATTTGTTCGAAATCAATGAAGCCTCCAGTCTGATCATCAATATCCTCTAGTCCATGACCGATGAGTCATTGAAGACCTCTGGGTAGTGAAGTCGTACATTCATATTACAATCCTACCCTAGTTTTGAAGATTTTGAATTTGATGCTCAAGATCTGAAGACATCATCTCCAGCCATCAGGTCTTATCATCTTCTAGAAGATAGATACTATACATGTATATCTTTTTGATTTTGAGATGTAGATCCGATGTGTATTTCTCATGGATACACTTTATATAGTTTTATGACATGGATATACAATCTATTTGATTGGTAGCCATGATTTTATTTCATTTCGAGCATGGGTATGCCCACCTCGGTGAGAGAATTGTTATTTTGCAGATGGCACCTCCCGAATTCTGGTCCTTGGGCTCACCGGTTTGGTATGTTGATAAATATTGATAATGTATTTTGGCCATCAGATGCTCTTCTGACCTCACACATTAGGGGGCATCTATTATAACCCTAATTTTCACCAGACATACTTACCTGACATCATGCCATCTCATATGCTTTCTTTTCCAAGACAGTACTGAACAAATCTTCTTAAAAACACCCGTTTTAAAGGCCCACACACCCTGCTCCACTACAACCTGCATGTACACTCTAGTTGACCCACTACAGCCCGTGTGTACCTACAAAAGAAAAAAAAATGGAAATTTACTAACGGAACACACAGTTTTGGGTAAGTTAACTAAACCTTTCTACTTCTAGCCTATAAAAGAAGGGGTAGGAGTCCCATTTGAAAGGAAAAAAATCATAGTAAAGAAACTCTACCCGAATTCATATTCCCCTTTGCCCAAGATTCTGCAACCATTTTGTGAATTCAATGAAGAAGAGAAGCAAGTGTGTTAGCAGTTGGTGCACAGTAAAAGAGGCGCCCATGACCAAATTCATGGAGCAGTGGCTGCCTTCATTATTGTAAGTTGTTTTAGTGAATTTAATAATAAAGAAGTACGTTTCCCATCCCACCATATGAGGTTTCCATTGTTTATTGCATACATGCTGATTAAACCTCTAACCCATTAATCCGTAGATAAAATGCATGTGGAGTTCTTTGTTTTTCTTTTGTGAATGTAGGTCATCCTTGGGAGGAGAGTTGTAGTCAAAGAGCGACCAAGCATGAAGAGGGATCGATACCAAATGCCGGAAATAAGGTATGTTCACTTGATCTTCTTAACTGTGTATTTTCTTAAGAGTAATGGGGATTAGGTTTGGGATGATGGTAAAAAGTAGGAATATTTAGGTCTTTTCTACATGCATGATAAAACCCTAAGTGCTAGTCCGTAGGGGGATTTCCCACTCACGACAGTGAGTAGGAGGAAGAAATTGAGGATAAAATGAAAAGGTCTTCTTTGCATAATAGGTCTTTCAGCAGCCTAAGGAGAAAAACTCATAAAACAATATCTTCTTGGATTCAGAGTTCAGGAGAATGAAAACGTTATAATTGGGCTATAATCCAACATTCATTACAACTCAATCATAAAAATCCATGTGAATCCTTCAATCATGAACATTCAGTATCAGAGGAAATAAAGCATGGAAACAAGAAGTTGAATTTCATTAAACCAGAAGTCTCAGATATAATTACATAACCATATAACCAACATTCTTTATAAAAACTTTACAATGCAGGAGCATATCTCAACCATCGACCCTTACCAAATATCAAAATGATTCCTATATACTCAAAAATATTCACCACTACAAGCAGAAACATTCTCGAGCTTCTTGTCCAATATGATATGTGTCTTCTCAGTCAGATTGCACATGCAATCTCCTCTGCGCATGCCTTCCCCTGTCATAGGTAAGCTCTGCTCTACCAGTCCTTTCTGGCTTTCCATTTATGCAGTGATACGAGGTCTCAACTGCCACCTTACTTTCATGAAATGTCTACATCGGGATTGAAACACGACCTAATGCTAAGGGGGAGGCCACACGCTTCTCTCAGATAGGACTCCATATAAATGAGTGATTTCGGGGCCCCTCAAAGGTGGTTTGGGTTCACACCAATTTTTAACTTGCAATCCACCACCTTTTTCCATGTATTACTTTTTGCAAACCACAGTTTCAACTATAGGACCGCTCAAGAAACTTATCCCTCGAGCACGTTGCATCCCCGTAATGGACTGTGGTTGTATATCTAGTCCCGATCTGAGATATGGATTCTCCTACCAGATTTGGCACCACTACTAAGCTTAACCACCCACCATCTTTAGAATCCACCAAACTGTGCCTTGGGGGGGGAACACTACTTTTGACATTGAACATGAGAAAATCCACGGAGGAAAAACCCCTAAAGTGAACGATCTACTGCCACATGCTTCGGCACTTTGGGACTTCGGTACTTTGGGTCTTCGGGACTTGGTGCATTTCTCATTTCAAAACTCCCGAAGTAAAACACCTAGAATGATAGATCTGATGACGCATGGAAGTCTGGATTTGGATGGTTGAGATCTACTTCAAGGCTTCGGGCCTTTGGGACTTCAACGTTTTTCATGGAGCAACACTTCGTGCAATTCTAAAACTCTGAATACCTGGCGGTTGCTAATTTGATCCTCATGGGGGAACTCTGTTGTCGCAAAACTGAGACTGCTTGTTTGTATTTTAAGCTCGAAATGAGTTTCTTTGCATGTTGCGCTCGAATGTTTCCTATGCAGACCATGAAATTGGAAGACATGTTGCTCTTGACAACTATATGTGATAACATTTGGATCCACAAGGGATGGCATGGTCTCTGTGAGCTGCCAAGAACAAGCAGTTCCAGTCGCCTTATGCATTGGGCTATGGAGTCTATCTAAAGCATTTTGCTGAGGACTACATTCTGAAAAACACACTATTCTAAAAGAAATAAAATACATGGGCTCTGAAGGAGCTTATTTATGTACATTCCTATACTAATTGGTTTTTTACATAGTTCAAGGTGAAAGAAAACTTCCACCATAGCCATTCAAGCAACTTTATAGCTTCAAATTTCCTTATTTTGTCAATGATTGATAACAGGTAATGCAAATGTGACAACATAATGGTTACATTCTTCAGCTTTCCTCCTAATGATGGGCTCAGGATAAATTTAGGTGGATTCAAAACATGAAGGAAATACAATTCCATGTATTCCTCCACAGGCTCATAGGACAAGCGACAAACTCCATAAAATTTGCAACAGGTAGCCTAATTTGTCTTGCATTTGTTCACACCAGGTTGAATGTCTCTGGCAAGCACAGGTGGGTAAAAGGTCGGTGTAGGTTGACTTCTCTCAGGCGATGGTTGGTCACTTACAGGCTCATGACAGGAACCAAAATTCCCCTTCTATTGCTCCTTTTCTTCTTCATGGCTCTCCCAAGGGTCATATTCGTAATCCTCATAAATAGGACCCATGGGAAAGTTCTTCCCATTTACAAGTTCTGAACAAGAGATAAATTGTGCATTTGGATCCTCCTTTTCTTCTTCATGGATCTCCCAAGTGTTATCACCTAAACTTGTCAGGGTTTTTTGATTCTCTGTTTTCTACCTAGGTCTGTAATTTTTCCTGTTTCTCTCCTTTTGAAGACTCGATTGTAAGTTTTCCTTCCGGTTCATAGTTTTTAACTGTTCATCTTCACCCATTTGATATACTTGTTTTTCCTTAGAAACTTGCCTCAGAAATATCAGCCCTTAGTTTTCATGTTTTCCTGAAGGCCGAGCACCCCTCTTTTTCCCTCTGCCACTAATCCTTTTGTTTTCTCGATCCCTAATCTAGTCATCTAAGTAATGGTTCACAGGACGCGGTCATGACCACTAGGTTCAACATTTGAAGCAGTCCAATGGAAACTCAAATCAAGAGAGTGAGAAAGATCAGTTTTCAATGGTAAAAATCCACCAGGAGGGTTAGATCAACGACCATCGGGTGATCGGGATCATGCAAGTTCACCAGGTTTAGCATCGAACAGAGGTCTGAAATCGCTAGGTCCATCCTAGTCGTTAGTGCTGCAAAAGAAACATGGTGCATGATCAGTGCTTCATGGTTTTGTGAGATGGAGTGGTCAAGGAGCAGTGTCATCAGAACCTAGGAAATGAGAAATCGTGAAAGGATCACAGTCGTTAGTCAAAGGAGAGAGTTGGACCATTGGATCAGTTTTTCACGATTTCATGAGTCGGGAAAGTAAGAGGGAAGAGTCTTGAATACTTGTGAAGCATGATGTCCCGAAATGTCAATGTCGTCTAAGCCATTCGATCAAAGGGGACGTGTGTCACCTGATCTGAGATTCGTGATTTCGTGACTCAGAGGTTAAAGAATAGAACACAACATGAGTTCATGATACGCAAAATCGTGACATGCCTTAAATAAGCATGAAGTCATGGCCCACAGTTGCATGGGGTAGAGGAAAGAACCAAAGCGCCCGAGTCGGTCATAAAGAAACATTTGTGTGGCCTTGAGGCACCAAAATTCACTCGAAGGAGTTGTGAGCTCACCTGAAGCATTCATGGGTGTTAGGCATCACCCTGATCCCGATGAAAGTAATTAATGAAAATGGGGAGGTGGTTGAAACCTTGTTTCACCACTTAAATGGGAATCATTGAAGGATGGTTGTGGAGGACAAAGAGTTAGCTGAAAGTTCCCCTTTCATGAATTTTCTTGTAAATCCCATACCGATCTGATATTGTGTTTGACAGAAGATTGCAAGTGCAGCCTGACAGAAGAATATGCAAACGCCAAGCCATGAGTGCATGACTAGAGTGTTCTTCTGAAGGGAGCAAGTTACTGAGTATAAATACTTAGTTTTGATATTTTGTTAAGGTCGATGGTGTTATAACCCTAAATTCCACCAAACATGCATACCTGGAATCAAGCCATCTTACTTAGTATTTTTGTCAAGCCATCATTGAACAACTCTTCTAAAAAACTAGTTTTTTGAATATGTATGCACCCTACACCACTACTGTCAGCATACACACACTTGTTGCACCATTACAGTCAACGTATACTCACAAAAAGTGAAAAAAATAAAAAATGCAAAGGGATATGGGTTTTTGGGCCATTGCCTAACCTTTTGACCTCCCATAGTCGGTCACCCAACCGAATAAATATATATTTTGGCCTATAAAAGAAGGTATTGGGGTCCCTTTCCCAGGGAAGTATGAGAGTTGTTCAATGATGTCTTGGAAAAAGTAGAAAGTAAGATGTCCTGATTCCAGGTATGCATGTCTGGTGCAATTTAGGGTTATAACAGATGGTTGAGCTAGGCTCCCATATTGTAAAGTTTTAGCAAAGCCTATGACTTCTGGTTATGTATCTATATTTGAGACTTCTTGTTTAATCCAAGTCAGCTATCATTACTCCATATTATTATGCATCTGATACTGAATGTCCATGATTGAAGGATTCACATGGATTATTGTGACTGGGTTGTAATGGATGTTTGATTGCAGTGTTGTCATAATGTTTTCAATTTCCTGAAGCTCTGAATCCAAGAGGATTTTGTTTTCTAAGATTTTCCTCCTTAGGTTGCTCGAAGACCTAATGTTCATAGAATACCTCTTCACTCTCCTTAAGTGCTTCCCCCTACTTACCACTATACCAAAACTTACTGACTAAAGCTAGACCAAGACCTCACCTTCTTATTCTTTCCAATCCTGTTTTCTCAATTAGAACGATACCATCTTGAGTCTGCGTCCATTAGACCACCTTTATATTCATTTTTGTGACATACAAACTGATGGGTGTACATTGGGTATCAGGCTTACCTCTCTCACAATCCATGGGTGACTTCTGGTGCAAACACCAAGGATCAAATTCACAATCATAATAAATAGTAACAGGAGGCTAGGATCAAATTCACAATCATAATAAATAGTAACCATGGGAGAGCTCTGTTATTTGTCATCTTCGTTGGGATATTCATCAACAATCATTTGTTCTTGGTCAGTATCCGACATCACTTCTGCATCATAATAATGGATTCCTAGAACATCTATTTCTAGGACTGCAATATCCTCTTTATTTTCTTCATAAGAGTGACGAGAAAAATCTCCCTTCAATTCCTCTATACTTGTAGAAAGTGATTGTATCAACTACATCCTCTCCTTCGGGGGATGTTCCTCATCCTCACAGCTTTCGTAAGAATGACCTATGTCCTGAAAAACATCTCTATACTCCTCACAATAGTTATGACAGATTAACTTAGAAGAATAAAAAATTTGACGACGCCTATTGAAAGTTACATGAAATTCTCCCAGGGAGGAGATGCTAGCAAGGGGTAAGGAGTGATACCACTAACGAGCATCTCCTTCTAATGAGAACATGGACATATTCATTAATACATCTTCATGATGTATCTCCCACTAATGCATGAGTTCATGAAACTCATGGATATGATGAGCAGGGTTGTTCTCTTTACGCTCTCTAAATATGGGCAAATAATCACCCCATTCATTTGGAGTAGGGACAACATTAGTAAAACTAGGAAAAACAGAAAAATTAAAAGGAGAAAACCTTCGAGTCAGGATTCTTTCCATTTTCAACCAGTGGATTCACCAATTGATCATTTAATCATGGAGTTTCCAGGTGAATTATATGAAGTCTGAATGGGTCTGGTCTTTGTTCACCATCAAAGACCATATTTGATCGTTGTCAATCTCCCGGGGAACTTTCAATCTAAGAAAGAGGTTTCTAAAATCCTTCTCGAAAATGTTCTCTGGGTCAGCCTCAGACATTGCTAGAGGTAGCAGTGAAGTGGACCTCATGTGTCTACCTTTAGGATACATAACTGAAACAATGAATTCGAAATAGTGGAGTCTCCAGCTGCAAGTTGCAATCTTCAATGGTACTGATATATGATGCACCTTCATAATTAGAGCTTCTTTGTCGTTCTATCCCAGGGAAAAGTATTCAATTTGTTCCCCAACAATGATGCTATTTATGTTAGCACTAGAAGTCACCTTCTAAATGCAGGGGAGGTAAGCCCAATACCCATCAGTTTATATGTCACAACAAATAATTTTAAAGGGGGTCAAATGGGCACAAGCTCAGGATAATATCATTTTAACTCAGAAAACTAGACCATCATGCACTCGTAAATGAGGTCTCGATTCAAATTTAGTCAGTAAGTTGTAGTAAGGGTGAGTAGGAGGAAGAAATTGATGAGAAAATGAAAAGGTTTTCTCTGGACAACATGTCTTCTAGCATCCTAAGGAGGAAAAAAATCAGTAAACAAGATCTTCTTGCATTCGGAGTTGAGGAGACTCAAAACGTTATAACCGAACTATAATCCAACATCCATTACAACTCATTCATACACATCCATATGAATCCTTCAATAATGAACATTCAATATTAGAAGCAATAAAGCATGTAAACATGAAGCTGAATTTCATTAAACCAGAAGTCTCAGATCGAATTACATAACCATATAACCAACATGAATTGTAAAAACTTTACAATGCGGGAGCGTAGCTCAACCATTGACCCTTACCAAATATCAAAATGACACCTATATACTAAAAAATATTTTCCACTACCAACAGAAGCATTCTCGAGCTTCTCGTCCAATACCATACGTTTCTTCTTAGTCAGATTGTGCATATAGTCTCCTCTGTGCATGCCTTCCCCTTTCAGAGGAAATCTCTTCTCTGCCAATCCTTTCTAGATTTTCCTTTATGCGATGAGACAAGGTCTAAACTGTCGACTTACTTTCATGAACTATCTGCATTGGGATTGAAATGTGGACTAATTCCAAGGGGGTGGCCACACGCTGCTCTCGGATAGGATATCATATAAATGTGTGATTACGGGTCTGCTCAAATGTGGTTTTGGTTCACACCGATTTTGAGCCCGCAATCCACAGTTTCAATTATGGGACTGCTCAATAAAATTATCGCCCACGCACGTTGCGTCCTCGCAATGGACTGTGGCCATAGATCTAGTCCCAATATGATATCTTGATGCTCCTTCCAGATTTGGCGCCACTTCCAAGATTAGTTGCCCGACATATTTAGAATTCGCCAAACGGTGCCTTGGGGGGGACACTACTTTTGATGTTGAAAATGAAAAACCCCACAGAGGAAAAAACCCTGAAGAGAAGGATCTGTTTCCACATGCTTCGGCACTTCGGGACTTTGGCGCTTCGAGTCTTTAGGAATTAGCGTGTTTCTCATTTCAAAACTCCCGAAGTTAAACACCCAGAGTGACATATCTGATGATGCGTGGTAGTCTGGATTTGGATGGCCGATATCTACTTCGGGGATTCAGGTCTTCACCATTTTTCATGGCACAATAATTCGTGTAATTTTTAAACTCTAAATACCCTGGGGCTGGTAATCTGATCCTCACAGGGGATCTATGTCGTCGCAAAACTGAGCCTGCCTGTTTGTATTTTAAGCCTAAAATGAGCTTCTCTGCATGCTACACTCAGACGTTTCCTATGCATACCATGAACTTCGACGCCCTACTGCCCTTGACAACTATATGTGAGAACACATCCCATGTAGGAGAGAATGGCGTAGGGATGGCTCAGGTTTGTTCACAGCAAGAAACATTGACAATTAAGTTGCAGTAGCTTGCTAAGGGGAAAGAAAAGAACGAAGAAGTATCATGTACTACATGCATAATGATAGGTCACCATAAGATCGAGTGTCCAAATTTTAGAGAATATTTGGCTATAGGAGCCTGAAATCCCTTGGCAACAGGAGGAGGTGTATATTGTGAGATATGTAGAATAGTCGGTCATCACTTGACTGTCTGTTCTTTGATGCAGAAGTATCAGAGAACGACTAAGAAATTATTTTGTAATTTTTGTAAGTAAGTAGGACATGATGAAAAGGAATTTCATGCATTCCATCTCATGAGAGAATCCACTACTGATGCATACAAATTTCTAGGGGAAGAAGGATCGAAAGGAGGAGTACCACAATGATGTAGGAGATTCACCATCAACATTCAATGAGTCCAAGTGGAGGACAATTGAGCATCTAGTGTGCACATTCAAACTATTTTGGATCCCAAGGAGTGCACGCCATTTTACTATTTTGAAAGTATTGTAATTAAAGGCCCTTTAATGTTTTGAGGCTTGATCCATTGTATGAGATCGCAAGATATTGTAATCACCTTGGTTAGTTGTAGGATTGTACATGAGCATCGACTCATATCTGGGTTGTAATTATCCATTTATTGAAATAAGAATTAGTGGTAGAATGATTTAATTATGATGTGAAAGCACTAGAGTAGTCAAAAGGAAGGCTTGAGAATCTCATCCATGTATAATTGTATCTAATCTATGCCCAAAAGAGGCTACTGAAGCTTATTTTCTATTTTTCTAGATTTTATTTGTTATCTTTCATAAGTAGAGAAGTTGATAGCTACAAGAACACTTTGTAAATGTTTTGTTCAAGGAATATAATAGAGGAGATTTTCTTCAAATGTCTAAGTTTTTCTTATCTCTGAGTTAATTTGGGTAATGTTATGTTATCTGTGTTTTTATGTGTTTATACTCCTGTGTGTATTTCATGGTTAAATGAATGAACATTTGATATTATATAAGTTTAAATTGTTTCTCTTATGAAAACCCTATTCCAAGGAGTGCATAGTTCCATGCAAGGAGTGCAAAGGTAGAGTTGTTTCAGACTCATTTTCTCTGGGGAGATAGAATGAAACTTCGAAGAGTGAGTGCAAGGACTGCACAGATACTCAGTGGAGTATAAAATCTTGAGGAAACCCATGCAAGGTGTGCATATGGCCAACGCTTATTCAAGTGTTGAAATATTCTCAAGGAGGATGAGCGCAAGGAGTGCACAGGAAGATTTTCCAAAAATATTCAAGCCTTAAGTTTTCAAGGAGTAGCACAAGTAGTGTGTCTGAGGTTCGAATCACTTAGAGTGATAAAGCTCATGCAAAATAATGGGAAAATGTCCTTAGATGAAGGATTCACTTTGTTTAGAGGATGAGAGAATGGGATCCGTTCGAGAGGAACCAAAGTTTTTTGCGACCATTGGATCTGGAGAAGAAGTGTAGGTTTTAACCATTGAAGTCCTTCAAAATTCACAAGGTCGACAATGTCCATGTGGTGGGTGTAAAGGAAATAGATTTTCCAAAGTTTGAAATCGATCTGGACTGTTAGTGGTCGAGGGACATGTGTCCATAGATCAATGGTTATCGAGAAGTATGAATATCCGATGAAATTGAAGTGTTGTTGTAGGACCGTGTAATTTTCTCAAAGATACGAAGGCCTGACCGTTGGCATCAAAGCCATGTGTCAGCACATTTATGGTTTTTCGAAAGTCTAATAGTCCGGGGAAATGGAGGTGTAAATAGTTTTGATTCGAGAACTCTCGAAGGCCCAAAGGACATAGTAGATCTCGATCTTCGGTTGAGAGAGACACATGGATAGAATATCCAACCTTCACCAATTCAATGTTCAGTGATTTTGGGGTGTGGTATTGCAGAGACCCCCAAAGGCTAGATCAGACCCAATCCATTTAATTGTAAGGAAATGTAGACCGTGGATCGTGACTCCTCGCCACTTCGAATTTCGATGATCCGAGGAGTTGTGTGTGTTAACCTCTCGGAATTCCCAAATCCCAGAGTCCCGAAAACCCTTGTGTACTATATATTCACGATGCATGATGAGGACCTTCGATCCCTTCCTTTGTTCATTTTTTCGTGAGTTCAACGTTCGGGAGAAACGTTGAGTGTTGTTGTTGGAACTCATGAAGCCTGGAGATCTGAAGTACTAAATTTTCCTCCTGTTGAAAGTTAGCCAATGGTTTTGGCCCAAGGTGACATGGAATATTGTATTGGAGTGTTAAGATATTCACGAACTTGATTTTTCACATGGGGAAAAGAGAAAAGGCCTATGGAGAATCATTTTGAGGGCTCAGCAGGGGCCTGAGAGATAATTTAGCTTCTTAGTGTAAATGATCCTTAGAACGGAAGGTCGTGTGAATCTCTAGGAGTTTGTGTCAAGTGGTATTGGAGCCTGAATTAATATCTATGTGAAAGAAATATTTGAACCATGTCGTCGATGTAACATGCCCATCCCTTCACCAAGTCGGGAAATGCTACCAACACAACCTTAACTTAGAATTTAAAGATCTGATACTAATTTTTAAAATCCTCAGCCACCAACAGGTCAGGGAATGCCACTCCTTCATCTCTGCTGCACTACTCTAATCTGTGATAGCTCCAGCCTTAACTACTATCTATGCCACATAGAGATACTTGTGGAAAAACATGCACATCCATATGAACATAGAATGTCTATTCTACATATATANCATACACAGACAATACTCATCAATTACAACATAAGTACCATTACACAACATGTAAATGAACATTAAAGAGGTACTTATCTTTTCAACTGGAGTAAATCCACCTACTGCATGCAGACATTCTATGAACCTCCTAGCCTTAGATCGTGTTTCTCATCACTCTCAGTAGTAGGCCTCCCCTGAGTTGGGACTAAACTCCATCGGAGAAGGTAAGTCTAGGCTTGGCAAGGACAACAAGGAAGCTACACAAAGAAATAGGAAGGATCTTTTATCTCAAGAGCCACTTATGCCCACAACCCATAGACCCGCATTCCCCACATGCCTGCTCCACCCGAGGAGGATACACCTTTACTAATACAAGTCCATCGGCTAGTACACCTCCCTTACCTTGGGATTCAACAACAGGCTAGACCAGAAGTCTTAGAGTACTGTAGCTGTTATGGGACTCCCTTCCAGGAGAACTCAATTCCCAACAAACTCTCTTACCTGGGAGAGTTTCTCGTAGGCCTAACAACCTACCTCTTCAACCAATTTTCGACTCAGCTATAGCCATGTATGGGTTAAAGCAACAACAACAAGGAAAATGGTATGAACATCAGAAATGGTAACAGTCCAACACTAGGATATATCAAGGCTCAGTAAGAAACAATTGACAACAACAAGCCACACTCCATCAAGGGACTACGTGGCCGCAACAACCAATAGTTATGACACAACACGGCTCAGACAACTGAATGAAACCACGCAAAAATGGTTCAAGTAGGAACTCTTCTCTGCAGGTGTGGGTAGACTGGGTTCCTGAATCGCACGTGTCAGCTTGCCTTTCTGGTTTTTAGAGATGCGTCATTATGCAGAGGTTAGATGCAGAGGAAAAAATGGGTTCACGTGCCAAATGGGAGATGATTATTCATCTTTAACTGCATCCACCCAGGTCGACACTTGTCTTCCTAGATTTGCATGTGCTCCATTTAACCTACGTCCCCTTCCCCAGAACTTAGGATAATATTGATCATGCCCACCTTAGTCTAAAAGAAATAACAATAAAATATTATCCTTTTAGAGGTAAGCCCCCTAGCTTAGCCCCTAGGCCTAGAGACTTAGCCCACTCCCTTTCTTTACCTAGTGGAGGATATTCCCCCATCACCCTTTCTTCATGTTCGGTCTACACGCAACGATGTTTATATTTTTATTAATGATTTCTCATAATTACATAAACAAAAAAAGATCCTAGCCTTAGCATCCTAGGCTCCTGGCCTAATCATCACATAAGTCTCCTAGCTTATTATAACTCAGCTCACCAACCTAACAATCGTGTTTAAAATTCATAATTACAATTGGGGATCTATCGGGGGATATTACAATCCCTTCCCCTTATTTTTGCATTGTCCTCAGTGCAACTTGTTTATATATATAATTCAAAAATTCTTCAAAAATGTCCAAGCTTTATCTATTGGAAGCTCATTATCCACCTGGTGCTCTACTTTCAAGCACCAATTTTGGTGTTCCTTCTGCAGGTGAAACTCAATTTCTTTATTCCATAGAGATTCTTCAAGAAGAATTTAACTCATTTCTCCTTGTTACATTCTTCAATTAAACCTCATTGAAATCATCCACTAGCTGTAGATCCACGACATTCCACCTAGACTTAGATCTCAATGTTGATAAACTCTTAGCAAGGCTATGGCTCCACAAACATAAACACTCTCCTCCTACACCTATTCATTCGAAATAAACATTAGAAAAGATATGCAATATCTATCTATCTATCTATCTATCTATCTATCTATCTATCTATATATATATATATACATGAAATTCTAATAACATTATAACTTGTATACAAGATACACAACATACAATGAATAGAGAATTGATACTTATCTTTTGATTCAGAAGACTTTCCACATCAAGATAGTCTAGACCAAGGTATCAAGCCTCAACATTAATCCAACCAACGGTCTCTCACTCCCCCACATGCATGTCCCACCCCAAGAGGGTACACCTTCAATGTCATACAGTCCATCGGTTGCTACACCTCCCTTTCCTTGGGCTTCAACAACAGGCTGGCTCAGGAATTCTCAGAGCACCGTGGCTCTCAGAGTTCCAACTACCCTCAGAGATTTCCAATCAGTATCTTCCCCGAGCTACTCTTTGTAGTTGACATTCTAAATTTAATCAACATCATCTCATCTACATCACCCACATGCATTTATCATAAGAAAACATAAAAGAATTCATTTAGGAACTCCAACTAGTTCAAAAAGAAATTCAACTTTTCCCCGAAAACATGAAATTCTATTTCATAATTCATATTAGGTGTTGCCATATTATGAATGCATCCATCCTTGTGGTTTTCCACAGGCACCAAACTCCATGCCATTTTTCCTTTAATGCTTCATCTTGCATAGAACAAACAAATTGTCAGTATTTGTTGTGCATCATATTCTATTGCAATATGTACAAAATCTTATGCAGTGATCTTAGAATTTTCTGCACCTAGCAATTCAATCACAATTACCCAACAATTTAATAAACTATAACGACTCAACATTCTATGCATATGCATGTTCACAATAATATCTATAATTTCATTACTTAGTTTTATGAACAAGAAAAATTTATGTAGTGAATGCTCATGTGACTACTTGACTTGCAACTTTCATGTTGAAATATCTAGCAACTCCTGAAATGTCCTCAGCTTCATGAGTTCACAACATTTCAGTTGTTAGTAATAATTATTTCCATGCAATAATATATATGCATCTACTTACAAAACTCATTCAACTATTTATTTTAATACACAATTCTATCACTTACTATGAATGAGTGCAATTCTCAATGTATACTTATTCAGTGCACCTTGCATTGAATTACATAATGCTCTTCATCTCAGTCATGTATCTCACCATCCATAAGCTGGAATTCTGGCCAATGTGTTGACACATTCTCCACACACTTCCTATTGTCTTCCCAATTAATTGGATGCCTTCCTTTTCGACCCAAACACTACACCAAGAATATAATTATGTGGTGTTCATTAGTGTTAGCAAAAAGGTTGTAGTCCAAGTTTTATTTAAATGTAGGAAGCTTTTAGTACCTGTGTGGATCATAACCTTTCCATATCCAACCATGTCCTAGTCTTATACATGACTAGTTTACTGGCATTCATTCCTATAGCAAGTTCTTATCTTTTAATTGTTTGGTTATTACCCCATAACCAAATTAACATGACATTCTACTATGTCAGTGTGTGCATTCATAAGCTAAAAAGATTTGAATTAATACAGGCCTCCAGCCTTTACCACATCTAATGGTGTGCATTCAATAATATAATCATGTGATTTTATAAATAACTCTTGCTGAGGAAATTCTTACCTAAATTTCTATTTAGCAATTATGCAAAAAGAGTAATTAAAACTCATACCCGCATGACTTCCATTAATAAATTTGATGTTACCTATATGGTTGATGACAGTAGAAGCTTCCATGCTTCTTTTATCAAACTTATAACCAACACTTCAGCTCTTTGTTGCATCCCTCCTTATGAAAAAACATCACCAACAACACTTGCAAACCTACAAGCATTCTTTCCTATGGCTGACCCAATAAGACATAACATACTTGCTTCCACAGAAATTGCAACAACTTCTTTCTCCCTATAAAACTTTTCCTTGTTGATCCCATAAGTCTACAATTCTTCTCGGATTCCTAGATATTCTTGTGCTCCCACTGTAATCATTGTACATGATTAGTTTTGACTTGAGGACTTTCTAGTAAAATCACTATTGGCTTCTTTTGCATTTATATTCCCAAACTAATCTGATATTAACCTTCAAATTTCCTTAATTTCATGAATCCAACTATCCCAACTCATACTTGGATGAATTAAATTCCAAACCAAGCTGTTTTATAGACTCTGTATTCTTCAACATCTAGTAACTCTTTAGGACTGAACATCTTCAGCCCTTTCCCGAAAGAATACTTTAGTAATTGAGGTTTTCTTGTGCTCTTCTCTTCCCTTTTCCAACTAGCCTCAAACATGACTTGCCTAGGCAATCTCTAGCATATTATAAGGATGCACATATGTCTCATTTGCTAGATGCATAGAATTAACTGAAGTTACTTCTTTCACCTTACCATCATAGATTCAAGCAATACCTCCAACCTCTTGAGTTTTCACTCATGGATCTATGTCACTTAAGATGGATTCTTGTCAGACACCATCTCCTCTGCATTCAAAACCATGCATAGAACCATTTTCTTCTTCCTAGTTCCTTATTGATTTCTCTTTATAATTCAATCCATTTTTAAATTATTTGACTTGATATCACCATACTCTTGTGGAAATACCTTCACACTCTTGGAGTGCATCCACAATCCTCTACTATTCTAGCTCTCCTCCCTGGAGTTTTGACATGCATTCCTATTAGCTAGATATATATCGCATGATTTCTTATTCCATTATATTAGGATGTTCATGGACTTGAGTCCATCCAGGGGTTTCTAATTTGGAGATTTGGGGAACTAGCCCGACCTCCCAGTCAAGGATCTTTGATTCTGGCACCAAACGACTCTTTGATACCTTGATGGTCTTGTTCTATAATTAAACACATACGCTTTTGTCTTCCTAGTGCAGGTAAAATGGTACATGTGACCACCCCTTCGCGTTTGCAAAATATCTGAGTTTGGGCACTAGCCCCTTTTATGATAATCCCCTCCTTGTGGTGACCTTGGGAGATAACCTCATGTAACCACACAATTTTGGGCATGGCCAAGGGTGGTTTGAAACCAAACTACTTTTTGCCCCCCAATTCATCCCGAGCCTCCACGTGTCCTTTCTCCAAAACTGTGGTCTGGATTGCAGCCCACCCTCAACATTTTAAATTGCGTGCACCTTCAATCCCCACAATGCGATGGGACCTTTGATATCATGATCTTGATGGTACTCCTGAAATGATGGCTCAAATATGCCCCTCTTTAAATCAATGAACATGATTTTCTTTGGGACTTCGATGCTTTCAAACTCTTCTCCTTTGCATTCTCTAGGAGTGCTTCCACCGGGAATCTACGATTTGTCGCCACACACCCTTTTAGATCTATGGTCCAAATTCACTTTGGGTCTCTGGCTCTCTGGGCTTCAGGAGTTTCAATTCTCAACTAAAACTCTTGAAGTGATTTTTCCCAAAGCCTTGGATATGTTGACATGTACCTCCCCTGACGACTAATGGTCAGGATTTACTTCGGCAATTTCAAACTCTCCTTGACAACAAGCTATCACTCAGGGTTTGTGATTCTTGCGCCACCTATCCCTCTTGGTGATGAACGGTCCCTAACTCGCTTCGAGACTTCAGGAATTTTTCCAGTCAACCCTCATGTGCACACAAAGGTTAAAACTCATTCACTTTACCTTAGATCGGATGACTATTGTCCCCTTGCACTCAGATCCGATGGTTAGGATCTGTTCCTTTTCAATGCTTCTCTTTTTCTTATTTGGACATTCATATAACGATCCATGCTTCTCCCCACAATTGATATGATGGCTTCTGTCGCTCCTCCTCTTTATATTTTAACTTCTTCCAACTTGGAAGAGTTTTGTAGATTTTCAAAGGCTTCAACCTTCATTCCTCCTGCAAGCCTGGCTATCTTGGGTCTTGCCTTTTCTCTTGAAAAAATTATCTCTTATGATATTTTAGATTCTCTCAGACTGTTGATACTGAAGGACTCTGTTACTCCACAGATTTCCTAAGGGGATCACGACCATCCATATCACAACGGTTCAAGGTGTGATGGTCATGATCTGACCAATACCGAGGTGTCTGTCAATCAATGGTTCACAGTAATTGCGGGGCCCCGATGTGATTGTTCTTTCTCAGAAAGCTCAACCTCAACAATTTGGAAAGTACTCAACTAACTTGGTCTAATCGGAGTCGTTTATCTTCCAGCCTGACGTGATCAACGACATTAGTGAATTGCAGGCCACGAACTAGTGCGTTCACTACTTTCACCTTCGCAATATGCAATGATTCCCAACCATCGATTAAATCAAGTGGATGGAGTTTGATTCGGTAAATCTAGTGAGTATTTAAATCAATCTAACGACTAGGATGGCATCTCCTCCCATTAAACAGCTCGCATCCATCTCCACTGTCAGATTCTTAAGTCATCGGTAGTTCGGGTAACTTGACTATTGTCTACTTCCTAGATTTGACGGCCAGGATATTTCCTTGGCATCCTCAGATCTAAGCCTCAGAGTTAACTTCAGGACATCAGAACATTGGGGATTTTACCTCCCTTACGATGAACTCATTCAATTTTACGAAATCGTGAAGTTCGAATGGCTCCAAGGGTTAACTCCCACACTCTTTCCCATATCCAACGGTCATAACAGACTATGGCTCTTTCTAAACAAAATTTAATGCATTCTCCTTTCCAAATAAAGGGACCTTCCCTTTCGATACTTAGACCTCGCTACTCTTCCTAAACGCTATGAAATACTTAAGAGATCCATTCTCTTTCTCCTAAATTCAACATTTAGAAGGGTCTTCTGCACACTCTCCAAATATGATGGTCGTAAGGGTTTTCCCTTTTCTTCCGAACAAATCCTATAGTTCCCATTACTCTGCGGTCCAACACCACTTCTTTCATAGTTTTACAATACTGCTACTCCTCCTAAGATTCTTAACACGTCCAAGGTAATCCTCTTGGCACCTAGGGATGTTTCTGAGGTCCAAAATTGGTTCCTCTTAACACAATTTCCTCTTGAAACCTTGAGTCCAATGACCACTTATCCATCCCATCCAGGCTCTTTGTTGAAACCATGGGTCAGAACTTGAGTTTTTTCCATTTAGACAACAACTCCTTCTGAAACTCTTGCTGCAATTTCCACTAACATGGCCCATCTAGGCTTAGTGTTGAAACCATGCTCTGATACCATATTGTAAAATCCCCATCCCTCCACCACACCGGGAAACACTACCAATACAACCTTAACTTAGCCTTTAAATCTATGATACCAATTTTTAACGTCCCTGGCCACCAACAAGCCAGGGAAGGCCACTCCTGCAACTCTATTGCACTACTCTGATCTGTGACAACTCCAGCCTTAACTACTAGCTATGCCACACAAAGATACTTGTGGAAAAACATGCACATCCATATAAACATAGAATGTATTTTCTATATATATATATATATATATATATATATATATATAACATATTAATGTGAAGTAACAATAAGCCTATGCATGGAACATATACAACATACAGAGGAAATACTCATCAATTACAACATAAGTACCATTACAAAGCATGTAAATGAACATAAAAGTGGTACTTATCTTTAAAATAGAGTAAATCCACCAATTGTGTGCATACCTTCCACAAACCTCCTAGCCTTAGACCATGTTGCTCATCACTCTCAGCAGTAGGTCTCCCCCAAGCTAAGACTAAACTCCATCAGGCAAGGGAATTCTAGGCTTGCAAGGACAAAAAGGAAGTTGCACAAAGCAACAGGAAGGATCTTTTATCCCGGGAGCCACTTACTCCCACAACCCATAGACCCTCATTCCCCACATGCATGCTCCACCCCAGGCGGATACACCTTCACTAATACAAGTCCATTAGCTAGTACACCTCCTTTACCTTGGGCTTCAACAACAGGCTAGACCAGAAGTCTCAGAGTATTGTAGCTGCTATGAGACTCCCCTCCACGATAAATCACTTCCCAACAAACTCTCTTACCTTGGAGAGTTTCTCACAGGCCTAACAATCTACCTCTTCAACCAATATTTGACTTAGCTACAACCATGTACAAGTGATAGAAACAACAATAGGGAAATCGGTATGGACACCTAAAATGGTAATAGTCAAACAATAGGATATATCAAGGCTCAGTAAGAAACAACTGACGGAAAAAATCCACACTTTGTCAAGGGACTGCATGGCCACAACAACCAATAGCTATGACACAACACAGCTCAAACAATAGAAAAAACCACCCAAAAACAGTTAAGGTATGAAACATCTCTGCAGGTGTGGGTAGACTAGGTTCCCGAATCCCACAGGTCAACTTCCCTTTCTTGTTTTTCAGAGATGCGTCATTATGTAGAGGTCATATGCAGAGGAAAAAATGGGTTGACATGCCGAATGTGATAATGGTAGACACCCCAACACAGGTTGATGTTTCATCTTTAACTGCATGCACCCAGGTCGACACTTGTCTTCCTGGAGCTACATGCGCTCCATTTAAGCTATGTCCCCTTTCATGGAACTTAGGATAATCCTCGGCATGCCCACCTTAGTCTAAAGGAAATAATAATAAAATATTATCCTTTTACAGGTAATCCCCCTAGCTTAGCCCCTAAGCCTAGACACTTAGCCCCCTCCCTTTCCCTACCTAGTGGAACTTAGTCGCCCATCACTCTTTCTTCATGGTTGGTATACACACAACGAAGTTTATATTTTTATTAAAGATTTTTCATAATTACATATACAAAATAGGCTCATGGCCTTAGCATCGTAGGATCCTAGCCAAATCATCACATAATACTCCTAGATTAGTATAACTCATCTCATCAGTCTAACAATCATGTTTACAATTCATAATTACAATTGGGGCTCTACCAGGGGATATTATAGTCGAGAAGATGAAGAGAGAGACCAATGTTGAATGCATCCATGGGAAAGGAAATGAGACAACTTCGTGCGAGGTTGGATGCTATGCATACAACATAAAGAAGAGCACCTATTATTGGTGACGTCAGTGAATCTGAAAATGAATATGTGGAAAGAGAAGAAGTTGTAGGAGAACAAGAAGTAGAGGAGCGACTGCTCAGAGATGTTGTCAAGATGGGAACCAGAGAAAAAGTAGAAGTCCTAATGTATGAAGTAAATTTATATGTAGAAGAATTTCTTGACTGGGTAAGTGTTTTAGATAATTACTTTGACTATGAGGAGATTGATGACGAGAAGAAGGTAAAGCATGCAATAACAATATTGAAGGGACATGCAACTTTATGGTGGGATGAATTGCAAGCTGACATAAGATGAAAAGGTAAGTCTAAAATCAAGAATTGGGATAGGATGGTAGCTAAATTGGAGGCTAAGTTCATAACCAAGGATTATCAAATAATTTTTTTTAGGAAGTTATATAATCTGAGACAGAAAGGTTTGTTGGCGAAAGAGTACACCAAAGAGTTTTACATGTTTAACATAAGAGAAAGACATAAGGAGAGTGAAGAAGAGAAAATTGAAAGCTACATTAATTTCCCGAGATATGAAATACAGGATGATATTAGCATGATGATAATGAGAACTGTGAAAAAGTATTATCAGTTATCCCTGAAGCAATAAGAAAAGTTGGCAAGGAAGAAGAGTCAATAGAATAGAGGAAAGAGTCCTAACAGATTAAGAGGAACTGTCAAGGAAAAGTTTCATAATCCCAGAGAAGAAGCTGGAAGATATCACAGTTAGAGAGAGAGAGGAGGAAGTTCTATAGGAGAACAGTATGGAGGAAGAAACTCTTTTCCCATAGGTAGAGGAAGAGGCAGAGGAGGAGAAGTGAAGTGTTATGCCTGTGGAAAAATAGGGCATATGTGTTGGGAATGTCTCGAAAGAAAAAATGTAGGAGGTGGAGAAGCTCACATTTATAAAGCACAGAAGAAGAATGTGGAGAAAGAGATGAAGGAAGAAGCAACACACGAAGGAGTATCACTCATGATGAGGAAACTTCTTGTAAATCTAGAGAAAGAGGTATGAGAACCAATCCAGAGGAACAATTTGTTCAGAACTTCTTGCAAGAGCAGAGATAGGGTATGGAAGGTGATCATAGATAGTGGAAGTACTGATAACTTGGTATCCATCGAGATGGTGGAAATTCTTAAGTTGGATATGAATGCACATCCAAATCTGTACAAGGTGTCGTGGTTGTATAAAGGACATTGGGTCATGGTAAGTCGACAATGTAAGGTTGATTTTAAAATAGGTGTTTATAGAGATGAAGTTTTATGTGATGCTATACCCATGGATGTTTGTCATGTTCTATTGGGAAGACCGTAGACATATGACAAAAATTTCATACATGAGGGGAGGAAGAACACTTATACCATAGATTAGAATGGGTGTAAGCATATTTTGGTTCCAATAGAATATAAAGGAGTAAAAAAGGATGCCAGTCCTAGTATACTTCTCATGAGTGGGAAGGAACTCTTGAAAGAAGTCAAGAAAGACCAGAAAATATAGTTTTTTATTGTAGGTAAGCTGAGATTCATTCTCACAAGCACTTATATGAATGATTTTCCTATAGAAATCCAGGAGTTATTGGATGAGTTTGTTGATATTGTGGTGGATGAGTTACCTCACTCTTTACCTCCCATCAGTAGTATCAGTCATCATATTGACCTTATTCTAGGAGCAAGTTTTCCAAATAAAGAAGCCTACAGATTGACCCCTCGAGAGAATGAATAGGTAAAGGATCAATTCCAAGAGTTGTTGGATAAAGGGTTGATCAGGGAAAGTTTGAGCCTGTGTGCTGTACCAACTATTTTGAGTTTGAAGAAGGATGGATGTTGGAGAATGTGCATATATTATAGATACATCAACAAAATAACCATCACGTATATATTTCCTTTACCCAGCATGGATGATTTAATGGATTTATTTAGTGGAGCTAGCTATTTTTCCAAGATAGAGTTGAAGAGTGGATATCATCAGATAAGGATGACAGAGGGGTATGAATGGAAAACAACATTCAAAGCAAATGAAGGATTGTATGAGCGGCTTGTTATGCCATTTGTCTTGACAAATTCCCCAAGTACATTTATGTGATTGATTAATGAAGTAATCAAATATTTTATTGGTAAGTTTGTGATTGTTTATTTGGATTATATCTTAATCTTTAGAAATACCGAAGAGAAGAATTTGAGACACTTGAAAATTGTGTTGAGGAGGTTGCAACAGGAGAAGTTGTTGGTGAATTTGAAGAAATATTCTTTCATGAAAACATAACTTTTGTATTTGGGGTTCGTAATATATTAAAATGAATTGAAGATGGATCCATAGAAGGTGAGGGAAATAAGAGACTTGCCTTCTCCAAGAAGCGTGTTTGAAGTAAGAATTTTTCATGGGTTGGCGAGTTTTTATAGGAAATTCATCATGAATTTCAGTAGTATTTGTGCACCCATAGTAGACACCATAAATAAAGGGAATGAATATTTTAATTTGACAGAAGATCCTAAGAAGGGATTTAGGGTGTTAAAAGAAAAGATAACAAAACAAACTATTTTAGTTTTGCTAGATTTTAAGAATAATTTTCAGGTTAAAGGTGATGCTAGTGGGGTGGCCATTGGCACAGTTTTAAGTCAAGAAAATAAGCATTTTTCTTATTTCAATGAGAAGTTGAATGATGTTAAGAGGAAGTTTTCCCCATATGCCAAGAAGTTTTATGTTGTAATAGAAGCCTTGAAAAAATGGAAGCATTATCTTATCCCGAAGGAGTTTGTTTTGTATACTGGCAATCAAGCTTTGTAGTTTATAACCAAACAAGAGAAATTGAACAGAGACATGCCAAATGGGTAGAATTAATGAAGAATTTTACTTTTGTTATTAAGAATATTAGTGGAAGTTCTAACAAAGTTGCAAATGATTTGAGCAGGATATATTTGATCTTGCAGGAATTCCAAGTGGATACCTTGGGATTTGAACACCTCAAGGAGATGTATCAATAAGATTCAGATTTCAAGGAATCTTATGAAGCATGTGAGAACCCTTTTCTAAGGTACATAAATCAATGGATGGAATATCTGATCCAAGACAGGTTTTTTTTCAAATTAAGTTGACTGTGTATCCCAAAATGCTCGATGAGGGATAATTTGCTAAAGGAGAAACATAGTGGAGGTTTGGATGGATACTTTGGCCATGATAAAACATATGAGCAATTGAGTTCTTCATATTATTGGCCAGGCATGAGGTCTGATGTGAATAATTTCATTGATGATGTAGAATCTGCCAATATGCTAAAGGAAAGCAGTAGAACACATGATTGTATCAACCATTTCCTATTCAAGACATGTCGTGGGATGCTATAAGTATGGAATTTGTTATGGGATTACCAAGAACCCATAGAGAAAGTGATTAAATCTCTATGGTGGTTGACATATTTTCAAAAATGGCACATTTCATACTGTGTCACAAAACCAACGACGCTACTCACATAGTGAATTTGTTTTTCAAATAAATTGTGAGATTGCATGGGTTGTCAAGGAGCATAATTTTAGACAGAGATATCAAATTTGTGGGACACTTTTGGAGGACTTTGTGGAAGAAGTTAGGGACAAATTTTTTGTTCATTTTAGAATATCATCCTCAGACAGATGGATAGACTGAGGTAGTGAATCGAATCTTAGGGAATCTTTTAAGTATTTTGGTCACTGAACATAACAATCAGTGGGATCAAATTTTTCCACAAGAAGAGTTTTCATATAATGACTCACCAAATAGGAGTACTGGTAAGAGAACATTCTAGATAGTATATGGAATGCATCCAAGAGGAATTTTGGAATTGAGAGATTTGGGATGAGATGAATTATGAAGTGTATGACTAGAGGAATTTGCTTCGGAGATGGAGAAGTTGCATGATCAAATTAAGGGACAACTACAAGAAATAAACCAGAGATACAAGAGAAGAGTAGACCAGAAGAGAAGAGAGATAAATTTTGAGATTGGAGATAAAGTCTTAACACACCTGAGGAAGGAAAAATTTCTGAAAGGGAAATATAACAAGCTGGAGATGAAAAATATAGGACCTTGTAAGATCCTCAGAAAATTTGTTGCAAATGCTTATGAGATTGAATTTGCAGAGGAAATTATAATATTACAAATATGCAATGTAGCAGATTGATACCCTTATAGGATAGATGATACAGAAGGGAAAGATGATCAAGAGGAGATTCAATGGAAGCAATAGATTCCCATAGCAGAGAAGCCACAAATAGAGAATATTTTAGATCATAGGATTGTGAAGAAGACGAGGAGAAAATTTTATTAGGAGTATCTGGTTAAGTGGAAATATCATCCAATAGAACATGTCAATTGGATAATTGGAACTGATATCCAGAAGCATGTAAATACAGTGCAAGAGCTCATGGACAAGAGTCCATGAATATTTTTGTACAAAGGAGTATGATGCAGGAGCATCACCATCAAAGTTCAATGAGTCCAAGTGGAGGAAAACTAAACATCCAATGCGCTCATTCAAACTATTTTGGATCCCAAGGTGAGTGTGTCATTTTACTATTTTGAAAGTATTCTAATTAAATGCCCTTTAATGTTTTGAGGCTTGAGCCATTATATGAGATCGCAGGAGATTGTAATCGCCTCAATTAGTTGTAAGATTTGACATGTATTGAGAATCGAATCATATATGGGTTGTAATTATCAATTTATTGAAATAAGCCATAGTGGTAGAATTGTCTAATTATGATGTGAAAGCACTAGAGTAGTTGGAAGGAAGTCTCAAGAAGCCTCTCCATGTATAAATGTATGTAATCTATTCCCAAAAGAGGTTGTTGAAGATTATTTTCTATTTTGTTGGAGTTTATTTGTTATCTTGATGAAGAAGATAAGTTCAGAGCTACAAGAACACTTTGTAAATTTTTTGTTGAAGGAATATAATAGAGGAGATTTTCTTCATATGCTTGAGTTTTGCTTATCTTTGAGTTAATTTGGGTAATGTTATGTTATCTATGTTTTTCTATGTTTTATATGCCTATGCGTATTTCATGGTTGAATGAATGAACCTTTGATGTTCTATAAGTTTCAATTATTTCTCTTTTGAAAACCAAGGTGCAAGGAGTGCACAGTGCCACGTAATGACTACAAAGGTAGAGTCGTTTGAAACTTATTTTCTTAGAGGAGATAACATGAAACTTGTAAGAGTGAGTGAAAGGAGTGCACACATAATTAGTGGAGTATACAAGCTAGAGGATACCCATGCAAGGTGTTCACAGGGCCAACACTTCATTCAAAAATATTCAAAAATATTCCAAAAAGGAGGATGAGCGCAAGGAGTGCACAGGAGGATTTTCCAAAAATATTCAAACCTTAAGTTTTTAAGGAGTGCGTCGGAGGTTAGTATCACTTAGAGTGATAAAGCTAGGGAGGAATAGTGGGAAAAATTCCTTATATGAAGGATTGACTTTGTTTGGAGGACGAATGGATGGGATCCATTCATAAGGAACCAAAGTATTTATCGATCGTTGGACCTGGAGAAGAAGCACAGGTTTTAACCCTTGAAGTCCTTCATAATTTGTGAGTTCAACAATCTCCATGTGTTGGGTGTAAAGGAGATATATTTCCCAAAGTCTCGAAGTCCAAAATTGATTAGGACCGTTAGTGGTCGAGGGAAAAGTGTTCACAGATCAATGGTTATCTAGAATTTTGGTTTTTCGACGAAAAAAAAAGTGTGGTTGCAGGAGCGTGCAAGTTTTATGACGCTCTAAAGGATGGAGTGGATCCTGACCATTGGCTTCAGAGCCACGTGTCAACAGATTTCTGGTAGTTCATAATTCCTATGCTGCGGGGAAATGTAGGTGAAAAGAGTTTTGAGTCGAGAACTCTTGAAGGCCCGAAGGTGGAAGTAGATCTTGACCATCAGTTTAGAGGGACACATGGATAGTGAATATAGACTTCACCAATTTGGTGTTCAGTGATTTTGGAATGTGGTATTGCGGAGACCCCTGAAAGACTAAAGCCTGGAGCAGAACCAATCCCTTCAATTTTAAGGATACGTGGACCGTCAATCGTGACTCCTTGCCTCTTCGGAGTTCGACAATCCAAGGATTTATGTGTGTCAACCTCTTTGAACTCTCAAATCCCAAAGTCTCGAAAATTCTCGTGTATCGTAGATTCACGGTGCATGACGGGGACCATCGATTCCTTCATTTGTTCGGTTTTCTGTGAGTTCGGCGTTCCACAAAAACATTGAGTGTTTTTGTTGGAACTCCCAAAGCTCGGAGCTCTGAAGTCTCAAATTTTTCCTCCTATTGAAATTTAGCCCATGGGTTTGGCCCAAGGCCACGTAGAAGACTATGTTAGAGTGTTAATACCCTCACGAACTTGATTTTACATGTGGGGAAAAGGGAAAATTATTTTGGAGAAGCATTTTGAGGGCTCAGCAGGGGCCCGAGAGCTAATTCAGATCCGTAGTGTAAACGATCCTTAGACCGAGAGGTCACATGAACCTCTAGGAGTGGTGGGGGTTTTCATCATGCACTATAATACCCTAAGAGGCCATAATCAAGGAGGAAGAGAAGGGTTCATAGGTCGAGGAAGAGGAGGATTCATAGGTCGAGGAAGAGGAAGATTCAACAAAGGAAGAG
Source organism: Picea sitchensis (assembly GCA_010110895.2). Classification (NCBI taxonomy): domain Eukaryota; kingdom Viridiplantae; phylum Streptophyta; class Pinopsida; order Pinales; family Pinaceae; genus Picea; species Picea sitchensis. Next base: position 233,510 of record SNQJ01S0000631.1, read on the forward strand.
GATCGATTATATGTTAGAAGTGTAACCATCCTAGGAATTTAGCTTGAGATTTTTTGAAACCATGCACAATGCGTACATACTGTAGACAATTGGATCATGCAAAAAATGGTGTCTGCAACTGATTGCAAAGTGGTAAGAAAAGAGGAACCGGAATGTTCAGATGATAGTATCATAAGAGAATGAAGATAGAACAAGAGTAGAAATAGTTACATGTGGAGGAGAAAGAATAGGAGCATATGCGACAAAACAAGGAATCTGGACTAACCAGTGGGTTAGGAAAGCAACAGAACCTCCTCCGACGTTTGACCCAAGAAGAGAGAGAGACAATTATAAGCAAGGAAGGAAGGAGTTGTTAGAGACAGAATGGGTAGCATTGACTTCGCAACATGTGTATGACAGGCTACCTGTGTATTACATGGCTCCAACATATGACCACTCGATGGCAGAAAGAACAATTGCGAAGGTAAGTACTCTACAAATTTTCTTAAAGATTTGTTTAGAACTAATGGAGGATAAAACTACATTGAATGCACTAAGTGGGATGATCGACCAATGTGCACAAGATAAATAAGAACCTATTGCACAACAAGTAGTTAACCAAGTACAATGCAAGAAGAGGATGAATAAGGAATTTTGACTTAATGCGCAGGTACGAGATTACAATATGGAGAATATTATTTTGGATCTAGGATATTATGTGAATTTCATTTAGAAGAAGACATGGGAAATTATGAGAAAACCTAAGTTAATCTAGTAACCTATTCAGTTAAGGTTAGAAAATCAACACAAGATTGTCCCGATTGGAATACTGACAGGGGTGACTCTTAACATCAATGGAGTGCACAACATAGCATATTTTGAAGTCATCGAGATAGTAGATGGTAGAAAACCTTATCCATCGTTGCTTGAAATTGATTGGGATTTCAATAACCAAACTATTATTGATCTGAAGAAGACGTAAATAATATTTAATGTAACCTACAAAAGAGTTACTACACCATTGAATCCCACATAGGGAAGATGATATGCAGAACCAACGAAGGGAAAAGAACTAAATAACTTTTATAGTATAACCGTACAGATGGATGACTATATTAATCTCACTGTTGAAGGTATACTCAGTTGTTGAAGTATCAATTCTTATGCATCAGATTCATAAGAACCCATGGAACATTGGCAATAGAGATTGCATGCGGTATCTACAAGAAGATGTTCTCTTATTACCCGCACATTGCATTGGATTGGGGGTGAGGTATGTGATCCCCCAAAGTATGATGGACTAAAAGATGTAGATATTTTGTAACATAATTTGAATTATAGATACCATATCAACAGAGATTGACAGTTTTATATATTGCACTGAAAGTGACTCCTGCAAAATGGTGGGATGCGCATAAAGATGGAATAGATAATTGGTAGCAATATAGAAGGTTGTTACAAGTCACGTTCATAATAGAAACTGAATACACCACACATAAGTATACCAGGTTGAGTTTCCCAATAGATTATCTAACATAGTGCACTGCGACATGGAGCTTAGTGCCTAAGAAAGAATGGATGCACTTATTTGTACACACCTTGGATACAATCTCGAAGAATTGGTACTTAGAACTAGAAGTACATGAAGGAAAAACATATTGGCAATAATTGACTTGCAACTTGAAGGTAAATTTCAAGTTTGAATATGATACCCCTTCAATGACACAACTTTGTAGATTATCAAGACCAAGATATTTGCACCACAATATTCAAAGATACCAACAGCCTTATGTAGTGAACACAAATATTATGTGACTGTTCAAGAGGTTTTGGAATGCTATAATGTTGCTGAAAAGGACCAGGAGGCTGAAGAATTTGCGTGGATCTGCAGAAATTGTGTGGATCTGTAGAAATTGAATGATATATGCTTACATGACCCATTTCCAACCCCATTTATAGATGAAGTTTTGGAGAATATAGGAGGCCATGAAGCTTACCATTTACTATTGAATTCTTCCGGTATCACTAGATTATGATTACGTAGGAAGATAGGAATAAGACAACATTTTCAACAGAATGGGGATTCTACGAGTATATAGTCATGTCGTTTGGGTTGAAAAATGCACCAGTAGTATTCTCCCAAGTTGTTGACGAATATTTAAATAATTTATTCATAAGTTCCTAGAAGTATATTTGGATTATTAGACAGTATTCAGTTTGTTGAAATACCATGTTGAAACTTTGTGCTTGATGTTAGATAGATGCAGACAATTCTAGATTTATTTGAACTTGAATAAGTGCATTTTCTATGCACCATTTGTTATCACATTGGGCCATGTAGTATGTAAACAAGGAATTTTGTTTCATCTTGCGAAGATTGTTTTTATTGTTGATTTACCACCACCTACTTCAATGCAACAACTGAGAGAGAAAATGGGTCCTTCAGGGCACTATAGAAATTTTATTAGGGGATACATGTAGATCACAACCTCGTTGGAGAAGATACTGAAGAAGGAGGTCAAGTTTCAATGGAATGAAGAATTTAAACAAAGTTTGGCCACCTTAAAGAAAAAACCGATTACCATGTCAATTCTAGTATTTCCATATTGGAAGAAGGAATTCCATGTCCATGTAGATGCATCATCTATAACATTAGGCATAGTTCTAGCTTAAACAAAGGAAGGAGGTTTGAATCATCTCATTATATTTTCCGGCTGAAAGTTGTCAACTACTGAAAAAAATTACACTACTACAGAGGGTGAAGGATTGGAAATGGTGTATGTACTACAAACGTTTAGACATTATCTTCTAGGCTCACATTTTAAGATGTATACATATTATTCTACATTGAGATACTTAGTCAACAACACAGTGTTGGGGGGGAATATATGCAAATGGATATTACTATTTCAGAAGTGTGACTTTGAAGAGATTATGAAACCAGTGAAATTGAACTTAGGAGATAATCATTTGTCACACATACTAACAGGGGAAGATGTAGGAAATTTGGATGACATTCTAGAAAATGCACACTTGTTTGTAGTACAAATGGATAATGATGATCCAGGTGGATATCGGTGGCCACCCACCTTTTCCAAATGGCTCAAAACAGTTTTCTAGCCATTTTGGCAATTTACTATTTTTAGCAGGTTTTAACTTCCGGGGCCATTTTGAGGGTCCAAATGAAGGTTTTTCGAGATCTAGGTTCAAAATGATAGCCAAAGGCATGATTTAGCCCCAAAAATGAATCTCCTCGACAATACCTTTCCAACGAGCTATCACATGCCTAAAACGTAGATCGTATGCAAAAGTTACGACCCCGGGAAGTTGATGTACTCACTTACCCAAACGGGGCCCACATGACTTTTGGCGCTTCATCTCCTAGGGTTAGGTTTTTGGATGTCTAAGACTTTTGGAATTCCCGTTTATTGTAAAAGGGACTTCAAAGCCTCATTGTAATCATCTTCTTTCGAATGCGAGTAGCCGTCATTGTAATCATCTTCTTTTCGAATGCGAAGTAATGATATCTCTTCTCGTAGATACCGCCACCATTCTAGCTTAGCCTTCACTGTGATTTTACGCCTCTATACATTTCTCTCGATTAATAGAAATCGCCTTACATTAAAAATAATACCATCGGTAACGGTTGTGCTGCCCGTATAGTTTTTCGCATGTCCCCGACGAGGTCCGGAGTATAGTAAGTTGGGTCTCGAGCTCTTGTCTCTCCCCGAGGACAATCACTCTCACACAATCTAAGAACCCTGCCAATGGCGGAAGAAAAGAAAACCAACGGAGAAAACAATCCTATCACCGTTGTTTTACAAGCTCTCACGCCGACGTAGGGACGAATGATGAGAATTTTTCCCACATCCTTCAATACGATAGGGATCAGTGCATTCATCGTTTACCACTTTGAGGCACCTTCCGCTCAAGGTACATTTGATATTCCATATTTGAAGGTCAAATAGATGCGCATGCCCTAGATAAATGGTTAAATCTACTAGAAGGTTATTTCTCCTGTTTCATAATTTTTCGCATAAGGAAAAGATCACCAAGACTCTTAAGGTTTCCCCATGTCAAACATTGCAGGGAAACTTACTGGAGCAGAGTTCCACAGAGGATTCTGAATATATGGGTTCGAGCCCACATGATAATTTTTTGTGGATGCGCAGAAGGAACAAGCACTACCCCTCGTTGGAAACTATGAGGACCGATACAAGAGATGGACCACACTACATTAAAGATAAGGGCCAATCAGCTCCTGAGTTCACCAATAGCTTCCATACCTGGCGCACTAAGTCGGTATCAAAGACTCTCAATGACATTTGGTTCTCAAATACCGTGGCTCTACAGAGATGGTTATCCACCGAAATGGATTTTTCCGGACATCTCATCACTTTGGTATTGCCTAATCGGCGCTTTCCTAAAATCGGTTAAAGTTAAGCACCGTAATTCCAAACGAGGTCGCGGCGTAAATCCACAACAACCAAAGTGGTATGAAAACAAATCCCCTAACAAAATGGGGCCTCCGAAAACCATTCCAAGCCACGGAAAAGAAGGGTCAGCGGGAAGACAAAAGAAGGACACCGAAAAATGGTGCGATCACAAAATCCTCGGCACAACAATCAATTTAATGTCGCCAAAACAATCATTGGTGGTCAGGATCAAAGACAAGGAGCCAAACTTTGATTCACAATTTTATTATGAAAATACTGGTAAAGTAAATATCATTGGCGCAGACACCACTGTTATTTTCGTGACCGCAGCAATTCAACCGTAAGAACCAAATGTATCCAAAAGAGGGGAGCGCCTCTTTATTCACATGGGTGAAGGGGACCCCAATTAATTTTATTGTTGATATGAAGCCGAAGAACTCCCTATTCTCACCGTAGGTCGCCAAAGAAATTGGATTGTCGACAACACCACACCGCTAAACCATACAACATTGGTGGTTTCACCAAGGATGAGATCTTCGCGTCGCCCGCCAGTTGTCGACATTGTCATATGGCATCCAACCCTTCAAGAATGAGGTATTATGTGATGTTTCCCAATCGGATGTTTGTGGACGCCTTCTTTGGCCAGCCATATATGTGGAAACTTATGTTATCTATGAGTCTCGACCCCATAGTGTCATTATTACTCTTTAGTCACCTTAGGATACCTTCAGGAGGTAGTTCCAATCCATCAGCCTTACCCAAATAGTGCCGCGTTAAAGGTAGTATTCATACTACAAAATTCATCTTCTCCACAACTGCTCAAAGAGTGAATAGAAGGATATCGCAGCCCACAACAGCCTTCTACTAAAAGTATATCTTTCTATCCAACGTAAGGTCGACAAGATTGAAAGAAAGCACAAAGATTCCTTCTGTAGACATTCATCTAAAATAGCCAGACCGCTAAAAATGTCCAAACCTTCCAAACAATGTGTTCGGCAGGATGTGATTTCCAATAAACTAAGCAAATAAGTGGACTTGTCTCCAACAAGACAAGCAACCACCAAGATGCGTGACTAACAAATGCTTTCTCTCTCCCTGAACTCAACGAATGGATACCTCATTTCTTCCTAAGGAGGAGATTGATCTAGGGGTGGATATCGCGGCCACTCCACCTTTTTCCAAAATGGCTCAAACAGCTTTTCATCCATTTTGGCAATTACTATGTGTTTTAACCACGGGCCATTTTGAGGGTTCAAATGAAGGTTTTTCTTTTGAGATAGAGGTCTCAATTATAGCTAAAGTCACGATTGAGCCCCTAAAATGAATCTCCTCGAAAAATACCTTCCAACGAGCTATCATTCTTAAACGGAGATGGTATGTGTTACGACTCCTGAAGTTGATGTACTCACTTACCCAAACGGGGCCCACATGACTACATTTGGCGCTTCATCTCCTAGGGTTAGGTTTTTGGATGTCTAGGAATTTTGGCATTCTCGTTTACTGTAAAAGGGCCTTCAGAGCCTCATTGTAATCATCTTCTTGCGAATGCGAGTAGCCGTCACATATCTTCTCAGAGATAAGCTGCCACCATTCTAGCGAGTCTTTCACTCTGTATTTTTGCAGTCTCTGTACATTTCTCTGATTAATATAAATCGATCTCATTTCGTGCCGAAAATAATCCGGATCAAATGATTACTTAGAATATATTTTCAAGTTATTGAGCATAAGATCATCCCCACCTAACTTTACAAATGTGTAGAAGAAACAATTAGAAGTAAAGGAAACAAATTATCATCTTATAGAAAGGAATTTGTATAAGTTAGGAATATACTGTATTCTTCGGCGATGTGTATTGGAGAATGAATGACTTATGATATTATCAAAGGCACATGAAAGATTTGTGGGACACCACTATGGATGGAAAGAGATGTCTTAGAATATTTTTCACACAGGACTTTGGTAGCCCACCCTTCATAAGGATGTTAAGGGGTTCTATTAGAATTGTGATGTCCGTCAAAGAGTTGGAAAGCCATCCAGAAGAGACGATTTGACTTTAATACCACACACTACATTGCAGGATTTTGAAAAATGGGTGGCTGATTTCATTGGACCAGTCAACCCACTATAAAAAATGTCACGAGAAAGATATATAATCATTGCGACGTATTATTTGAACCGATGGGTTGAAGCAGAACTTGTCAGAGATTGTAGCACAAAGGCTGATGCACAATTTATTTTTGAGAATGTTGTTACAAGGTTTGGATGTGTGAGAATCATTATGAGTGATCATGGGAATCATTTATTTAATAGAACAATTACTTCTTTGACATAGGAATTTCAGATTCATCACAAGAAGAGAACACATTATCATCCTCAAGCGAATGGAATAGTGGAAGCATTTAAAAATAATCTGCTCCGACGAAGATATGTAATGTAAATCGATATGACTTGGAATTGAGGATTCCTATAGTGCTATGGTCATATCAGACTACATGTAAGAAGGTGAGATGATAGACATCATTTTGATTAGTATATGGCCAGGAAACAATTATGCCCATGGACTCCATTGTGCTAATTGTGCACATTGTTGCACTGACACAACTCATTGATTCTAGCACAGTAGATAAAAGACTGTCAGAGATAGAAGAACTGGAGGAAGACTATTTTCTCAAAGGATTTCATGATCATGTTTAGAAAGGTCATGAGAAGGCATGGCATAAAAAACATATTAAACAAAAGAAGTTCCAAATGAGAGACCTACTTTTTCTCTACGATAACAAATTATTGCAGCACCCTGGAAAGTTCCAAATGCACTAGTTGGGCCGGTATGTGATAAGATTTGTGACAAAGGCATGTGTTGTTCATATAGAGAAATTGAATGGGGAAAGCATGGAAGGGTTCATAAATGGTATTTGACTTAAACTATATAGGTACAGTCTTGTTTCCATGCATTGGCATGACCATGCAATATGTGTACCATAGTATTTGTATCATATTGTATTATAGACTAAAATAAAAAGAAAAGAAAAAGAAATAAAATATATTGAGGAAATCCACAATAAACATTTGAAGAGATAAGCAAATCAATGTTCTAAATCAAGAAATGTTCAAAAAAATGAAATATGAACAAGAAAATGTCATAGAAAGGAAGGAGGATTGAAGAACCAGGATAAACACCTTCATAGAAGATGGGTAAAGCATTAAATATAAAATTTCATGGAAAGACGACGGGAATGCGTAGTTGTTGGTGCAAAATTGATCAAACCAGGTACCTTCTCAGGTTACCGAAAAAAGGTACCATGTAGTCTAGGGAACTAGCATTTTCATATCCACTGAAGAGAAGAAGTCTCACCCAAAGCACAACTAAGACAGAAGGATAGGGAAGTGAAAGGAGAATACTTAGGTGGGTTCTCGGAACCTTCAAGATTCACCATGATATTGCGCAAGACAGGATAACTACAGAAAAGATCAGAGCTCATACACATAGGAACTAAATATACTTAAGTTGTGAAAATCATTCATACATAGAAACATCATATGGAGATTATCAAACACAAAGGATTACTGTAAAGATACAATTCATAAGCATAGACATAGAAGGACGCATCATATTTCAAAATTTTGGATCCTTCTTTATATATTATCATCAAAACTTATCAGATACAACCTCCAAGATACAAAGTAATACTATGCTACATACTTTTGGATCTGGACTCAGGTCACAAAGCTCTATCTACCCAAAACTGTATACAGATTACATTTACAAAAAAAATTCTCAACTAAAACCCAACAACATTTGGCTAACAACAACAAAACCTAACCTATACAAAATAGCCAACAAAAGAAACCATTTTACAATCATATACATCTCATATATATAAGTTGAGTAGGATATTATGGCTTTGGGTTCACATGCTTTCTTGTTCTATTGCAACTTCTTTTTCCTTGCTAGCATTGCACTGTCCTTTTCCACAAGCGATTTCTATTACTTTTCCTCGCTCTATTGTATAGATATTTTTGTAGCTTGAGAAACTCATGCTAAAAAAATATTGGGATTGTATTCCTTCTTGCATAGATTTAAATCCAAAAACGAAGGGCCCAACAACCTTTGAATGCAAGCCTTGACTCGCCCTCGAGTCAAGTACTTGGCTATTTCGCAGCCTCTAGGAGTAATTGTTGCTTTCCCTTGTCCTCATTTTCCTCTTAACTGTCCTCTTCTAATTGTAATTTCTATTTATATGCCTCTTCAAATGAAGGTATCAACTCTTGGACCAAATATAGGGCCCACTTCTTGACTTCTTGAAAGCTCCCAACTTTATGCATCGATTTCTTAGAAAGGAGTGAGGCCTCGACAATGAGCTCTTGGGTCACATATGTGATACATCCTTTGGGCTTGGATGTGACCAAAGAGTTCCATTCAGGGTCTATTTTTGCATTGACATGATGCATTTGCATGTATATTTTTTGAATGGCAGGTCGAAAGTCACATAACTTCTTCTTGTCTACAGATTGCGCCTCAAACAGAGCATTCATCTCATTATCGACTTGTTGAATTTGATCGAACTTATGTTTTTACTCCAACAGATCCATAGTGACTGCAAATTCCTCATTCAACAACTGTATTTGCGCATTCACGTCCTCTAGAGTCTGGTTTCACCTAGTGATAATTCCCATCCAATCGCTGACTTTTCAGAATATCTTTGTGCACTCAACTGTGTGCTTGTGTAGTGTTGCTCGAGCATTGTTTCCTTCTAGAACTATTTTCTCCATATGCTTTTGTAGCTTCTGAGGTTGTCGCTATTCTTCTTGTTGACTCTGCCACAAATGTACTTCCATATTCTCTGCGCAAATGGACAATTGTGACCATGCTCCTTGGAGTAATTCAATCTCATTCTTTGGCTCTCCTGCATCACTAGATTTTGGTAGTTGGGGTGCGACCTTCCATATTTCTGGCCAGGATTCAACAAGCCTCTCCCAAAATCATTCCAGTTTGTGTTCCACCTAGATCTTGGTGTGTTATTTATTTTTTATGCCCACTTGAGAAAGGAGTGCTTCCTCCCTTGTGAACTCTACATACCTTTCAACTTCTTGGAGCCTCTGCTCGAGTTCATCAGTTGAGGCTCTATTCATTCTGAATAGTTGCGTTGTTGGTCACTGTGAAAGGTTAGTGGAAGAAGTAGTGGCATCCCTAGGTTCTCAGACTTGCAGTGGAATTCCACTAGTTGTTGAGTGATCTGAGGGAGTCTCAACCTCCTCCTCTCTTGTAGATGGTCCTGGCACAAGCCTCAACCTCAATGGTGATGGCAGAAGCATTAGAACTTTTGTTCTGGTTAGACAGAGTTGCAACAATGTTATAACCCTAAATTTCACTAGACATGCATACCTAGCATCAGGCCATCTAAATTTCTATCTTTTCCAAGCCATCACTAAAAACTCTCTTCAAAAACCCATTGCTTTGAAGGTGTATGTGCCCTGAACCACTACTGCCCGCATACACATGCCTACTGACCCACTACAGATCACGTACACTCACAAAATATCGTGAAAAGTGAAAAATTGCATAGGATAATGGTTTATGGGCCATTACTTAACTGTTTGACTGCCCATAGCTAGTCAACCAAATTGTTACTATCCCTTTTGGCCTATAAAAGAAGGGCTTGGGAACCATTGCAAAGGGAAGCACGAGAGCAAAGAAACTCTGCCCATTTTATCAATCCCCCTTTGACCTAATTGCAAATCCATTTACCATTTCCATAAGAGTGAACTTGATCCAAATGGATATCGATGGCCACCCACCTTTTCCAACTGTTTCAAAACAATTTTCTAACAATTTTGGCAATTTACTATTTTTTGCAGTTTTAACTTTTGGGACCAGTTTGAGGGCCTAAATGAAGGTTTTTAAGTATCTAGTTACTCAATTATATCCAAAGTAATAATTGATCCCCCAAAATGAATCTCCTCAACGATACCTTTCCAACAAGATATCACATGCCTGAAACGGAGATCGTATGCAAAAGTTACGACCCCGGGAAATTGATGTACTAACTTACCCAAACGGGGCCCACATGACTTTTGGCGCTTCATCTTCTAGGGTTAGGATTTGGGATGTCTAGGGTTTTGGGCATTCTTTTTCATGGTAAAAATTCCTTCATATCCTCATTGTAATTTGTTTCTTGAGAATTCCCACAGCCGTCACATCTCTTCTCAGAGATAAGCCACCACCATTCCAGCAAGCTTGTTTCTGCTGCATTTTACAGTTTGATCTTATTTCATTATTGAATAGAAAACCAGTTTTACTGTATCTCTATTATTTCATGTTAAGAACCTATTAATAATCTGTATTCATTTCATTCTACTCAGAAAATCTATATCAGTGGTATCAGAGAGGTCTGCTCCTTGTCGTCTTAATGCATGTCCCCAACGAGGTCGGAGTACAAAGAGTTGGTTCTCGAGCTTGTTTCTCTTAAGGACAAAATCTCTCGCGTGCCCAAGAAACATCTCATGGTAGGAGAAAAGAAATATGATGAGATAGGATATCCTTTCAAACTGTTGATTGAGGAATCCCTCATGCAACAGAGGAACGAGATGATGGATAGTTTCACGCAAATCCTTCGGCAACTACCAACAGGCGATGCATCTTCTTCGAACGGCGGCACCGCCCCCTTCAAGGTACAAATAAACTTAGATATTCCTATATTTGAAGGTCATATAGACGTAGATGTTGTAGACAAGTGGTTGAATCTACTAGAAGGGTATTTTTCTGTCCATAACTTTTCGAATAGAGAAAAAATTACTTTTGCGCTCCTCAAAGCCATTCCCCATGTCAAAGATTGGTGGGAAACTTTCTGTGAGATAAAGGAAATAGAGGAAACCTCATTATTTTCAGTCACAACCACATGGGAATCCTTCAGGGATTCTATTAAGGAACAATACTACCCTGTCGGAAGTTATGATGACATGTATACCAAATGGACCACACTGTGGCAAGAAAGAGACCAAGCAGTGCCCGATTTCACAAATATCTTCCATATGTTGCACGCCAAAATGGGTATCAAAGATTCAGAGCGACATATGGTTCTCAAGTATCATGGTGATATTCATAGATACATCTATATTGAAATGGAATTTCTATACATCTCATCCTTGGGCACGACCTACCCATATGCCGTTAAAATCGAGCAGAAGCTCAAACAAAAGATGCAGAAATTTGGGCTTGGGAACCCCTCACAATAAAAGACAGGAAATACTGGCCCCAATCCAAAGAAAAAAGGATAGAGAAAATATCAAAAATATTAGGACAATCATTCCAAGACACAAGCAAAGAAGGACACTGGAAAGACAAAGAAAGATACCGGGAAGTGGTGCAACTTTCCTAAGAGCCCTTGGCATAACACTGCTGACTGCCGCTCAAAGCAGTTGTTGGTGGTCAAATTGAAAGCCTCTGAATTAGATGCGGATTCTAAATCTGAGCCAGAACAAGAAAGGGTAAGACAGATCATTGATGTGGAACCCAGTACCACTATTTCTACCACCAAGCTCCAGCCTGGGGAACCAGATGAGCCAGAAGAAGGAGAGCACCTCTTCCATTCAGAGATGTGGGTAAAAGTCACCCCGCTGCACTTCATCGTTGATAGCGGTAGCCAGAAGAACCTCATCTCAGTAGAGGTCATCAAGCAGCTTGCCCTGCCAACAACACCACACCCACAACCCTACACCATTGGATGGCTCCGCCAAGGAAGCGATCTCCGCATCAGCCAACAATGTCGGTTTCTGTACGAAATCAAGCCCTTCAAAGATGAGGTATTATGTGATGTTTCTCCTCTCGAAGTTTGTGATGTTCTTTTGGGCCAACCTTATTTATGAAAATGTCATGTTGTATATGAATCTAGGCCTTGTAGTGTTATTATTACTTCAAGCAGGAAATTGTACAGGATACTCGAGGAATTCACATCTAGTGTTATTTCCTTGATCTCTGCTAAGAAATGTAGGAAGTTCATCTCTCAGATGGGGAAGTTTGTCTTCTTCGCGATTCACTCTCAGAATAAGAGAAAGATCACAGCCACATCCAGGGTCTCTACGACCGACCTCTTGACACAACAAAAGCAAGTAGATAAGGTCGTGGAAGAATACTTGGATATATTCTCCTCACCTATAGTGGTACCTCTGCACTGCTAGGTCAAGCACCCCATCGATCTGACCCCCAGCACACCACTTCCCAATGGGTCAGTCTATCACCGCTCTTTGTTAGAGAATGAGGAGATCAAGAGACAGATCCAAGAACAACTCCATAAGGGGCACATCTGTCCCAGCTCATCACCTTGCGGGAGACCAATCATGTGGGTACAGAAGAAAGATGTAACCTAGCGACTTTGTATTGATTACTGGGGTCTAAATAAAATCACAGTCAGAAACTGGTACCCAATTCCCCGAATCGATGACCTCTTTGATCAACTCATGGGGGATAAATACTTCAGTAAGATTGATCTGAAGTCTGGCTACCGACCAGGTCCCGATAGAACAAACAGATGTATGGAAGACCACCTTCAAGTCAAAGGAAGGCCTTTTTGAATGGTTGGCCATGCCCTTTGGTTTGACAAATGCTCCAACCACTTTCATGAGGATGATGGACGATATCCTGTGACCATTCACCAAT
>SNQJ01S0000631.1:246627-279464 GCA_010110895.2 Picea sitchensis
GGACGATATCCTGTGACCATTCACCAATAATTTTGTAGTGGTGTATCTGGATGACATTCTAATTTATAGCAAGGCTTGGGCCAAACACTTGCAGCATATTCAATAGATTTTGCAAACCCTGCGTCAACACAAGCTATACACCCACTTCGAAAAATGATCCTTTGGCATGGATAGGGACCATTACCTAGGATACATCATTGATCAACATGGCATACATGTGGATCCAGCCAAGATCCAAGTCATCCATGACTGGCCAACCCCAACAACACTCACTGAGCTTTAGAGCTTCTTGGGCCTTGCCAATTTCTAAAGAAGGTTAGTGTTGGGATTCTCCCATATTGCATGGGCCCTCAGCCAAAGGGGTGGTGGTAAGGAGAAATTTTCATGGGGTCGGTCCCAAAAAAAAGCGTTCGATGATTTGAAGCAGTGCTTGTGCTCAACCCTAGTACTTTCACTACCAGACATGCAACATCCCTTTGAAATTGAGACAGATGCTTCAGACTATGCTCTGGGCACCGTTCTCACTCATCATGGCCACCCCGTGGCCTATCATAGTGAGACACTGTCAGATATTGTTTATAAGTACCCTACTTATGAAAAGGAAATGTACTCCATTGTACAAGCCTGCTTCCAGTGGAGACATTACATTCTTGGGAAGGAGACATTCATCCACACTAATCATAAGCCACTGCAGTTCATGTAGACACAGGGAAAATTGTAGAATGACCACCATCAAAAGTGGTCCACATACTTGCAGCAATTCCACCTCAACATCAAGTATAAAATGGGAGGCACCAATCATGTTGTTGATTTCCTCAGTAGATTTCCAGTCGTAGCACTCACCATGGTGCTAGACTCTTGTGTCCATGAGACATATGTATGGCCCCAACTCTATGAGACAAATCCTGACTTCACCACCACCTACCAAATGTTGGGTGCAAACGCAGTTGTCGATAATTTCCATATTCAGGATGGGTTGTTGTGTCGTCTGGGCCATATTTGTGTTCCTTCAAGTGAGCGAATGAAGTTGATCTGGGAAGCCCACTACATTCAGGTGGTAGGACACTTCGACATTGAAAAGACAATGGCGATGCTACATAAACATTTCTACTAGCCGAAACTTCGACAGGAGGTTAGCAAATATATCAGGTCCTGCATTGCCTGCGTTATTTCCAAACTGACCAGTAAGAAACAGGGCCTATACACCCCTATTCCTACTCCTGACAGGCCATGGGAATCCATCTCAATGAACTACATGTCGGGCCTCCCATCCACCAAGCAAGTAAATGACTATGTTTTTGTGGTTGTTGATCACTTTTCTAAGATGGCGATTCTGGTTGCCTGCAAGAAGAGCATCACAACAGAGGCCACTACCAAGCTCTTCTTTGAATGAGTCTGGGTACATTTGGGAATCCCACAAATCATTGTCTCAGATCGTGATAGTGAATTTCTCAGCACAGTCTGGTCAAGCCCCTGGTCACTGCTAGACACCAAGCTCACCAAATCCATGACCTTCCACCCCCAAACAGATGGCCAAATCGAGGTTGTAAATCGAATTATTGTGCATATCCTTCGCATGTATAATTCAAATCACCCTTGCACATGGGATGAGAGCCTTCCCTATGTCCAACATAGCTACAACCAAGCCCTGCATAGCTCAATCAGCCATAGCCCCTTTCAGGTGGGGTTGGGATTCCAACCATTGGGTCCCACAGATGTTGCACTTCCCCTTGCGGTCACCTTGACCAACTCATATCCTGATCCAACTGAAGCTAAAAAATCCACCCGCTTCATTGAGCGGATCCAGCACATATTCCAATAGGTTCAAGATAACCTACATAAGTCCAATGACAAGTGAAAACAACACCATGATCAACATCGGGTGGCACATAAGTTTTAGGTGGGTGACAAAGTCTGGTTAAACTTGCAAAAAGAACACCTTACAAGACCCCATAATAAGTTGTTCCCACTCTGTTATGATCCATACACTATCACCAAGGCCATGGGGTACAAATATTTTGAGCTCAACATTCCTCCCTTCCTTGTCTTGCACCCATTGTTCAACGTGGATCTCCTTCGCCCTTATTTCCAACCATTATTGGACACCTCAGAAGTAGCAGAACAGTTGACACGAATAGAGCTCGAACCTCACTTCATAAAATAGGCATACAATGATCATATTGTGGACACACAGATCAAGGGCACTCGACAACAAAGCATCCAATATTTTCGATTCGTCAAAGCAAGGCAACTCTTGCACCAAGGCAAGTGGCTCACCCGGGGCCAAATTCAACAGAAATTTCCTCATCTGATGGGGGAACTCAACGCATTGGAGACCATTTCTCAATAAGGAGGGAGGATTGATCCATATGGATATCGGTGGCCACCCACCTTTTGCAACTCGCTCAAAACAGTTTTCTAACAGTTTTGGCAATTTACTATTTTTAGCAGTTTTAACTTCCGGGGCCATTTTGAGGGCCTAAATGAAGGTTTTTCGGGATCGAGTTACTCAATTACATTTGAAGGAATATTGATCCCTGAAAATGAATCTCCTCGATGATACCTTTCCAATAGGCTATCACACGCCTGAAACGGAGATCGTATGCAAAAGTTAAGACCCTGGGAAGTTGATGTACTAACTTACCCAAACGGGGCCCACATGACTTTTGGCGCTTCATCTCCTAGGGTTAGGTTTTTGGATGTCTAGGGTTTTTGGCATTCTTGTTTATGGTAAAAATTCCTTCAGAGCCTCATTGTAATTTTCTTCTTGCGAATGCGTGCAACTGTCACATCTCTTCTCAGAGATAATCCACCACCATTCCAACAGGCTTGTTTCCGCTGCATTTTACAGTTTCAGCTTATTTCATTATTGAATAGAAAACTAGTTTTACTCTATCTCTATTACTTTGTGTTAAGAACTTGTTAATAATATGTATTCATTTCATTCTACTCATAAAATCCAGATCAGAACTGAAGAGGATAAGAAGATGTGGAAGTAGTTGGTGCATGGTGAAGAGGATCCCAGGAAGCAATTTGTGAGATTAATATAAAGAAGTACTTTTTCCGTCCTGCCAAATGACGTCTTAAACTTATATCATTTGTTTAAATTTCTTGTTTATGATGTCTAACCCACTAATCCATATGTATAATTCATGCTTGTAGTTTCTTGTTTGTATTTTGATGAATGCAGGTCAACCTTGGGAGGAGATTTGCAATCAGGAAACAACCAAGTGGAAAGGGATCGACACTGGATGCAGAATTTAAGGTAGGCCTACCATATCTCTCTCTCTTGTATTTTATGTATGATTGTGGGGTAGTGTCGGGATAGTTATTAAAAGTAGGAGACTTTATACGGCTTGCTCTGCTTACACTTTAGACCCTTGGTGTAGTCTGTAGAGGGGTTTTCCCACTATAGTAGAATTGGCGACCGTACTGGGGATGACTCTAGGGTATTTGGGGATATTTCTTTTGGGTGCTTTGAATCAGTTTATTTATTGTTTTATGGGTTTCTGTGAGCTTCTGTGTCTTCAAGGGATGTTGGTATTCCATACCAGTACTCCCTACATGTGATGGATTATTGTTTTTTCATTTTTTTGAGGAGTCATAGAGGTGTACGCGGCCTATAGTGGGCCTGGATGCGTGCATACACTCCCTGCCCTTGGACAACCCATGTACATACACTGGTTGTTGAAGTGTTAGTAGCATGCCTCTTGAGATTTTTTTTGTAAAAAGAATAGGCAACCATCCTCTTCCCTGTCAGGAGTCACACTCCTCAAGGGTTTTCTTGATCTAGTATTGGTCTCTGTTATAGAGGTTTGTATCATAGGTATGACTTCAGTTTGGATTTCTTTTGACCAAATATTTCTTGTGTTTTATTTAAATAGGGTTTTTAGACAAGTTAGTGAGTCTTCTTTGATTTTCCTTCTTGGTATTATTAGTGACTCCCTGCAATCTGCGATTGGGCCATAAGCCATTTCTTGGTCCTGTCTTGTCGTCATTTTTCCCTTTTTTTCTTTGGAAGAAAAGAAAAGAATTCATTTTCAAATTTCTTGTTTTGAAGCATAAAACAATAAAAAAATATTTCATTTATTTGTTTCGTAAAGTAGTTTAGGTTAATTTGCTTCATTTACCAAGGAAAAAAGAAAGTGTTCTTAACTTCTTTACTTGAATGCTTAAGTAAATTAAGTAGCTCGTAGTCGAGAGAAATCTTGTTTTGAGTTTTTCTTTTCAAAGATCTGAGAAAAGTAGTTATGAAAAGTTTGGTGAAAGAGTTTCAATTGGCAAATCTTTATTTGTGAAGAAATAAGTACTTTTGTTTCCAGTATCATCTTATGCTCTTCTCTTTTGTCTCTTAAAGAACATCTCTGGTTTCACTTTCATTACTTTTGACTTAAGACAACCACTAAAATTAATGCCTAATTAAAAGTTATTATACTTTGTGTTTGAAGGGTTCATTAATTTAGTCTAGGCTAGAGCCTTGATTTAGGATTGGAGAGGAAGCTCTTCAAGGCTACAAAAAAAAACATAAGAGTCTGAGCTAGGAAGTGATTGAAAGTCCAGTAACCATGAAAGTTATCCAGGACCCCCCTCTAACACAGAGGCTAAACACAAGGTCACATGAGGAAAGGTAGTGGAGATAACCCCTCCAAAGCTGGACTAAGCATAGTGAGGAACTCATATAGAGGGATTATCTTGGGATTCCGTTGATCGAATTTTCCATACAGCTTTGTGGGTCTTGAATCCATCTGAGGTCCTTAATCAAATTACATAACACTTTCTTTCGATACCCTTGATAGGTTTGAGGCTTGATACCCTGCTCATTGCAGTTCACCCGACTGTCTACTGTACCTACTTGGTGATTGTTCATGCATTGGAAATCTAGTTTCCTTTATCTTAGTGACTTACACAGGTGACTGTGGGGGTATACCACGGTACCTAGGGAAAACATCAGGCTACGCTTTGCATAGTATACCCAAAGGGTGCTTCCATATTCAAGTTTCACATGCACCAATAAGTTTCTCTAGTGTTGGTTGTTGTAACTGTTCTTCCAACTAGCTAGTGATCTGCTTGTCTTACGTCATAGGAACTTTTTCTAGTGTGTCCTGGTTTTTTAAAATGATTATAGAAATACCTAGTGTGTCTTTTATCTTCTCACACAGTGGAGGATCAGGATATCCGCCGGTCACAAAGGATTTTGGGCCTGCCGCCGGTCGATATCGAGCCACCCTCGCCACCGCTAAGGTGAAAAATAGACCAGCAAGGGTCTTTTGAGGCGACCGAGTTACAGGAAATTGTGCCTGACTCATATATGAGAGGAGAACATTTGATTCTAGAGGAACCAATCATTTCTGACCTCAGAGCGCAACATTTTGGTCCGTATAGCCTTCCAATCACTAATCTATTGGTGCCCATTGTCGTACAGGTTCAACCTTATGAGCATCACGTAGTGTTAGAAGTAGCGATAGAAACAAATACTACTACTTCTTCAGGGATTACTCATATTTCCTCTATGGTTGTCACTACAGGGGGTGTTCTACCTCCTAACCAACAATCATCGGTCTGGGCCACTGTGGTCTCGACTGCCTCTACCTCAAGCAATGGCTCAATTCTGTCTATGGAAATGATCACGTCTCCTTTCACGTAGAGGGCGACAGACCCTCTGTTCTCATGTGGGATGACTGGCTTTGGTACGAGCATTGTAATTTCCTAATCCACTCTACAGACTTTAGGTCTCAGGGCAAGGAGCTCCAATGCTCCTCTGCAAGGATATATGGGAGGCAATTCAGCTCCCTATAATGATTTCCATTATGGAGGGGGTAATATACCTCCTTTGTCCCCTTTGCTCGACGAACCTCACCAAAATTTCACCAGGTCGAACGTAAATTACAATTTTCTTGGAGAAGGGAGTCAAGGAATACCTTCTTATAGAATTATGGTAGGTTTGAAACCATTATCTTTGTTCGACATGTTTGGTAACAACACTTTCTCGTCAACGGTCATATCATCCGGGGGAAACCCCGGTTATGGACAACAAAATCCTATGCAGGGTACTATTCCTGCACAGGGGGTAGACGTAGGAATTACTTCCTCATAAGGAACTTGGAATCTATGGCAGGGATCTGTGACCTTGATAGGGATGCTGACCAGGGGAAACCCCTTCCATATCCAATTGAGCCTCGGGAAAGGCTCAACATCTATGCATGTCAGATCGGCAAGGGGCAACCCTTCCCAAAATCCTTGGAATGCGATGCAAGCCAAGCCCTTTATGTCACCGATGACATCTCAATAGGTGCAAAATATGTACGCTGGTCACGGCCATGGTTATTACCAGAACCTTGGCCAACAACCTAACTTTTCTTGGAAACCTGGTGCCAACCAAACTCCAGGCTCCTCTTTCCCTGGTTACAATCAACAACCCAAATTACCATTTTTGGCAACTCTGCACTTTCCAGACTTGACAAGGTTATTAAAATACCCCATCTGTCACATTCTGCATTGGCCTCCTATGCCGACCAATTTGCCTTCATACATCCCAAAGTTCTAGGCCAAGTCTAACAAAGAACTAGGCGATCATGCAACTACCTTCCATTTATGGTTCTTGTCCAATTCTTTCAAAGACGACTCCATCCATTTGTGTTTGTTTCAACACACTCTCATCGAGAGTACAACAAAATAGTACATCAAGCTCGACCACTCAAGATACTCTTCCTTCGGTGAATTGTCAATGGATTTCTTAAACCATTTCCAATTACCTATGAGATACGATGCTGACACCAAATTGTTGGCGAACTTTGAGCAGACAAAAGAGAACCATATCTCAGATCACATCTGAGAATGGAGACATCAGAAGAGTTTTATAAAAGTTCCAGTTCCACCAACATTCCTACTTGAGTGGTTCCTTAAGTCTTTGTTACCCTAGTTATCTAAAGACGTCCCAAGATCGGGGGTCTTTTCAGAGGAAGAAGCGATAATGAGAGCCCAACAACTAGAACTAATTTACTCTCAGTTTGGTTTAATTTATGAAGTTTTATCAGATGCACCATGATTGATACTTGACAAGACCAGATAGAGATCTAGACCACATGTCGATGGTACTGTAGTCTCAACGCAAATGAAGCCCATTGATCAGTTGTCATATCAATTGTAGCAATTGTCAATACAACAGACAGTGGCCAGCCAGACCATTGGTTCAGATGCTCCCCCTACTCAAACATCGGATGTACACAGTGTGAAATCGAAAAACCCAAAGGCCACCCAACAAACTAAAGGAAAGAATGAAAGAATGAAAGAAGGGTAAGGGGGATAAGAAACCTACCAATAATGTTGGTGAGGGCCATAAGTTATTGGCACAACAATAACCTACCATGTTAACAAATCTATTTCTGCATGGGCAAAATTTAGCTCAAGCCTCTTCAAGCGCGGAAGGGGCCAGTCAGGGACCCCCTCCGTCTTCGAGTAATACTTCATCCACAAATGTGTACATGATGAAAGGTAGCATTGACTTAACAACTAGGACACATGACTACGAAATGCCAAACACCTATGATAAGGGTAAAGAAGTCGAAAACCAATCTCTTCTTCTTTAGATTGAGAATACGTTGGGTGAAACAATGACATCCATCCCCAAAGGTGCATTCAAGAAATCTACCCACAACCCAAACGCAAGGGCTTCCCATAACTATTCTATGGTGGAGGATTTGTCACAAACCCCTTGTGCAATGTTAGCTTTGGAAGTCCTCTAGAGATACCCTTACCAGAGAAAGGCTCGATTAGTTTCCTTAGGATCTGTTGAGACTTGTAATCTGGGAATGATCGTGCTTGATACAACTGAATTAAAACCTCGTCTTCCTTACCGCGTAGCGTTTCATATAGTAGTGGATTACACCACAAAAAAATTTACTCGAAACATTTTTCGCACGGTGATTGATGAGGGTGCCTCGACATGCGTGATGTCTTTGGCATGTTGGAATGCCATTGGCCAACCCATTTTATCTCTGTCACCTACTCTTCTTACCTCTTTTGATGGTCATTCATTCTAAACACATGGAATCATCCCCTCTTTTCCCATACAGTTAGGAGGGAAGACCGTGTGTGTCGAACTTGAAGTGGTCGATGCGTCTCTTGACTACAATATATTGTTAGGAAGGAGTTGGACCTACGCTAGTCAAGCAGTGGTCATGAAAGTTTTATGGGTCCTCAGTTATCCTTCTCTCATCTTGACCCTTCATCGGGGGTATCCACGGTCCCGATGATTGATAACCCTTAGCCCAACATCGTCAACATAGGGTTTGATTTGTGCCCACCTTTGATGGGTACTTTCGATTACCTGCCTCTGACCGGTAATGTCCATTACATGTCGACTGTCCCCGACCAACCTAGGGCTGAAATATTTCAAATCTCTTCATTTCGCATGACTTAATTTAATGATGTGTGGACTCTTCCTTCCCCATCATCCACGATGGAAGGGACAGTGCACTATGGCATGGTCATTCCTTTGTCTGTGGTAGAATTTGTGTACTCTACAGTCCAACAATATTTCACCGACCCCAATCCGACTCCTGCATAGGATTTATATCTGGTTCTCGAGCCTATATGGGCTCAAGGTTCCCTCGCTGATACTGATTATTTATACTTAGTCTTTCCCTCAGACGAGGAGATTATTGAGGCAATGACTATTCTAGAAAGACCCTGGTATGATCTCCATCATAGATCTTATTTCCTCCTAGAGTTATGAAGAATTGAAGCAGGTGAATTCACTCTGACTATAACTGGAGATAAGGCTTCTCCCATCAATCCTTTGTCTACACATATTGTTTAAGCTGAAGGAAATATGGAAACCATTTCTCAAATGATACATATCAATATCTATGGAACCCATGACATCATGGAGAATATATTCATTGGAGTAGACTAGTCCCCCGAGGAGATTCAAATCTACACAGATTTATTTAAATAATTTTGTGACATTTTTTCTTGGTCTTACAAGGAAATACCATGCATAGATCCAAGAATCGTCAAACATGAAATCACAAAATATCCTGATGCTAAGATGATCTGGTAGAAGCTTAGTCAATCCTAGGAAAGTAGCAGATATTAAGGCAGAAGTAGAGAAACTACTCCAAGTTGGTTTCATCTACCCCATCCAATTGACTCAATGGTTGTCAAATCCCATTCTAGTCAACAAAAAATAGGGTATGGTTCGCGTATGTACAAATTTTCATGATTTGAACAAGGCCTATCCAAAAGACAATTTCCCCACGCCATTTATTGACCAGATAGTCAATGAATGTGCAGGCTGTGAATCCTTTTCTTTCATGGATGGTTTTTCGGGATACAATCAGATACAGATCAAGCCTGAAGACCAACACAAAACTACTTTCATCTGTCCATGGGGTACATTTGCTTATCGGAAGATGCCTTTTGGTCTGAAAAATGTTGGAGCTACGTTTCAACGGGCCATGTATTTTTCTTTCCACAACCTCAAAAACATAGTCGAGGCTTATCTCTATGATTTAGCGTCATGATCTCGCAAGGGAGATGATCATCCCACACACCTTTGACTTATCTTTGAGCGATTTCGCTACTACCAGATCCGCTTGAATCCAAACAAATGCAGTTTTTGTGTCACATCGGTTCATCTACTTGGTTTCATAGTTTCGACAACAGGGATCATGGTTGATCCTCTAAAGGTTGAGTAAATAGTTCAGTTTCCTCCCCCATACATAATCCCTCAGCTTCAAAGTTTACAGGGAAAAGTGAACTTCTTATGGCGTTTCATCATGAACTATGCCGAGATAACAAAGGGTTTCATGAGTTTATTGAAGAAGTATGTTCCTTTCCATTGGGAAGAATATACTCAATGCTCATTTGAAGCATTGAAACACATCGTTACGTCTACTCATCTGCTTCAGCCACCCAGTTATGATAAATATTTTTTATTGTACTTGGCCACTGGAGAGTCGACCATAGGTATGGTCTTGGTTGAGGAGAATGATTTTCTCTCAGAATATGTGATTTATTACTTGAGCCGAGGCTTGGTTGGAACGGAACTCAATTATTCCCACATTGAAAAACTTGCATTGGCAGAAGTTCATGCTGTCCAATGGTTCCGTCATTACATATTGTTTCACAAGACCACCGTCATTGCCATTGTGAATCTATTTCAATACGTGTTGACACGAGGTGTAATTAGTGGAAATATCAGTAGATGGATAGTTATCCTCCAGGAATTCGACTTGGATTTTGCTTCGGAAAAGTCCAAGAAGTCGTTGGTCTTTGTGGAACTCATCTCATAAATTTCAGTCGAATCATAATATGTTATCCCTGAGGAGTCACCTATCAAAGGAGACATGTTTTTGATCACGTCTTCTGACCCTTGGTACGGAGATATACTAATCTATCTCCATAATTTGAAGTGACCTACCTCTGCTTCTTGTGATGAGTGTCACTGCATATGTCATCAGGCCAAAAACTATCTCATACTCGAGGACACTCTGTATCGTCGAGGTGTAGATTGCATCCTTCGTCGATGTCTCACCCATGAAGAAGAGGAAATCGTCCCTAACAATTTCCACACTGGGGCATGTGGCGGTGATTTCTCTGGGTTGGAAACAACCTAAAATATTCTGCAAGCCGGCTACTTTTGGCCAACATTAATCAAAGATTGTGTTGAATCGGTCAAGAAGTGCCCCCGTGTCAAATCTTCTCTCGAAATATGAGGGCACACCCCGTTCCCATGTTTCCCATCATCACAATTCGTCCCTTCACCAAGTGGGTGATTGATTATGCTACATGTAACCCTCCTTCCACAAGGGGGCACTGTTATATCATCATAGCAATAGACTACTTCAGGAAGTTGGTCGAAGCTATGATAACATTTAAAGATGATGGAGAGACCACAACTCTCTTTTTGTTTAACCAGATAATAGCAAGGTTTGACATCTCAAGAGAGATTTTTAGTTACCATGTCAGTCACTTTAATAACAAATCGATGTTCGAGTTAACATCAAATCTTGGGTTGAGGCAAGAATATTCATCACCCTACTACCCACAAGAGAATGGTCAGGTGGAAGCTGTGAATAAATCCCTTAAGACTATCTTACAGTGAACGATCGATTCAGCCAGGTCAAATTGTCATTTGATGTTGTATTCTACATTATGGGCCTACCAAACGTCTATTAAGACTGCAACTAGTTTCTCACATTTTCAACTCATTTACGGGATGGAAGTAGTCTTGCCTATAGAGTGCCAGATCCCCTCTCTAAAGTTGGCAGTACAGTTATTGCTAGACACTTCACTGCTTGAAGAGTGTTTATTATATCTTGAGAAGCTCAATGAACAGCGTCAGAATGCAGCCTTGGCTAACGAGTCTTACAAACAAAAATTCAAGTGTCAGTATGATCGGTTCGTTCGTCCTCAGATTTTCTCTGAAGGCGACCTTGTCCTAGTCTATGACCAAGATAACGACCCCATGGGGGAGGCAAGTTCAAACCCATGTGGTTCATACCTTTCATCGTGAANGGAGGTTTTAAAGAAGGGCGCTTATCATTTGGTGGACTTTGAGGGAAATTCTTTGGCAGAGCTCAAAAATGGGCTCTACCTCAAGAAGTATTACTCGTAGGTGGGTCGCCTTGGGTGACTTCTTGTAACATATGTATAGTCATGTACATTCTCTTTTTAGTTTTCATTTTTTTTTTTATGGACGTGTCATTTTTTATGTCATCTTTTTCACAGTGGAAGATGTCAAGTGAATAAGAGGTGTTCATAGGGTTCACGAACGATGCTAGCTGGCACACTCGGAGGCTTTCTTCTGTAGCTTGGGTGATTTTTACACCTTAGGGCCAGTTTCTATCTTCAGGAGGTTTCTGTTTAGGTGATTCCACAAGAAATGTCGTCGAATACAATGTAGTCTTAGAGTTGCTTCATGATGCTTTGTCACATGGTATCTCTTACCTCCAAGTCTACTTAGATGCTCAGTTGGTTGTGTCTCAGTTAAATGGGGTTTACCATGTTTACGATCCTTCACTACACCGACGGTTCCTTAGGGTATGTCTCTTATAACGAAGCTTTCATTACATTACGTATATCCATGTTCCTAGGAGATTGAATCAAATCACAAATACTCTAGATAATCATGTATTAGATTGGCATATTGCACACATGTAATAAAAAGAACACACACGCACATGTAAATACATTTGTAAAATAGATGTAATCCATAAGACATAAAAAGATGAAAAATATCCATATATATATAAAAAAATATCAGAGTACATGGGTGGTTGCAAGCACCTCAAAAATATGTCTAATCCGAGTCACGCGGCTTATGCCCTAAAAAATATACAAAATGTGCTCTCGGAACGTAAGTAGTCTAGCCTATCTAAGGGCGGGGCCTGTTGGCCCTGCCGTAGTGAACAACAATGTTCGTCGAACACCGAAAGAGCTGGACCTAGGTCTGTGGCACCCCAACTACGTGAGGTTGCATCGATGATGGGAGATCCTTGATCTCCACCATAGGGACTATATGAGTGAGCACGGTAACGTTCCTCTCTACCTGTCTCAATACTCTCTCAGTCTCTCTGGATGGAGGCCCTCGTGTTTTTGTTGTTGGTCTGGTGACTCCAGCTAGTCTTTCCTCTGGTTGAGGATGCCGCCTAGTCCTCAAAAATTTTGTTGGATGCACCGGTCCCACATCTGTACATAACAGATATGTAAGTGTCATATACTCTGGTATACAAAAAAATGATATATATAAAAATAGATAAAAAATAAAAAACTTTGAAAAGAAAACTTACCCATCTCTTGTCGCTCCACTCCGAGAAGTACTGGCATGTCAGGATCTCTAGAAAAATTGATCTCGGCATAGGGGTAGTCCTCTATTGTCGGAATCTGTCGTGACCACCATTCAAAAAACTTGTCATCAAAGGCCTCTATGGTCCCCCCTCCCCTCTGTTGTGGAAAAAAAACCTCCCATCTACATAGCACTAGGAGAGAGGGATCGTTCCCTCATATAGTCTCTCGAGGACTCAGACTGGGTACCCTCTCGAAGAAAAAGGAGAAAAAAATGGTCCCAAACCCGAACTTTTGGTGCTCCCATGTTTGACACTCTGTCAGTTGTATCTTCATGCAATCTAGCATGGTGGTACTCTAGTCGAAAATCCGTGCATTTAAGCATTGTACCAAACAATGCATTTGTGCTCGGGAAGCCTGATGTAAAGTTGTGGATCCATTGATCTGCCCAATAAGTAGAACTATCACTTTGAGTGATAGGTTGTTGATATTATGTAGATGCACATGAGAACATACTTTCTCAGTACTAGCCTCGCAATGGAGTCTAATCAACTCCTCAATGTTGTGAGGCCCCGGAGGAAAATTGCGCAAATTGATTGGATCCCCTCTCCTCGAGAGACTAGTCAGGAAGTAAATGTTCTCAGTCATTGGAGTCAATGACTTCCCCTCGAGCATGAATTTTTCTGCGTCAGGATGTTAGTAATCTATCAATACATTTAGCAACTTGGGTTGTTCCCTCATAAATAGACATTAGAATAACTTTAATGTCCTCATGCTCCCTCATTGCGACAAAAAAACGATAGCAGCAGGGTCCTTGGAGACAAAAAAATCAATGTCCTCATGCTCCCTCTCTCTCCAATTCACATACATCCTGCAAAAGCAAATGAATGGAGAGTTAAATATTGCATTTCAATTTTTTTCCATTTATTTGAGGGTGTACGCGGGTTGTCTTGGGTATATACATGTGTGCACGTGGACAATTTATCTTCTGCCCGTGTGTACACATGAGTTGTGCTTGGATAGCCCACGTACATGCAGGGCCAACCTCTTTAAAGGTCAGCATCCCACAAAAAAACAAAAACAAATACAAAATTGAGGAATGGGAATGCAAGAGGGGTTACTGTATACTTACTTGGTCCAAACGGAAGTTCGTTTCGTCCACTAAAGCACCCAGAATCAACTATTTCGGCAAAGGGGTGTTTTTTGACTTTTGGTCAATTCTCAATTTACAATGCTGATAATGAGCTACCAAATTTCTATTTATAGAATGTTTTGGCCCCTTTTTGTCATTTTTTGAACCCTTTTCCCATTTTTTCTAGCTTGAAAATCATTTACTATGGTTCTTGAGTTTCTCAGGGGATGTCACAATAAGTGTTACTTTGGGTATTGAGAAGTTTTTTGAGAGATGGGTCATTTTTAAAGGTCTTTTGGTAAAAATTCATTTTTCAACTTTGTGCATGTAAGATAGGATGCCAACTCCACTTGTTGCACCTCGTTGTCTTTTTCTCTTTGCCATAGGATCGATCCCATCGAATTGTGACATAGAACCCTCACTCCTACTCTAAAAGTGTTGTAATTTAGTGGTAGAGCCTACCTTCATATGGATGCCCTAGGTAGATCCTGGTTGTATTTTGGTGTCCATGCTGTCACTAATGACTATAGGATCGGGAGTCCTTATAATTTTTTCCTGATTAAGAGTTTGAGCCTCATTTGCAGGATTCATTATCACTCTTGAACTCACCTTTGGGACTCACAAAACACAACGAGTCTTCTTTTAAGCCCTTTTCAGACCCTCTAAACATGAAAATATTGTCGAGTGATCTTGTGGCCCTTCATGCTCGCTAAACTAAAATTTGAAGGCATGTATTTCCGGTAGTATTTTACCCATTGTTCGGTTCGGATGGTCAAAAGTATGAACAAAGGTATACTCTAGGAGCTTCAGTTCTCTAGAAGAGTATTCTCAGGTATAGATTTAACCCTTTTTCAGGCCTGAGGGACTAAACTTACGAAAAAGGAACCACCCAAGGGAGTCCATAGTGAAGCTCTTTTCAGACTCCCTAAAATTGAAAAGATGGCCGAGTGACCTCATTTCTTCACACTCATTAAATTGGTCCAGAAGAACATCTCTTACAGAGTCCATAGTTAAGCTCTTTTCAGACTCCTTAAAAATGAAAAGATTATCGAGTGATATTGTCTTTGTCACACTCGTTAAAATGATTTTGAAAATACGTCTGCTCGATGCTAGTATACCCCTTTTTTGAGCCAACTAGACTACCTTCGAAAAAGGTACCCCAATGGAGTCAAGCTTACCTTCAGACTCCCTAAAAATGAAAAACCGTCAAGCTTACCTTCTCTGAGCTCGCTAAAATTACATCGAATGACATTAACATTGTGTCTTATTAATCGCATTTTCATTCCTGTATCTTTGGCCTAATGCCAACTCCATGTTTCTCTCAATTGAACCATCTAAAGCATGCCTTATACGCAAGACTTGTAGCACTTTGCCTATACGTCTTGACACCTTGACCCATGGAGGATTGTTTTCGAGTTTCCTTTTCCTACATATGTCCCCTTTCTCTGAGCATCAATGTGTTCCTTGCGCTTGGAACTAGTATGTATGTGACACTTGATCCTCCTTTGTAACATAGCATTCTTTATTCTTTTTCAAACTTGCCAAGATTATTGAAAAAGACAAAAAAAAACAAATATACCCCAAAAAGAGGAAGGGAATAGTATTTTCTTTTTGTTGTCAGCACAACGAGTCACCCTTGGACAAATCACATTCTTCCATTTGTTCCTCAAGCTCTAGGATTCATTATGACCTTAGGAATTTGTTCTCACTACACAAAGTTGTGTCCTCCTCCATTTGGTACCCTTCTAAACATTTGGAGAGTTCGCGTTGCCTCCTGTGTCATGAACTTGTGTCAATGCCATGCTCCTTGAGTCTCATCTTTTGTCGTTCTTTTGTCCAAGGGAAGTCTTACTAAACTTGAGTCAGCCCTTTTTCATTTTGTCTCTTGTCCTCATGTGCAACCACCCCAAAAGACCAATCAAGTCCTTGCTCAAAATCAATGAAGTTATATGCCTGATCATCAATATCCTCTTGTCTATTCCCAATGAGTCATTGTAGACCTCTGGGTAGTGAAGTCGTACACTCATATTACACTCCTACCCAAGTTTTGAATATTTGAATTTTTTTCTCGAGCTCTGAAGACCTCATCTCCAGCCATCGGTCGTCATTGGCTTCTTGAACATGGATACTATACATGTATATGTTTTGATTTTTGAGTTGTAGATTCGTTGTGTACTACTCACGGCTACACTTTATATAGTTATATGACATGGATCTGCAGTGTATTTGATTGGCAACCATGATTTTATTTCATCCCAAGCATGGGTATGCCTACCTCGGTTAGACAAATTATTATTTTTGCAGATGGAATCTCCTGAACTCCGGTCCCTGGGTTCACTAACATCGTACAATGGTGAATATTTGTAATGTATTTTGGCCATCAGATTCTCTTCTGACCTCACACATTAGGGGGAATCTATTATAACCCTAAATTTCACCATACATGCATACCTAGAATCAGGCCATCTAACTTTCTATATTTTCCAAGACATCACTGAACAAGCTCTTCAAAAAACCATTGCTTTGAAGGTGTACACTCCCTGCACCACTACTACCTGCGTACACATGCCTGCTGACCCACTATAGCCCGTGTACACTCACTGAATATCGCGAAAAGTGGAAAATTTCATAGGATAATGGTTTCTGGGCCATTACTTAACTGGTTGACTGCCCATAGCCAGTCACCCCAACCATTACTATCCCTTTTGGCCTATAAAAGAAGGTGTTTGGGTCCCATTGCAAAGGGAAGCACGAGAGTAAAGAAACTCTACCCATTTTATCAATCCACCTTTGCCCCAATTTCAAATCCCTTTACCATTTCTCTAAGTGAGAACTGAAGAGGAGAAGAAGACATGGAAGCAGTTGGTGCATGGTGAAGAGGATCCCAAGACAAAATTCGAAGAGCAGTGTCGGTCTCATGTTGTAAGTGACTTTTTGTGAGATTAATATAAAGAAGTACTTTTTTCGTCCCACCAAATGACGTCTTAAACTTATATGATTTGTTTACATTTATTGTTTATGATGTCTAACCCACTAATCCATATGTATAATGCATGCTTGTAGTTTCTTGTTTGTCTTTGGATGAATGCAGGTCATCCTTGGGAGGAGATTTGCATTCAGGAAACAACCAAGTGCAAAGGGATCGACACCGGACGTAGAGTTTAAGGTAGGCCTACTGGATCCCTCTCTCTTTTATTTTATGTATGATTATGGGTTAATTTTGGGATAGTGATTAAAAGTAGGATACTTTAGACAGTTTGTTCTGCCTAGACTTTAGACCCTTGGTGTAGTCCATAGAGGGGTTTTCCCACTATAACAAGCAACTCTACGCACTGCTGAGGGTTTTGGAGAACTAGATCCATCTGTTCCTGTGTTGATGTTGTGCTTCGTCCTGAAGTCATCTTAGGTTCCTTCTAAACCTATGGTATATATACCTCTTTATGTGCCTCTACTTCTAAAGTTGTGCTTCCCATGGCACCCTCAACCTTGGTCGTTGATGAAGTGTGTTGGGGACTTGGGACTTGTGGATTTTCTACCGTTTGCATCTTCGTTGAAGACAAAGTTTCCTTATGCGACACAAAATGTATGATATATTGGTGTTAGCCTTCAGGGTTCAGGCGAGTCAATTGTATCCTCTACTCAGGGACTTCTAGATTTGGAACAAGAATTTCTGGTCTCTGCTTGGGTGTTTCTGGGGGATCGAGATGCATGGGTTCTAGATTAATGGTTTGGGGTGGATTGTCGGTTTCTGAAGGTGGTGACTGGGCTTGTGGTGGTGATGGAGGGTGCTCAGTGATTATGGTTGATGGAGTGGTGTCAGGCTCAGGGTCATCTTGGATATGTATGATAGGGATTGCTCGAACCACTTAGCAAGTGTGGGGGATGGTGGATGAAATTGGTTGGGGGTTCATAACTTTGCTTGGAAAGATCCCCATCGTGGTTTTCTTGGCCACAGGATCTGTGATGAATGAAACACTAAGGATTTCATTGACATCCTTACCTCTCAACATAGTTTCTCTAGCAGTTGTGGGAACATCGACAATTTTCTTTTCTTGCACTCTAGTGGTTGTGTCTCTTCCTCCTCTTGTGATTTCATCTTTCCTAGAGCTTCTTTCTTCTGTACCGTTGGGTCAAAACTCGGTCCTACCCATAGTTCCTAACATTTCTTCTTCAACAACTCAGCGGGAAAAAAATAGTGCATCCCTAACTTGTGTGGATTTCATTTGACTCTAGGCCATGACATCACCTCCTTGTCGAAGGCCTCTTCGTCCAAATAGAACGACAACATCCACAAGTGGAATTCCGCCCTATTGACATACCTCGAGAACACAAATGTATGGTGCCAATTCATGTTGAATGATATGTTCATTGTATTGCAGTTAATAAACTCATGTGGAATGAAAAACCTCTATGTTACATCAAATAACCTATTGTACTACTTGGAGAACGTTGTGTTGTTGAAGGCAATGTTCTTTGATTTTTCCCTTGAATGCTAGGGCTCAACCATTTTTTCTAAGTGACCCTTATCTGCAAGCACAAATGGTCTTCCGACATGTGGCATCCACTTGAGCATTGCAAATTCAAGAAACAAGTATGCATAGGTGAAAGTACCACCTTTCTCTTAGGCTTCCTTGTAGGCCACAAGTAATTCCTCCAACAGGTAGCTGCACTAGTTGAATACAACGCCATTGGTGAAAAAATCCGCCATTGATACAACATATAGTGTGCATTCTCCCTTGTAGTAGGGCTTCATAACTTTTCTAGATATGCTGTAGCAACCGGTCCTGACAGTATCAGGTAGTACGGGGTCGATCTTGGCTATGATCCCCCCCCTCTGTGTGTGAAACCTCTCATATAGGAGGGTATCCCCTATATTCTTGTCACACTTGTTGGGACCTTGGAACCCTTTGGACATGTCCTTTCCCTCAAGGGATAGTTCAATAAGCTGGTGGATGTCTTTTGCATGGATTGGATATCTCCTATCCAACCACAGACTTATGTCATGCACCCTGATGATCAGAAACTTGGTACACCTTGCAACTTTGCCAGTGGTGTCAAACAATGGTAAGTCCCCAAGGTTCATGATGTTTGTAATATCCCCAAGGATGTGCCCCAATTATATTATGTATTGTAATTATGTTTATAGGCTGGTGAGCTAAGTGTATATACGTTGGTGGGCTTATGTGTTTATTAGGCCGGGGAGACTAAGTGTTAAAGGCCAGGAGCCTAGGTGTTAAAGGGAGTAGGCCAAGTGTGTGGGCCTAGGGGCTAAGCTAGGGGGATTACCTCTAAAGGGGATAATAATTTTTTATTATTTCTTGAAGGCTAAGGTGGACATGTTGAGTGTAGTCCTAAGTTCTTGTAAAGGGAACATGTGCTAAGTGGAACTCATGTGGCTCCAGGAAGACAAGTGTCAACCTGGGTGCATGCAGTTAAAAATGATGAGTCAGTCATGTTGAGATTCTCTCTCTCATTCCTTGATCCTCAATTTGAACTCGCTGGCCTCTGCATCTTCCCTTGGCATAACCTGACACATTTTAGAAACCATAGGGAAGGGAAAACGCTGACGTGTGTGTCACGTGAACCAAGGTTTATCCACACTGCAAATCTGAGTTTGTGCCTTAACTGTTTAGGTTGTTGTCCTGTGTACTACCTGAGATGTCTTGCATCTTAGTGGCATGCTGTAATTTTTGGATGTCCATACCCAATTCCCTATAGCTATTTTCACCCATGAGTTAACCAAAATTTTTTGATGTGATATTATCCTTACCTTGCGGGAATTGAGCACTAAATTGTTGAAGAGGTAGGTTGTCAGGCCTGTGAGTGACTCTCTCCAGGTGAGAGAGTGTGGGGAGGAAGTGAGAAATCCTGGAAGGCCTCTAGTAGCTGCCACAGAGCTCGGAGAATTTTTTTTCAGCCTGTTGCTAAAGCCCAAGGCAAGGGAGGTTTAGCAGCCGAAGGACTATAGGACAATGAAGGTGTATACTCCTAGGGTGGGACATGCATGTGGGGAATGAGAGTCTGTGGGCAATGGGCATAAGTGGCTCCTGGGAGAGAATCTTTCCACTGAAACTGTGTGACCTCCTTGTTGACCTTTCCTAGCCTAGGAATCCCTTTCCCAGTGGATCTTAGTCCCATCTTGGGGGTGATCCACTACTTAGCGTGATGAGCAACATTGTCTATGGCTAGGAGGTTTGTGGAAGGTTTGCACGTAGTTGGTGGATTTACTCCAGCTAAAAGATAAGTATCATTTACGTGCTTAATTTTATTTTCTACATGCCTATGATGTTGGAATGTTATCATGTATTATGTTGTGTATATGAATTATTGTCTATTATATTTGAATCTGTGTGGTAGCAGTAACTCTTTGTTATGTGTTTTATTTCAATTAAAATGCATGCTATATATTTATATGTGAATGTTCCATAGTGGTAGCATTACCCGATCTCTGTGTAGGGACATGGATGCTACAATTTGGTATCGCAGCTAATTCAAAGATGAGTAGTGGCATTTCCCAGGCCAGTTGATGGATGGGGATGTTACAAATTGGTATCAGAGCTATGGTTTTCAACACTGATCCTGGATGGGCCATGTTAGTAGAAATTGAAGAAAAAGTTTTGTAAAGAAATGTTGTCGAAGTAGACAAAATTTGAGTTTAGAGTATGGTTTCAACGCTGAGCCTGGATGGGCTGGATAAGTGGTGATTGGACCTAAAATTTCAAGACGAAATTGTGTTGGGAGGACCAATTTTGAACCTCAGAATCTTCCCGAGTGCCAAGAAGTTACCTTGGTCGTGTTACGAATCTCAAGAGGAGTAGCAGTGTTGGAAAACCACTATAGATATGGTATTGGTCCACAGAGTAATGTGGACCTTTGGATCTATTCGGGAGAAGGAGAATCCTTCATGATCGTCAGATCTGGTAATGTTGCAAGGCAGTTAGCCGTGAATTCCTTTGGAAATCCACATAGTAACAGAGTTTTTTCTTCATCATAGACTATGTTCGGAAGGAATGGAAATCCCTTACGACCGTCAGATCTGAGGAAGGTGCAGAGGAGTTAACCTGGAAGCCCTTCGGATTTCGCGACTTCAGTGATGTCTGATGCCAGACACAAGAGAAGGGTCGAAGTCTGAAGCTGCGAAGTGACATGGCATGGTGATGTCACTTGGTTTGATGTGGACACATGGGTTGTGTGGCACATGCCAGTGGGTTTTGAACCCGTAGAAGTTTGAAATGC
The DNA here is from genome assembly GCA_010110895.2 of Picea sitchensis. Classification (NCBI taxonomy): domain Eukaryota; kingdom Viridiplantae; phylum Streptophyta; class Pinopsida; order Pinales; family Pinaceae; genus Picea; species Picea sitchensis. The sequence continues at coordinate 267,785 of SNQJ01S0000631.1, forward strand.
CATATGGAATGTGACATGTGATACCCATCTGATTGGGCCATGAGTCAGGCGCTAGTATTCTTCCACGTAGCACTCCATATGAGAATGGTTAGTGGGGTTGAGGTTATGTAATGAATTTAAGGGTCAAAGGACCAACACTGGTGTTGATCACTATACATCAATATCGATGGCCATGAGGAATTGCGGGGATCCAAGTTGCATGGGAGTTAATTCTCCAAGGCGGTCCCGCAATCCAAACCTCGGTTTCACCGAGGGGTTACATGTCATCATAAAAAGTATTGCAGGATGAAAGGTGGGTTGCTCCAAACCATTGTTTCATGCCCCTGCGATTGGAAAATGTTAAGTGATGTGACGTAATGACATCACCAAAGGTGATTGGGAATGTTTGGAGATTAACAGTTTGGATGTGTGGATGCGAGATCCTCCGAAGCTCCGAAGTCCTGAAGACCCAAAGACATGGAACTCATACACCTGAGGTTCCATAGTAAGTGTCATTCATCGGATTCTGAATAGAGGTGGACAGTTGATCCGCCCTATGTCGCAAGTTTGGTAATCTGGAACTACGAGAGATTGTTCTATGGTTCTTTGAAATATTCTAAAGCTAAAAGCCTGAGTAAGCATCTAGTGATCTAGAACTTGGTCAAAACCCATCATCGCATGTGTTGGGGACTGAGAGAAAGGGTCTAGTGCCTGAAAATTATTACAGAGAAGAGAAGATATTGGAAAGAAAATGAAGTCTGAACGTTTTCTTAAATCAAATTGGTTTGAATGCGTAAACTGGTGAAGTATTTAACAATTTTCAATTGTTTCTCTTGTTTGATTTTTCGAGTGCAAGGAGTGCACATTGTCCGCAAGGAGTGTGTTGAAATAGGTAAGTTAACCACATAGATGCTCAGGAGAGATACCGTTTAGCCTTCATCAACATAAGTGCAAGGAGTGCATAGGAATAACTCTATGTTGAGTTTAGAGAGAGATAGAGTCATTGAGAACTCTGTAGGGCTCTTCCAGGCAGGCATCAAGCAAGTGCAAGTGTGCGCAAAGATAAATATTTGTCAAGTTTAGGGAGAAGAGTATCATGGGAAGATACTCATAGAGTTGTTGAAAACTCTGTAGAAAATGCTCAACAAGGTGTGCTTTGAGCCGAAGGTTTCCAGGAGGGCACAAAGTTTTCCTTTGAAAGGAAATAGAAGGGTAGAGACCCTTAAGATACTGATTAAATCAAAAATCTCAGAAGAGATAATGCTTATGAGAGAGAATATGATATCCAAGAGGTAGACTAATAGGATAAAGGTCAAAGGTTGAAGCCTTTGAACACTAAAAAAATATTCCAAGGCGGAAGAAGTCAAAAACTTAGGAGGATGGGTGACAACAACCGTCAAATTGTTTGTGGGGAGGAGCTTGGACCATTAGATCAATGTCTAGAAGAAAAAAGGAAGCATAAAGGAGAGGAATGGATCCCATATGTTAGGTCTGAGCATGAACGACCAACGACCATTGGATCTGGGGGTAATAGCATGAGACTTAACCCTTGTGTGCGCACGAGAAGTGGACTTGTCAAAGTCTCAAAGTCCTGCATTTATTTGTGACCATCCATTGTCAAGGAGGACAGGTGGCATAAGATCCAAAACTTCAGAATTTTTTGGACAAGGATAAGGAGAAACAACCAAAATAAATCTTGGTTGTTGATATGAAAGTGGACGTGTGGCGCCAAATATGGAACCCCGGGTATGGAGCACTCTGGAGGAAGGCAGAGTATGAAAGCACCAAAGTCCTGAAGGATATCTCGATTGTTGATCGAGGAGGAGGTAGAAGGACCATTGATCTGGTCTTGTTTGGAAAGAGACGAAGTCCCAAAGAAAATCAGGGCAGTTGATTTGGAGAGGACGCGTGGCAGAAGATCTATCACTCTGGGAAAATTCACTTCGGAGATTTGTGTGTGTGGAGACGTGAGAAATCCCGAAGGTCGGAGAGACAACGTTCATCAAAACTATCCAATTGTTGAGGATAGGTGTCAATGTATCTTCCACTCCAGAATATTTCCATACGGGAAAAGAAGAAAGTTGAGAGTTGAAACTCCTGAGGGTCGGAGAGCCGAAATCAACTGTAGTTGTTGATTTGGAAGGGAGCTATGTGTCGACAGATCGTGTAGATCTGGGATCGTGTGTGGAAGGAGGATAGATAGTGGTTTTTGATTGTGGATCATCACCAATGGATTGTATATCGATGGAAGAGCTAGATTGTGGGGCTAAAACTTTCTCGGATATTAAAAATATGAGAGCGGGTCGCAATTTGTACCACATTTTTAACAAAATGGTGTGTGGCATCTAGAGGTGAATTGCAGGATAAAAAGAAGGTTTGCCTAAAACCACTATTTCCCACACCCGCAATCATAGTTTTCCATGAGGCCATATCCCATGGTATTATGAAGGAAAGGGCTAATGAAAAAGGGGCTAGCACCTGAAACTTGTAGTTTTGGAAGCATGCAGGAATATCCCGCAAGTCTGTCAGGACCTGCGCCTAGAGGAGAAAAGGGGCTTGTGTATAATTTGTTTGGGTTCAATCACGATCCCGAAGAGTCAATTCGACTCAGAATATTGAAAGATCCTAGACTAGGAGGTCATGTAGCCACGAGGAGAGTAGGGGNTGCATCAATATGGATGTGTAATTTTGCATATGTACATTCTTGGATATGCATATAACATACTGGTGAACTTATAATAGTCTGTTATTATGAAATAATGTTTGAGTATGACTAAAGGATGGATTATGTATTATGTGGATGTTGTTGTTTCTTATAATTTCCATCGAGGTGAAGACCCATGAGGATGGCAGGAATGGTGATAAAAATGATGAAGGGGGAAGTCTGTGAGCTTCTACAAATATCAGTTGGTCAGACAACAACAAGTAGGTTGGTAACAACCGGGAAAGTATGTGTTTAGTTTTTGTTGATGCATACATGTTGAATGGGATCGAGGAAAGGATTCCCTCATTTATTTTCAGTATTTAAATTGATATGTAATGGTTGAAGGCCTAGAGTGTGTAAGTGTTGTTCATGCTAGAATGCACTTAGATAAAATGTAAGTTGAATATTATGTTATGATTGGTTGTGGGATCATAACCAAGTTAATTTAGGATTCATACTCCTTATATAATAATGAATACCCCTAGAGACATGAGTGACAAACCAAGAGGTTGGAGGTATCACTTGAATCTATGATGGTAAGGTAAATGAAGAAATTTCAGTTAATTCTATGCAGCTAGCAAAAGAGACGTGGAGAGTACAATAAAATATCAAGTACTAAAGTATTCCATCAGGAAAGGGCTAAAGAAGTTCAGTCCTGAAGAGTAACTGGATGTTGAATAATCTAGAGTCTATAAAATAGCTTGGTGTGTAATTTGATTCATCCATGTACAAGATTGGGTTAGTTGGACCCAAGAAATTAACAAAATCTGAAGGTTAATATCATCTTAGTTTGGGACTATAAATGCAAATGCAATCAAGAGTGATTTGGCTAGAAAGTTTTCAGGACAAAAATAGTCATGTACAGTGACTACAATGAGAGAACGAGAAGATCCAAGAACTCGAGAAGAAGTGTAGACTTATGGGATCAACAAGAAAAAAATTTATAGGGAGAAAGAAGTTGTTGCAATTTCTGTGGAAGCAAGTATGTTACGTCTTGTTGGGTCAACCATAGGAAAGAATGATTGCATGTTTGCAAGTGTTATTGATGATGTTGTTGTAAAAGTAGGGAAGAAACAAAAATCTAAAGTGTTGATTATAAGTTTGATAAAAGAAGCATGGAATCTTCTACTGCCATCACACATTCAGTTAGTATAAAATTTATTAATGGTAGACATGCAAGTATGAGTTTTTATTACTCTTTTTGCATAATTGTTGAAGGGAAATTTAGGTAAGAATTTCCTCAGCCAGAGTTATTTTTATAAAATCACATGATTATATTATTGAATGCTTACCACTAGATGTGGTAAAGGCTAGAGGCTTGTATTAATTCAAATCTTTTTAGATTTTTAATGCACACACTGACATAGTAGAATTTCATGTTAATTTTGTTATGGGGTAATAACCAAAGAATTAAAGATAAGAACTGGTTATAGGAATGAATGCTAGTAAGCTAGTCATGTATGAGACCAGGACATGGTTGGATATGACAAGGTATGGATATGGAAAGGTTATGAGCCACACAAGTACTAAAATATTCCTACCTTTAAATAAAACTTGGAATGCAACCTTTTTTCTAACACTAATTAACAACACAAAATTATATTCTTGGTGTAGTGTTTGGGTCAAAAAGGAAGGCATCCAATTAATTGGGAAGACAATAGGAAGTGTGTGGAGAATGTGTCAACACATTGGCCAGAATTCCAACTTATGGATGGTGAGATACATGACTGAGATAAAGAGCATTATGTAATCCAATGAAAGGTGCATTGATTAATTATGCATTGAGAATTGCACTCATGCATAATAAGTATCAAAATTGTATACTAAATGCAATGATTGAATGTGTTTTGTAAGTACATGCATATATAATATTGCATGGAAATAATTGTTACTAACAATTGAAATGTTGTCAACTCATGAAGTTGAGGACATTTTAGGGAGGTGTTAGACATTGCAACAAGAAAGTTGCAAGTCAAGTAGTCACATGAGCATTGAATACAAGAAATTTTTTGTTCAGAAAAAGAAGTAATGAACTTACAGATATTACTGTGAACATACATATGCATAGAATGATGAGTCCTTCTAGTTTATTAAATTGTTGGGTAGTTATGATTGAATTGCTAGATGAAGAAAATTATAAGATCACTACATATGGTTCTGTACATACTGCAATTGAATTATGATGTACAAGAAATACTGGAAATTGTTGGCAGTATGCAAGATGAAGCCTTGCAGGAAAATAGTATGTAGTTTGGTGCTTGTGGAAAACCATAAGGAAGGTTGCAATCCTAATTTGGCAACAACCAAGTATAATTATGAAATGGAATTTCTTGTTTTGGGGAAAAAGTTGAATTCTTGTTTGAATTGAGTTGGAGTTCCTAAATGAATTCTTTTATTTTTTCTCACAATAACTGCATGTGGGTGATGAAGATGAGATGATGTTGATTAAAGTTAGAATGTTGATTAAAAAGAGTAGCTCAAGGAATATGTTGATTGGAGACCTCTGAGGGAATTTGGAACTCCTCGAGCTATGGTTCTCTAAGACTTTCAGTCCGGCCTGTTGTTGAAGCCCAAGGCAAGGGAGGTGTAGCAGCCAATGGACTATGTGACAGGGAAGGTGTACACTCTTGGCGTGGGACAAACATGTGGGAAATGAGAGACTGTTGGTTGGAGTGCTGCTGAGGTTTGGTACCTTGGCCTACACCATGTTTATATGGAAGTCTTCTCAATCAAAAAATAAGTACAATTCTCTATTTATTGTATGTTGTGTATCTTGTTACAGGTTATAATGTTATTAGAATTGCCTGTATATACATATATATACATTGTATATATGCTTGCATCACCTACATCCATGACTATACATAATATGTTTCACGTTTCATTGCTTAAAAATTATATACCTGATGTTAATCATGTTATTGATTGGAATGTGATTTAGGTGGAGAAATAAGGTGTCTTGCAAGTGTATCCGATGCGCATATTGAACCGGAAGAGGAAAAATATCTGGAATTGAGCCATAGGTCTTGTAAAGGTCCAGTGGCCCCAATACGGTCTTGAGGATGCGACATGGGATCATGAGGATTATATGTGGGAAAATACCCACATCATTTTGAAGATTTTGGAAATCTTGTTGATACTGTGTAAAGAGTTGCACTGAGGACAATGCAAAAATAAGGGGAGGGGATTGTAATATCCCGAAGGACATACTCTAGTTATATTATGAATTGTAATTATGTTTATAGGCTGGTGAGCCAAGTGTATATAAGTTGGTGGGATTATGTGTTTATTAGGTCGGGGGGGCTAGGTGTTAAAGGCCAAGAGCCTGATTTTGTATATGTAATTATGCAGATCATTAATAAAATATAATCATCGTTGCATGTAGACTGGCCACAAAGAAAGAGTGATGGGGGACTAATCTTATACAAGGTTGGGTAAGGGAGGAGGCTAAGTGTTTGGGCCTATGGCCTAAGCTAGGTGGCTTACCTGTAAAGGGGATAATAATTTATTATTATTTTCTGAAGGCTAAGGTAGACATGTTGAGTGTTGTCCTAAGTTCCTGTAAAGGGAATGTGTGCTAAGTGGAACTCATGCGGATCCAAGAAGACAAGTATTGACTTGGGAGAATGCAGTTAAAAATAATGAGTCAACTATGTTGGGGGTCTCTCTCTCATTCTTTGATCCTCCGCCTGAACTCACTATCCTCTGCATCTGACCTCGGCATAACCTAACACATATGAGAAACCAGAAGGAAGGGAAAAATTTGACCTGTGTGTCCTGTGAACCAAGTTTTATCCACACTGCAAATATGAGCTTGTGTCTTAACCATTTGGTTTTTTGTACTGTGTATTACCTAAGTTGTGTTGCGTCTTAGTGGGCTGCTGTTGTTTTTGGACATCCATACCCAATTCCCTATATATTTTCTTGCCCATGAGTTAACTGAATGTTGTTGATGTGCTATTATCCTTACCTTGTGGGAATTGAGTAGTAACTGGTTGAAGAGGTAGGTTGTCAGGCCTGTGAGTGACGCTCTCCAAGTGAGAGAGTGCGCAAAGGAAGTGAGAACTCGTGGAAGGGGTCCTATAGCTGCCACAGAGCTCGAAGAATTCTGGTCTGGCCTGTTGTTGAAGCCCAAGGAAAGGGAGGTTTAGCAGCGGAAGGACTGTATGACAGTGAAGGTGTATACTCCTGGGGTGGGATATTCATGTGGGGATATGAGAGTCTATGGGAAGTGGGCATAAGTGGATCCTAGGAGAGAATATTTCCTCCGAAACTGTGTGACCTCCTTTTTGACCTTGCCTAGCCTAGAAATCCCTTGCCCAGTGGAGCTTAGTCTTAGCTCAGGGGTGACCCACTGTTGAGAGTGATGAGTAGCATGGTCTATGGCTGGGATTTTTTTGGAAGGTATGCACATAATTGGTGGATTTAATCTAGCTAAAATATAAGTATCATTTATGTTCTTAATTTTATGTTATGCATGCCTATTATGCTGGAATGTTATCATGTATTTCATTGCGTATATGAATTATTGTCTATTACATTCGAATCTGTATGATAGTAGTAACTCTTTGTTATTCTTTTTATTTCAATAAAAATGCATGTTATATATTTATATGTGAATGTTTCATAGTGGTAGCATTAACCAGTCTCTATGGAGGGTCAGGGATGCTACAGATTGATGAAGTCAAGCTTCGACACAAACTACATGTCTCCCAACTCATCTGGAGCAATACTCCTTAAAACATCTATGTTCATCTGCGGGAAAAATAACTGGTCTATTAATTCGAGGTCGAGGAGCTTGAATTTCTCCACCTTCTCCTTGAGATCACCCATGACCTCAACTTGGGGGTCACAGGGCTCATCTGGTTCTGCATCCTTGGAAGCGACGCTTCGACTCCCTATACCTCTCAACATTGTGAGTTTGAACTATCAAAAAATTATGTAGTGGAAACAATGATTGGGGATCATGACTAAGGGCTGAGGGATTATGAAAATCTCTAAGTGCTCACTCTTAGTGTTATAACCCTAAATTTCACCACACATGCTTACCTGGAATCAGGCCAACTCATATCCCTTCTTTGCCAAAACACTGCTGAACAACTCTTTGAAAATCCTCTTGTGTAAAGGCCCACGTGCCCTAACCCATTACTGCACGTGTGTACATGCTGGCTAACCCAAAATAGCCTGTGTGGACCGACAAAAGCATGAAAAAATGAAAGTTTCCAACAGAACAAAAAGCTATGGGTGAGTTAACTGAAACTCCCGACCATGCATGGCCGAGGGTTCATCCAAATACCTAGCTCCTTCTAGCCTATAAAAGAAGGGGTAGGGGTACCATTTGGAATAGGAATAATATAGCAAAGAAACTCTGCCCATTTACATATTCCCATTGTCCCAACCCTTTAGCCTTTCCTAATGCCAAAGGAGATTTAAAGCAAAGTAGTTGAAGGACAAAAGAAGAGGAGCCCAGGATCAGGTTCAAGGAGCGATGGCTAGTCTTAGATTTTGTAAGTTGACTCATTTTAAGTAATAAAGAGAATGCTTTTCCCATCCCAATTCATGAACTTTTTCTGGTTTGATTAGTTTATGTTTGATTTCTAAACCGTGAGTATATAAGTAGTATGCATGCATAGTTGTTGCTCGTCTTGAATGCAAGTCAGCTTTGGAAGGAGTATTGCGAACAAGTAATCAAGCACAACGGAGGATCGACATCAAACACTGGTAATGAAGTAGGTCGATCTTTCCATTCATTTACTAGGAGAAGGGGATTTAAATCTAGGGATGAAGGTAGAAAGTAATTTCTATTCGGTCATATCTGCATGCAAAGTCTGAACTCTATTTTCTAGTCCGTAGGGTGTTTTTCCCCAACAATAGAATTGGCGACCGTACTGGGGAGAAACTCTTTAGGATTCCTAGAATTTTATTTAGTTTTTGGGTAGTTTAAAGACTAGTTTCTCTTGCCTGTCTTTTATTTTCGTTTTTGTAAAGTCTGAGCTAGCAGGGATTTTGTCTTTCCATACCATCTTTCCATACCATCTTTCCCTAACTTTTGCTTGACTATTTTTTTCGGAACCTACAGAGGTACACGCGGCTTGCACAAGTCCTGCACATGTGTACCTGCACCCTATCCTCTTATATACCATGTGTGAACGCTAGTTGTAGAGGTAGCAGTAGCATGTAGGAGTTCATAGAACCTCATAGGCAGTCCTCCTCTTCCCTGTCAGAATCATATATTCTCAGGGGGTTTTCTGGAATTCTGTCTGAGTCTTGTTTGCTAATAGTCCTATCTCAAATTGTTTTTGCCTTATTATTTTTTCCTTGCATTATTTGTTTTTCTATTCGAAAGAGTATCCTAGCCTTCAAGGGATCCTAGTTATCAATATCAGTGGTCTCTTCCTGGTTTGGTCTGTCTATTTTCATTTTTTCTCAGAGTTTAGATATACACGTGGCCTGTACAAGGTCAGACCGCGTGTACACACCCTCTGTCTCTGTTCAGTGCGCATTCACACATGTGTTGTTTGAGTAACAGTCGCGTGCTTGTACAAGCTACTTTTTGTTAAGGGTGAGGTAGTCATCCTCTCCTTTGATAAGAAGTATTCCTCTCAGGTGTTTGAATATCTGTTTGAACAGTCAGTAGCTTAGGATTATTTTTACCCTTAGCTTGCTTTTTCTCATTTAAAATGTTGTCAGAAAAATAAAAAATAAAAATTTAACGGTTTTTAGACAAGTGTGAGAGTCATTGTTTTTACAATTGCTATTGTGTGATTTTTTTTTTTAAACTGATTCTTTGCGATCTGCACTTTAAGCCAGAATTGTTTTTCTTGGTTTTTTACTTGTCGGTATTTTCCCTTTCTTGCTTTACTAGAACTTAAATAAATAAATAAAATCTCTTTTCATTTTCTTCTTTGGCTGAAGAGTGTGTTTCTACATCATTAGATAGGTAAAAGTCTTTTATTTCATAAGTTTTTGCAGTTCACTTAGATCACAAGTAGCTCGTAGTCGAGTGAAATTCCTTTGAGTTTTTTGTCCAAAATCATAGAAAAGTTAAAAAATCTTTCTTTTGAAAAGTTGTTGAAATTTTGCATTCAGTAAAAGTTTTGTTTCCATCTTTTTTATTTTTTTCTTTCATCTTTTACACATCATCAGTTTCACCCTCATACCCATTGACATAAGACAAATCCATAAAAGTAACGCTAAATTTAAAATCTACTAGACTTTAATGTTTGTAGGGTTCACAAACTAGTTCAGGGCAAGGGCCTTGGATTAGGTTGGAGAGGAAACTCTTCAAGGCCATTTAAAATCAAACATTGGAGTCTGAGATAGGGAGTGTTTAAGTCCAGTTTCGTGGAATTTATCCGGGACCCCCCTCTAACACAGGGGATAAACATGAGATTGCATGCGGAAAGGTAGTGGAGATAACCCCTCCAAAGCCGAACCAATCGGTGGAGAACACATATAGAGAGCTTGTTTTGGGATTCCGTCTTTTTCATTTTCCACGGGGCTTCATGGGTCTCGAATCAATTCGATGTCCTCAGTTGTCTTCTGGACCATTTTCTCTCGATACCCTTGACAGGTTTTGGGCTCGATACCCTGCTCATTATGGTCTACCTGGCTTTCGACTGTACCCGCCTGGTGACTGTTCGCGAGCTAGCAACCTAGTTGCCAATCTTTGTTAGGGACATACACAAGTGACTGTGGGGGTATACTGTGGTACCTAGGATAGACATCAGGCCACGCTTTGTAGAGTATACCCAGAGGGTGCTTCCATTTTCAAATTTCACTTGCACCGGTAAGTTGCTCTAGTGTTGGCTGTTGTAACTATTCTTCCAATTAATTTAGTGTTTGCTTGTCTTATCTTCTAGGGACTTTTTTCTTAGTGTATGTTACTTTTGAGCGTTTAGACTACCTTAGAGTGTCTTGGATCTTCTCACACAGTGGAGGATCCCGAGCTTCGCTGGTCATGAAGGCTTCTTGGCCTACCGCCGGTTACACTGGAGCCACCCCCACCACCATTAAGGTGGAAGCTAGACCAACAAGGGTCTTTTGAAGCGACCGGGTTACAAACCATTATGCCCGAACAAACCCTGAAGGAATTGAACATTTTTTACCTTGAAGCAACCGCTCTTGGCTCGGCTGAAACCCCAACCACTGATCTCTCAGCACCTTTCATTGTACCAATTCAATTTTACGAGCACTAGACAGTGTCGCACACAACAATGGAAACAAATTATGTTACTCCTTCCGGGAATTCTTCAATTCCCACCACGGTTGTCACCATAGGAGAGCTGTCATATCATAACCTACCATCGTCGGTCTGATCCACCATGGTCTCGACCGCAGTTACTTCACACAGTGGTCTGAACCCATCTTTGGTGACGACCACAACCCCTTTCACACCTAGTGTGACATGCCCTCCATTCTCATACGGTATGCCTAGTTCGGGTACAAGTCATGTACTATCCTACTCCACTTTACAGACTTTGGGTCTGGGGCCAGGGAGATCTAGTGCTCCTCTACAAGGTCACATGGGGGGAACTCCTGTCCCTTTTAACGTTTTTCCTTACGCAGGAGTGAAGGGGGCACTCCTGTCCCCTTCACTCAGTGTTTCGCATCAGCAATCCACCGAGCAACCTACACACAATAGTTTATTTAGAGCAAGGAGTCAAGGACCACCTTCGCATAGTATGTCGGTAGGTTCGACACCATTTTCTTGGAATGTAACGTTTGGTAAAAATACCTTCTCATCAGCCGCTTTCCCGACTGGGGGCAACCTCATTTTTGGACAAACTACTTTTGGGTAGGGTACTATTCCTGCACAGGGGGAAAACCTAGCAGGACCTTGGAATTCAGGGCAAGGATCCGTTCCCTCCTTAACAATGTCGATCTGGGGTAATTCTTTCCACAATCAATGGAAGCCCGGACAAACTACTATGCCTATCCCTATGAGACCGACATGGGGTAATCCTTCCCAAAGTCCTTTGAACACAATGCATGCCC
>SNQJ01S0000631.1:289229-327990 GCA_010110895.2 Picea sitchensis
TGTTCACGGCTACTCTTTATAGTTATTTGACATCGATCTACAGTGTATTTTATTGGTAGCCATGGTTCTATTTTTATCCCGAGCATGGGTATGCCCGCCTCGGTGAGACATTTGTTATTTTGCAGACGACACCTCCCGGTTCCTGATCCTTGGGCTCAATCGTTCGACACATCAGTAAAGATTGGTAATGTATTTTGGCCATCAGATGCTCTTCTGACCTCACACATTAGGGGGCATATGTTATAACCCTAAATTTCACCACACATGCTTACTTGACATCATGCCAACTCATATCCCTTCTTTGCCAAAACACTATTGAACAACTCTTTGAAAATCCTCTTGTGTAAAGGCCCACACGCCCTAACCCATTACTGCATGTGTTTACACGTTGGCTAACCCAAAACAGCTCGTGTGGACTGACAAAAGAATGAAAAAAGGAAAGTTGCTGATGGAACAAAAAGCTATGGGTGAGTTAACTGAAACTCTCGGTCATGCATGGCTGAGGGTTCGTCCAAATACCTAGATCCTTCTAGCCTATAAAATAAGGGGTAGGGGTACTATTTGGAAGAGGAAGAATATAGCAAAGAAACTCTGCTCATTTACGTATTCCCATTGTCCCAACCCTTTAGCCTTTCCTAATGCCAAAGGATATTTAAAGCAAAGTAGTTGAAGGACAGAAGAAGAGGAGCCCAGGATCAGGTTCAAGGAGCGGTGGCCGATCTCAACTTTTGTATGTTGACTCATTTTAAGTAATAAAGAGAATGATTTTCCCGTCCCAATTCATGAACTTTTTATGGTTTGATTAGTTTATGTTTGATTTCTAACCCGTGAGTATATAAGTAGTATGCATGCATAGTTGTTGCTCATCTTGAATGCAAGTTAGCTTTGGAAGGAGTATTGCGAACAAGTAATAAAGCACAACGAAGGATCGACATCAAACGCCGGTAACGAGGTAGGTTGATCTTTCCATGCATTTACTAAGAAAATGGGATTTAAATCTAGGGATGAAGGTAGAAAGTAATTTCTATTCGGTCATATCTGCATTCAAAGTCTGAACTCTATTTGCTAGTCCATAGGGTGTTTTTCCCCAACAATGCTTAGAGAATTCATAAATCTCTAAGTTCTTTCTGGGAAACAATGATTCCTACAACGAGTTCTCAGAGCCTTATACTCGGGCTTAGATGGAAATTTTAGTAATAACTGTTATTCATCATTACCCTATAGATGCAACTTGGATCTGAGTTGTCCTACATGAATGGTTAATGGGGTAAATCCTATTAGGAGATTCTGGAATTTATTGTGCAAGTTGGATAGGGACATGGCCAATTTCAGACCTTACCGTTTGACAGATGAGAATACCAGTGCGAATGTCGATGGAATTTTCACTTATCACGGATTTATGGATTAACCGAATTCAAATGGGCTAGTGTAGTAGTAATAAATTTTTTTACTGCACTGGGTTCGTGTGGCACATAGAGTAAGATTGCATCCATATTCTCTCTTCCTCCAACCACAAAGGGGTCCCCATCACATTTAATGACTGCCATTAATAGCCTTGTGGCTCTTCTAATCCTATGTTGTTGAGTAAGCAGTTCTGCATCAAACACCACTATAGAAAAAAAAAAAAATGAACTACATGTCATGGCGCAACACTGCACACATCAACTTTATTAACTGAATTTACAATTTTTTTATAAAACCTCAAATATAAATACTATAAATGCTCCTTCATACTAGAGAATCAGTGCTTTAGCTCAGTTTTGAGACATATAGGGTTTGAGGCGAGTACCATTCACCCATCCCGGCCGCAACATACCATCCAGTTGTGCAAGTCTGACTTCTCCAGAAGGTCATATCTCCATGACTATAAATTGTCCCAACCAATGCATGTGCAAACTTCCTAGATTCTTTTGGTACAAAATTTCTTAGAGTAGGACCTTGTCTCCTTGCTCGAATAATTTAGTCTTAATGTGTATGTCGTGCCAAGATTTCTTCCTTGCTTTCTCAACTAACTGATGAAAGTTTTCTAAAAACCTAGTCTCTTCAAGTTCTTGTAACTCCATGAGCCTCTGTGCAACTGATTCTTCCTATGACATGTGTGCGATATGTGCAACGTACAAACCTGGAGTAATGAATTATGTAGGCACCATAAAATCTTTCCCATAAAATAGTTGAAATGGAGTGTACTTGTGTAGTTTCTTTGTGATTTTCCTGTAAACCCATAGTACTGTTGGAACTCGGTCATCCAAATCTTCCTTGTTTTTGCAACAAACCTTCATTAACCCTCTCTCCAGAATATTTTTAAATGCCTCTACTGATCCATTGGCTTGCGGGTGGTAGGGGATATTTTCATGATGTTGGATCAGGAACTCTGTTGTAAGGTTTTCTATGGTACTACTGATAAAATGAGCTCCCTGATCACTGGTGAGACTCCTAGGACATCCAAATCGAGTGACAATATTTTCAAAAAGGAACCTAGCTGCAATATCGATAGAACAATATTGAAGAACTGCTTCCTCATCCCAACATGTAAGGTAGTCAGTTGTGGTAATAATGTACCTAGACATTGAATTCTTATCTATAGGGTTGATCGGTCCAATAAAGTTAACTGCCCACTTCTCAAATGCTTGTAAATCTCTAACTAGTTGAAGTGGTAATTCATCTCGTCGTGATGTCTTACCCACTCTTTGACAAACATCACATGATCTATAATATGCATTTGCATCCTTGAAGAGCATGGTCCACCGTAGTCTATCTTGGAGGAATTTTCGCACAATGGCCTTTCCTCCCACATGACCTCTCGCAACTCCATTGTGGCACTCCCACATTATATCATGTCTTTCATGATCCAAGACACATCTCTTGAGGACACTATCTAGTCCCAATTTGTACAATTTCCTTCCAATCAAGTGATATTTTGCTTCTCTAAACACCATATAGCATTTATGGGTTGTGGAATATGTTTCTGGGAAATCTCTTATACTTAAGAAGATTGTTATGTCTTCCAAGTATTCTGGTATGGCCTCAACCCAGAACAGGTCTTCATATGGGATTTGATCATCGACTACTCAGCCACTTTCTCTTGACTCTAATATAGACAGGTGATCAAGACCTATGTTACATCTTCCAGGCTTAATGATCACTTCAAAAGAAATTCATGGAACAATAGAAACCATCTACAAATTCTCCCTTCCAACACATGTTTGTTAATTAGATATTTTAATGTATAATGATCAGTAAAAAACTTAAAATGAGAACCTAACAAATAATGTCTAAACTTCTGCAAAGCATAAATTATAGCTAAACCCTCCCTTTCTGTTGTTTTATAGTTGCGCTCATCTTGCGACAACTTCCTTCTCACAAAATAGATAGGATGATCCATGGATCCATCTCATGGTTGCGCTAAGACGACTCCCAAGGAAATACCTGAAGCATCTACATGGACGTGAAATTCATTTTCCCAATTTGGAAATATCATAATAGGTGTTGTTTTGAGCTTCTCCTTTAGGGTCATGAATTCTTTATCACATTCTGGGGTCCATTGGTACTCTTCGGCCTTCTTTAGTATATTTTCTAGAGGTGCAGTGATATTTTCATATCTTCTGATAAACCTACGATAGTACCCTATGTTCTCCAACATGGAGTGCAATTGCTTAGCACTCATAGGTGACAACATGTTCACAATAACTACAACTTTGGCATACTATGTGGCACAACCAATTTCCATGTGGCACACTACGTCTGTCAAAAATCAGATGTAGTAGCGCTACATGTTCCTTGAGTAGACTGTATACCATCCAATCATCCATATAGACATCTATAAACTTGTGAATAAATTCTTGGAAAGACGCTATCACAATCCTAGATAAAATTGTAGGGGCATTCCTAAGGCCAAATGTCATCACATTGTATGCAAATGACCCCCATTTTGTTATGAATGTGGTCTTCTTTTTGTCCTCTTCAACAATCCTTACTTGGTGATACCCAAAAAATCCATCTGTAAATGAGTAAGATTCTTTCCCTGCAACCTGTTCTAGCACCTCATCAGTAAAAGGTGTTGGAAAAGGGTCATGCACACAATAAGAGTTAAGGATTATGTAGTATATATAGAACCTAATATCCTTTGTGCCTTTCTTTATCTAGATGACTATTGGGATGACCCATTTTGTTGCTTCCACTGCAAAAATAAGTCCATATTCCAACATCATGTCTATTTCCCTCTTAGCCTTCTCTTTCACTCAGTGGTTAAGGCGGTATGGTCTATACCTCACAGGATTTGATCCTAGTTTTAATTCAATTTTCATCTCTCCCATGACTCCTTTAATCCCTTTCAACTCTGAAAATGTCTTTTGGAACAAATCCTCATATTCTCGCAACAAACTTTGTATTTATTGACTAGTTTTCTCATCCCTTTAATATCCCACCATAGCTATCTTAGGTTGCTATGTGGTCCCTATATTTCCTTTCCTCAACTTCAATGGGTGACTATAAGAACCATCAGAATGACTAGGTATGATTTTCTGGATTTATTTGTTCCCTTGTCTCTTTAATGGCTAAATTTCTCAATTCTTCTAAATCATCTGGAATTTCCAAATCCTTCTCAATCTTATAGCATTATATAGGCCTCTTGTATAATGTTAGGTGAATATTAGTCTGGATTTATCAGGTATGCTTTGCACATATTACTAGGTCTGATTTTTGTTTACTATTGTCTGTAAAAATAATTTCTTTGATTCTTTGCAGGACTACTTCAAGTTCGAGGTACTTGTAAATGAGAATTCCTTGCAAAAGTGATCTGCCAACGTTTTTCAGTCACTAGTCTATCTTATGGTTTCTTCATGCATGAACCAAGGTTTCAGGATTGGAACTAGTGAGTGGGGAAATACTTGAACCCAAAAGAAAGATGGTATTTCCGCAACTTGCCACTATGTCACACATTGTTCAATATGTGATTTATTATCAAACTCTTTGTTGAACAATTGTGCAACTTGGATATCCGTCGACATCTATGATTCTGGCATCTCCTTATCTTGAAATCTATATTTGATAACTTGATTTACATCATGCCAATTTTCGAGTAAGGATTTCTGATTGGCCCACCATCTGGCAAGGATGTCATGGAGGGATATATCTAGTACTGAGATCCTTTGATCCTCCACTACCTTTTCTTCCATGTTGAGAAGAAAAAATGTCATGTCTTGAGATACCATCATATCTTGGTTGTTCTCTCACCTCGGTTCCAACCCATCTAATTTCTCTGAAAGTTGCACATCTTCTTGATAATATTTCGTATGAGCCTTGCTGCCAACTGTCAAATGTCAGTTCTGAATATTCATCTTTTTATTGTATACTCTTCCAAATTATTGATCCATCGGCAGTAGGATTTATGTAATATTATATTTTTCCTTATGTTACATTGTACAATTGATCCAAGTCTTCTTCCTTGATATTGTTGTCCATTGGTTCTATATATCGGGGGCCTACATACGGATCCAAGGGTTGAACTACTTTGATTTTGCCTGCTTCAAATGTCATAGTATATTTATTTAGATTAATCAATGCATAGTTGTCATAGGCCCAATCAATACCAATTAGGGCAGGATAAGGGTACTTATCCCCCATGATTTTGATCACCTCAAAATCAACTATAGTCTTCACTCTCGCAACATCTATTTCCACATTCTCCAGTATTCCTATTGGGAAAATACAATATTGGTTGGCCATTCTTAGATGGATTGGGGAGTATGTCAACTGGGTTTTTCCTAAGGCTTCCCTAATATTTTTAGGAATTATGTTAACTTCAGATCCTAGATCTAAAATAACATCCTTAATCGCAAACTCGTCTAGCTAGGATACTAGTCTAAACTCTTTTCCAATTCGTACTTTCCTTCTCTACACTCTCTGAGTACTCTTCTTAGGAATATTAGTCCTTATTCTTTCTTCTCTGGGTTCGTCCTTCCCTAAAAATAGTTATAGCACATTGCACAACTTTTCTGTTAAGTGGTCGTTCCCAAGAATATCAAAAAATAACCGAAACCAAAGATCGACTACATTTTGTGGTTGCTCATATTGTCTCAGCATGACTACCGGGTTTCTGGGTGCAGTGGGTGAAGTAGGGACTTGAAAAATCTTAGGGTAAACAATAGGCTAATGGGGTTTCTCTTGCATCTCAGGGCTAGGGATATTCTGAAATATTTCTATGGAATTTTTAAAGAACAACTTCTATTTCATAGGATCATACCTATCTTCCTTAGGTGTTGCTTTCTGGATCTGAGGTAAATTATCAACATCATCTCCAGTCTTTTCCCCTCCTCAAGTGATGATATTAAGGTTGGGAAAATATCCTCTCATAACTCTCCTGATTTCTGAACTGATGAGGTTAGTTCCTCGTTGACGTACCCGATCTTCCCATTTTGAAATTAGTTTTGGGCAACCTTTAGTTGCGTTCCCATTGGTTCTGCAATGAGAGCACCATGGTCACCTCGAATGGGGATAGTCTCTAGCCATATGTCCTTTCTCATCATATTTGTAGCATTTAATTGGTCCTCTTCGCCCAGTTCTTCCTCCTCTGAAGTCTCCTCTGGACCCACCTCCTTGACCTCTTCCTGATCCCTGAGGGGTTTCATTCATTGTGAATGTTGTTCGATCCAACTTTTTCGCAAGTGCATCCAATGCTATACACTAATTAGTGGTATGTGTGGTAGATGCACAAAACTCACAATGTACGTTATCTGGTATTGTTGAATACTTCTAAATAATGGGGCATTGCCTCGGCCCATGCTTATGGATTCGAAAAATCTTGCAATACTCAACTGTTGCCGTTGCTTGGCTACCTGGAAAAGCATGATATGGGGTGGAGTTATGGAATGGTAAATTTGCAGATACTTGAACAAATCCTCCCATGGGTCCTAGTTAGGGTCCCATCGGATTCTGAGGAGGTCCCATTCCCCTCATTTGTGGACATTTGTTCACCAAATGTCCTTTTGTGTAACATCCGATACACTAGACCTACGGTCGTCCTGGTCTAGGTATCGTCAATTCTTAAATATTTTTTGTAAGTGCTGATATATATTTTCCCTTGTAGTTGCGCCAAATTTGCATCTGTTGGGGATCTAGTCACTTTCAGGCTCCCCGGATATCCTACCATAGCTTCAATCTTTATTGATTTCTCCAAGGCATCTGTCAAAGTAGCTATTCGTTGTTGCGTTAACGAAATCTGTGTCAGAGGTAACAATCTTTGAATATACCATTCTCTTTGATATTCCTCATGAATTGGATGCGCTAACCACCCTATAACATCTTTAAATTTATGTCTATATTCCCAGGCCGATTCACCTTCCCTTTGTTGAATCTCGCGCAACTCAGATAGAGATTGTTGTTCTGACTGAGGTATATTAAACTCCGCTATGAACCTTGTATGTACCTGGTCAAGTGTGAACGATTAAACTTGCATTCCTCGCACTCTTAGCTCAATAAAATTCTTCTACCATTTGAGAGCATGGCCTCTCAAGGTAGTCTAGAACTCAACCAGATTATTCACATCTGGAGTCCCTCTGGAACTCCAGATCGCTTCACACAAGAACCAATGTTGATCAACATCTTCATCTCCTTTACCCCATAATTATAGGTATCGAGAAATCAAACCTCTCGCGTTACCAACCATTATTGATCTTGCTGCTCCTATCAAAATGAAACCTAACGGTCTTAGTTGCGACCTACCAGGGAAACCCAATATCCTCCCTATACTCACACTTCCTGGTTGTGAATGACTAACTAGTTGTACTAGAAAAAAAATAGCATAAGAAGGTAGTATCGAATTTACCACTTGTATAGAAGACACTTGGGGTATGGGTGATTCTGGGTGGGCACCACTGGCTTCAGAGTGAGTTTCTTTGATATTTGGGGTCTCATTCTCTTCCTCTGGAGTGGTCTCTTCAACTAGATTCTCAATCTTTCCTAGCATTAGGGATGAATCTTCTCTTTCCTCTTCAATATCCATGTCAGATTCCTTCTCCCTTGCTTCTACACCTTATCCTTATTGTCCACCCTCCTGGGGACTTATTTCTCTCTGCCTTCTCTCTCACTTAATCTTTGACTAGCCAGTCTTTCCTATATTCTCATCTTCCACAACTCTTCCATCTGTCCTTCCTCTACTTCTGTTTGTCCATCTTCTTTCCGCAAATTCTTCGATTTTTTATTCTTTCTTTATCTTACCCTGCCACCACTTCTCAAATATGGCGGCTCTTTTCAAGGCTCACTCATCTCTTGAGTCCATTTTTTTCCCTTGTTTTTCAAAGAACCCTCTCCCCTCTCTCAGGCCATGAATCCACCCAAATATCACCCTAGCCCAAGCGAGGGTATTTAATCTACCATCTTGGTCGGGTACATAGTCAGCGTCCCCTCTTCCATCAAGAAAACCTTATCCATAGGGGGGTTTCTCTCAATAATCTTCCCCTTGCGTATTTCCTGAAATATGCTTTTGCTTGTGAAAAATATTGGTGATTCTCAGCTGCAAACTCAATTATGTATCCTTATAATGTGGTATTGACCCAAAAATAAATCTCTCGCGTGACTGGACGATCCAACTGATGAAGTGTTGCAATCTTTTTTGTATCCCAAGTACAAGTCCTCTTGACTCGTTCTTGGAATTCTAGAGTTTCTTGGAGCCTATATATCCAGTGGAAAAGTTATTATGGGAACTTAACCCATAATATCTCGTACCTGTCGCTCGATATTTTTGAGTAAAAGACTACCTCTCGTGTATCTTTCACACATTTTCTTCTCAACTCTACTTCTTTCCATATGAAGACATCACAATTTATCTCCCACCATTGGTGAATATTATATCTATGAATCCATGGAAGCATTCTCCCTACATATTCCCTTTTAACACAGGTCCCGACAACGAAACCATTTTGTTGGCACATAATTGATCAGACCAAGGTCCTTCTCAAGTTACCAACAAAAGGTATCATGTAGTCTAGAGCACTAGCATTTTCATCTCCTCCAAAGAGAATAAGTCTCACCCGAAGCATAACCAAGATAGAAGGATAGGGAAGGGAAAGGAGAATACTTAGGTGGGTTCCCAGAACCTTCAATATTCACCATGATCTTGCGCAAAATAGGCTAACTACATAACAAATCAAAGCTCATACACATAGGAACTAAAGATAATTAAGTTGCGTAAAGAATTCATACATAGAAAAATCAAATAGAGCTTATCAAACACAAAGGATTGCTATAAAGATATAATTCATAAGCATAAATAGATAATGATGCATCATATTTCAAAATTTTGGATCCTTCTTTATATATTATCATCATAACTTATCAGATACAACCTCTGAGATACAAAGTAAGACTTTGTTACATACTTTTATCTCCGGACTCAGGTCACAGAGCTCTATCTACCCAAAATTGTATACAAATTACATTTACAAAACCTTTTCTCAACTAAAACACAACAACATCCGACTAACAACAACAAAACCCATCCTATCAACAATAGCCAACAACAAGAACAAGAAAAACCCTTTTACAATCATATACATCTCTTATATATAACCTGAGTAGGATCTTCTGGCTTTGGGTTTGCATGATTTCTTGTTCTGTTGCAACTATTTTTTCCTTGCCGGCATTGCGTTGTCCTTTTCTGCAACTAATTTCTACTACTTTTCCTCTAGCTAATGTCCATATTCTATTGTATGTTGCGCAACTCGTGCTAAACCAAAACTAGGAGTGTAGTCCTTCTTACACAACTTTAAATCCAAAAACAAAGGGGCCAACAGTAGTCATAAATGAAAACTAGCGATGAATATCTTGACAGGCTGGAAAATATAGACTATGCTCCACCAAATAATCTGAATTTAATGCATAATATGGCAGGAATTGAATGTGAGTACAATCAGATGGGACTACAGTTTTGGGTGTGAAGAGGAATATAACAGTTGGTAGCAATCTATAAAAGTATAGCAAGGGTGACGAGAAGAGGTTATTGTTGCATGCACATTCGACATAACAAAGAGCCATAGGAGATTCAAATCTTGTGAAAGATAGATCCAAGTGTGTTGCGGGATGAATCAAGGTATAGAGAGATATGGCACCACCAAAGGCAGGACCGTCCACGTTAGGAATGAATAAGTGGTGTACTAAGTAGATAATATCACCAGTACAAAAAGAAACCCCTAAGGAATTCGATTCAATCAACTTTCCCATAGTGTATATTCCATTAAGAAAGCCAACAAAAAACAAAGTCAGACTATATAAGGAGATGAAGTATGACATGGTTATACCAGTGATTCCACTCGGGGTCACTATCAAGGGAAATATGTTAGGTGCAATAGGGAACCTGAGGTATTCATATCACAACCTGGAAGATTTAAAGAAGTTTCCAGATTTAGCGCCACATAATTATTTGCACGTGGGAATGAACCCGAGATCACCTATAATCACAATTTAGGTGCAGGAATGGGCAATAGGATTGCATAAAAAATGAATACTAAATATAATGGAGATACCCCATTTTGGCAAGAGCATAGAGATAAACATTTGCGTCAAATTATTGCTAAGTTGCATCCATGAAGGGTTTTTATGGTTGGACAGAGAAATTTTGATCGACACATATTTGATTGCATAGATTACATGATTTTCATCTATAGGGGAATACCCTCTACCATTGTTCACAGAGAAGATGCAGGAAAAAGCCTTCGCAGAAATAATGAAGGAAAAATATGGCACATTCAATGGAGTGCATGGACTAGACGTTGCAAGTATCAATGAGGATACCATAAGATTTGTGACACAGGTGTTGGAATATAAGCTACTAAGAAAATGTTGCAAGGACCAGGTGCCAGTGGGAGTCATAGAAGAAACGGATAAATTTGTAGTAGGAATGATGATGAACTGGTCAACATTTCTCATGAATCAATTTTTAATGGAATGTAAGGAGGAACATGAGAAAGGAACATTAGTTCCATTATGCATGGTTATTAATTTTGATAGAATTGACTACTTGGAGGGAGCCAAAAGAGATGAAATTCCTGGAAAAAATGCATAAACCATTGTTGGCAACAAGATATCTGTCATTGTGGCATATCACACATAATAATAGACAGTTGGACAATAATATGACTTTCTACATTTATAAGGATACTATTCAACAATTCATTTAAGACATGCAGTGAATTCAACAACAGATAGTTGAAGCTTATAAGTTCATTATGTGATTTAAGGTAGGGGAACACCATATGTATATTCATAAAAAAAAGGATCTGGGTCAACAATGGTTGTGAATGCATTACAGGGTGATAGAGCAACAAATCAACCAAAAAGTAAATGAATGGTATGAAGAGTGGAGAACCCAAGTGATAAAAACAATGCAACATGAGACACAACTAGAAAAGGATCAAGAAGAAGAAGAATAAGAACAAAGAAATGGTGAAGGTGACATTCAAGAAATCCCACCTCCCGTTGGAGAAAAGAGGAAGGAGCATATGAAGGAGAAATCAATGCACAAGCATAAGAAGAGGAAAGCCTTCAAGAAAGTAGTGATCCATTATTTAAATAAGGACTTAGAGAAAATTAGATATAAAGTGAAGGAAGTAATGAAAGAAGCATTTTTGCGAGCCACGCAAAAACAATAGTAGATGCATACAACTATGAAGTAAAAAATAACGACACTACACCAAATTTTGGAGGCAAGTAGGATACCACAAGTCAAAATGAGAGAAGAAGAATAGACTGAGAGTATAGACAAGAACACAGAGTCACAATCGATGATATCACAACCATCGACAACATTAGTAGAGATAGAGTAAGGAAGATAACAACAGAGAAATTAGAGTTCTCGTTGGGAAAGGGGTAGACCCAAGGTTCAACACTTCAACAACGCACCAACAAAACCCTAACTACTGGCCCTTTCGGCAACACATGTGAAGAAGATGAAGTCTCAGCCAAGGTAGAGGTGGGGGGGTTGTAGGACTCACGTGTCTACAACCTAGATGGGACACATATCTTTGATCACAATACTTAACAAAGAACTTAGAAATTAACATTCATTAGTCTTTAACCCTTATTCACATCGCAGGTCAAACCCTGATTACAGAACACCACATTATTAATCAAGATCTAAGTACATTTAATCATTAGCACATAGCATCAGAGTAGATATAGGATTCATTCATATATAAATCATTGAGCATCAATGGATTGAGCTATTAAATACATAAACAACATAGCACAAAGCACATCAACAAAGGATATACATGGTTCACACCGGTGTGGGGCTATGTCCACCAACTCTTCTTATCTTCTTTATTAGTCTCTTCAATCTCCTTACAAGCACAAAGCTACAAACCCAACTCCACATAGGACAAGAGATATGCATGCACCTCCTCAGATCCTCCTTCCCTGAGTTAGATCAAAGTAGAAATCCTTACACAATCTGTGCACAAAGAACTTACAAAACATTTGCACTTAGCTCTGCAATCCTTAACACATCTTCTTGCACATAGCTAACATTAGCACTAAGCCATCGACTATTTCTTACATCGTCTAGATACTTATTTATACATTACAAAAAGGGCCTAAACATGGGTAAACCCATGGGAATACATCCCATACCTGTTACATAAACCCTAAAACCCAAAAAGACCGCAAAAAGGGTGAGATCCAGTGATCTTCACTTCACTTGGGCACTCCGTCTTTGACCAGCCTATCGAAGTCCCAAAAATGGTCAAACACGATCAATGTTATCCCAAAACTTAGTCGAGGGCCAAAAGGCCCCCAACACTCACCTATGATGCGTCCCGAGTCACTCTGATCTGGGCAACACTACTTTGAAGACCTCGAGCTTAGCTCGAGCTTCCTCGACTTCCTGCTTCGCTAGAGCCTCCTGCTCGGTGAACTCCTGAATGACTTGTTCAGTGACAAGCCCATCCCAGCATTGTTCCACTACTATGACCACCTATTCCAGCTGTGATACTTGTCCCTCAATTTCTTCAAGGAGGGTGCAGGCTTCATTCTGCACCAGTTGGATTCGTTGTGTCACCTCTATCACTCTACTCTAGATAGAAGTGACCTTCTGCTGAAATATGCACTGCTCCTGTGATCTCTTAATATTCTCAATGACCGTAAGCTACTTTGGTTGCACTTGCACTATTAATGCATGTTTCTTCGCTTCCTGGAGTTGTGCCTCTAATTTCCTCAGTTCTGGGTCTTCTGCAAGGCGCTCATAGATCTTTGCACTGCGGTTAATTAATTGCTTACATTATAAAGCCAACGCCTTGATTCTTTCGACTACACTCCTGGCAGTTTATTCCCTTTGATCTCACACTTCTTGCAGAGTGCTCGACACTACTTGCAATTATAACTCGGCTACTCTTTCTTGAAGCTGTTGAATGGCCTCAGGGAGCTTCCCCACTTGTCTCTCAGTTGTCTCTTCTTCCATCTGAGCCAATCCTGGCACAGAGCGAAGTTCTCTAGTTACTTCCTCTCTAACCCCCATCTGCTTCGTGAGAAGCTAGTGTTTTTATCTCTGTATATTCTCTCTGTCTTCTTCAAACTTTATCTAAGGTCATATTTCTCTTGCTCCGCAACCCGACATTGCTTTAGGGATTCATCCTTTTCTTGCTTCAAGGCCTTTGTGGCCTTCTCTTTTTCTTCATCTACTCGACGAAGGAGAGCTTCTGTAGCATCTGCTATCCTTTACAGTTGGGTGAGATCATCCCCCTACTCTACATCTTCTGATGATGACAACGTAGTGGACACTGCATGGCACAAATAGAGAGCTTGTTATACCCCCCTCATCTCTACCTTGATTTTGTCATACATTGTCTCCTACTTTTCTTCGTTTTTCTATAATATATCCTCTAAATCATCTGCTACAACTGCGATGATGAGGTCAATATCATCCACTGTGAGTACATTATATGACTAAGGCTTATTGGCTCGTGACTTATTTCATGTTCAGGGCTTCTTCGGAGAAACCTTCCTTTTATTTGATGTCTTGGCCTCTGTAAGGGGATCTTTTGGCGGTGTCACTTTTCCCTCTTCTTGCTTGTCTTATTCCCCTCCCTCTTCTTGTTTTACTTTGTAACCTCCTTCTCTTCCAGGTGATTCAAGCGTAGTTTCCTCCAATGCATTCTTTATCTCTTGAACTTCTTCCTTATTTTTATTTTTCTTAGCGCTGCTCAATCCATCCCACCTCGTCCGGGTGACCAAAGGGCTTCCAATATCGCTTGTATACCACAAGGTAGTGAACCTCATGGCCAGTGGTTCTGATGGATCGACTTCTGGGAATGTCACTCCCTTCGACATCTCCCAAGTGACAAATGTTATAATAATGAGTAACCAACTGAAGTGGAATTCATAGGCTTAGTCCTGCGCTTTGTGACCGTCCTTCTCCAACTCGTTGAAGAGGTAGCTCACCCAGTTCATTTGCATCCCTTCAATGCACTTCCGTGCGAGATCAACTATAAACCCTATAACTTGTGTTGGTTGGTTCTTGCTAATGAGCTTTCCAGAGATAAATTGACAAGATAGGCACACTACGCCATCTTGGATGGATGCTACCTTGTAGCCTCGCTTCCTCTTCTCCACATCGCTGTAGGTTTCCTTTATACACTGTGTCAGGGAGAGATCTGCAGCCTTCCCTGGATAGAACTATTGAGGGTTTGGTCCCTACACGTTGAATCCAATGATCATGTGGATTAGTGCCAAATCCACAGTCACGCACATGTCTAACTAGAGATAACCTCCATGGTATCACAACAGAAGGATTTCAACGCATGCATTAACCTCCTGATGTCTGTCGAAGTGGGGTATCTTCATGACGTTGAGGATGGTGGACCTCGTGATCTCCTTGATCAATTACTGGGGGACTATCTTTGGCTTCATCCTAGTCGTCTTTGTCAAGTACCTATGCGGTGTGAGCAACACATAATTCTTCCTGTCTCCTAGGTTAAATTCATTGATCTTAAGATCAGGGATCAGTCATAGCTGCGGTCCAACTACGCATATCCCCTTCGGGAGGTATGCAGGGATGAGTGTGTACTCGAAGTCACATGGGATGTTGTCATGACTAACCGTGCCAGCCAAAGGTGGGATGTAGTTGGGAAAGATAGAAGGGATCAACTTCGCGTTCACTAGGTCATCGCAGTGCTTTCTTCTCTTCTCTTTCATAGTTTAGGATGGCCCAGATTGACGTCTAGTCGAGGGGTATTCTTGAAATCCTCACGTCGATGAGGCATGAACTCTTGCAGACATGACCTTATTAGCTATAAGGTTGATCAAGATCTCTTCTATGGATTTCTCTACTACGCTAAGGTCACTTGACATGCACGGTTGTCATCAAATCACTCGGGTAGGTGAACAGACACTCAAAGTAATAAAAACGGGTGGCAAGGTATCAAAATCACAATGCGATAGAAATCAGTTCTTTGTTAGCTCAAATAACCACAATTTGCAAAAGTTCCCCCAGTTAGGCATTCGACGGATTAAATAAACAATGTCGTAACGTGTTCCTCCAATGGATTGAAAAGCCTCAATCAATATGATTCCATCCGTTATGGCGCAGTCCCAATGGTCCAATGGTGATATTTCCGGCAATAACTACATTTCTATCCATTCTAGAGCATCGTTCTAATGGTCGGGACGCCTCCAATAGTCATATAGCTTCACCAAGTCGAAATTCTCTTTTGCATTGTTTTTCTATTCTGGCGAGGTTCAAGTTCTGCAAGCCTTCCTTCTGTGAAGTCCTCTATGGATATTCCTACAATTTTTCTAACTTTTCTTTCTTCTTATTGAGATTTCTGGCCTTCTTCCCTATGGTCTAAGTTTCTGGATTCCTCTTTCCATTTGTATTCTTATCTTCTCTTATCATAGTAACTTTTCACTGTTTATGTTCTCTCAAACGTTTAGCATTCAATATCTCTTCTCTTACTACTCCTGAGGTAGGTTCTCTTCTCTCCTGCATGACTAAGTTCTTTAAGCCTTCTTGCGTTCTTTTAACTCCGATAGCTAGGTATCTGTCCCTCAGTTTCTTCGACTTGTCCTCATGTTCTTCTAGTAGTCACGTTATTTTCTTCGCTATGAAGTCCCTTAATTCTTGCTTCTTTTGTTCTGTGGCTTCCTCTTCTTCTTTCCTATGGATCTGATCTTTCCCAATCTAGGTCCTTCCTAACAAAAGTGAAAAAGGAGCGTTTTTATCAACAAACTTAATGACCTCAAATTCTTCTGCATTCGATGCTCCATGAGAAATCATAGGTACATGAGTAAGTCTTCCACATAGGGTTATCATATTTCCTTTAAACAAGCCTATCCCTCCTAATGAAGGAATCATAATAGGATTTCCCAAAATTTCCCTAGTACTTTCTGGCATAATGTTCACCTGTGTTTCTTCATCCAATACACAGTCTATGTCGAAGTCTCCTATTCTTGTTTCTATGCACTGCTTTTCTTTTAATATCTTTGGTAAACTGATGTATCTGTGATCATTCAATGTTTCTTTCAGCTGTAATAACATAGTCTCTGATTTTGTTTCATTCTATAGCATATCCTTATTTTCTTGACCTTCTTCATGGTTTGCTTGTCTCAAGTTCATCTTTTCATCTTTAGCAATCATTATAGGGAAATCCAAAACCTCATGACCAACAATTTTACAACAAAGACAAATAGGACCTCTACCAAGGCATTCCTTAGCAAGATGTCACGGTCTTCTTCAACTATAACAAAGTGTCAATCCTCTCTTTCTCTTAAACGATCCCCAACATTTATTGTACTTCGCACTGTTATCACAGTGATGGACCTACAATATGAAAACATTATTTCTAGGTTCTTACATCCACTTGTCAGTCCAAAAATTATTTCTATGCATAGGAATAACATATATTTCATTATTTTCCCCGAGGTGTAGGACAGTCAGTGACAGAGTGTGTTGTTAAGCCACTCCATGTTGTTAAAGTCACCGGTTCGAAATCTGTGGGGACAAAAAATCAAACCATGTTAAGGGTTGGTGTGGCTCAGGCCGAGTGCGATCCCCGGGTGATTTTGATGGATTAGATTCCCCTGAGTCTCGGTTTCTCAAGCCACAGGTTAATCGCGTAACCAACAGGTCCCGCACAAATTAACAAACAAGAAAAAAAAATATCTTTCATTATCTCTATCAAATCTATTCATATCAAATCTTCTTTCTTCTAGTTGTTCCCTAGTTTTCAGACTAGGACAAAATCTATCAAGCATACCTAGATTCATACTTTCGAAGAAACAATTCCCACTTATATTACCTTTACAAGAGCATAAATCTTTAAGATATTACCTCTTTCTTCAGATCAGACTTCCTTCTCTTAGCACAGAGCTTCGCAAGTCAAGTAGAATACTGCGCACTACAACAACAAATCTACGCACAAAGATTTCTCTTTTCTTCAGTTTCGAGGAATCACAGTTTCAGGTCCTGGAAACGGAACCATTTTTTGGCATAGGGGAAGACCCAGGGTTCAACTCTTCAACAATGCATCAACAAAACCCTAACTATCATCCCTTTCGGCAACACATGTGAAGCAGATGAAGTCTTACCTGAGGTAGAGGCAGGGGGTTGCAGGATTCAAGTGTCTACAACCTAGCTCAGACACATATATGTGATCACATAATTAACATAGAACTTAGTAATTAACATTCATTAGTCTTTAACCTTTATTCACATCGCAAGTCAAACCCTGATTATGAAACAACATAGTATTAATCAATATCTAAGTACATCTAATCATTAGCACCTAACATCAGAGTAGATATATAATTCATTCATATATAAAGAACTGAGCATCAATGGATTAATAAATTAAATACAAACAAAACATAAACAACATAGCACAAATCACATCGACACAGGATATATGTGGTTCACCCTAGTGTGAGGCTACGTCCACCAACTCTTCTTCTCTTCTTTATTAGTCTCTTCAATCTCCTTAAAAGCACCAAGCTACAAATCCAACTATGCATAGGATAGGAGATCTACACGCACCTCGCCAAATCCATTTCCCTAATTTAGATCAAAGCACAAAGACTTACACAGTCTATGCACAAAACACTTACAAAATGATTTCACTTAAATCTGCAAGCCTTAACACATCTTCTTGCACATAGCTAACATTAGCACTAAGCCATCGACTTTTTCTTAGATCGCCTAGCTACTTATTTATACATTACAAAAAGGGCCTAAACATGGGTAAACCCATGAGCCAACATTCCATACCCGTTACATAAACCCTAAAACCCAAAAATCTCGCAAAAAGGGAGAGATCTCGTGATCTTCGCTTCGCCTGGGCACTTCATCTTCGACCAGCCTGTCGAAGTCCCAAAAATGATCAAACATGACCAACGTTCTCCCAAAACTTGGTCGAGGGCCAACAATTCCCATTATTAGAGATGTAGGAGTGTGCATAGGCACTAACTCATATTGACTTAGTGTTGTCAGGACTACCTATGGATGTGTTACATATCTTATAGTCAAGTGTAACACTAGAAATTTAGTTTTGTACAGAGTCGACTATGATGGAGCTAACTAAAGTGAATGAGGACAATGCAACACTGCACGCCAAAAATGGTAGACTAGTGCAAGAGAGGGACGAGGCTAAATAGAGAGTGGGAAGGTTGAAAAATGTAATGCAAGAAGTATATAGTAACTTCCCACAGATACAAATGGAGGTATATATTCCATCGAAATAGAAAGTGACGAAGATCAATGAAGTTATTCAAGGGTTTCACCTGAATATTGTTGACTTGGAAGCACACACAACACCAAGTACTCCACCCAAAGAAAGAGAGAAAAGGGAGAAGGCAATTGCGACATCAGTGGAAAGCATTAAGAATTTGGATGAAGAATGTGTGAAGTTGTATGAAGAAAGAACACAAGTATGGACTCAGTTTCTAGAGAATGCAGAGATACAAGCGTTGGAAAAAAGGTTATAGAATGAACATGAGAAGGCGTAGAATATCAGAGATACAATGAATGCTTTGCCACCAATAGAGTAGATGATTGCAATTATTGAGAATAGACAATTGAACCAAGTGATAAATAAATCATAATGAAACAATAGAATCTTTCACAGAAGTTGGATCCACTACAGGAAGAAGCCTTCAAAGTGAAAAAACAACTTACAACATCGTAGGGCATAGTGAAGCAAGTAGTGCAGGATAGTGAAAATAAGTTGAAGAACCCTATTATTGTGCAGACGACAAACAAAATTTTGGCGCATGAAGTGCAAGTAAAGGAAAAGATCGCAACTACAAAGTAGACATTTGAGAAGCTCATTGTGACATTGAAGGAAGCGCATCGACAAAACTGAGTGGCTTGAGACAAGCCACAGGGGAGTGCTGGGGACCTGTTGGGACAGGATGTGTGTGACCCCTTTTGGGAAACTATGCAAGAACATGCACCGAAGAAATAAGACAACTACTGTAATTTCAAGCTCAGTGTGCACAGAGGAAGGAAAAGTAATTAGCACAATTTTAGAATCGGTGCTTGAAAAGGAAGGAAGGAAGTTAGAAGTCATTAGGAATTTTGGGTCCTTTGAAATGGGATAAGTCCTAATGTAATAATATAAATATGTAAATGTTTTGGGTATAAGGTAGAGAATGTAATGACAACTTGGAAGAGCTAAGTGTGCACTGTATGCGCGAACGACACTGAAATTTTGGGGTATAACTAAGATATCATGTATGAGCACAGTGCACATATGTTGTAAGGAATGATTTTGAGTAATAATATAAGAAGTCAGTCGTTGTGGACGTATCCTATCTTGGGTGAACCATGTTAAATATGGTGTCTGTGTATTATTCTATGATGTGTTTGTTTGTTCTATGTATTGTACGCATATGATTTACTTCTATTATGATATGTCTGTTATAAACCTCGTTCATATAGTCCCCATAGATACCTCGGGTGAGACTTCACTTGCTTCCAGGTGATGCTGAAAGGGTCGATATTTTAGGTTTTTGTTGGTGAATTAATGTTGAACCTCGGGTCTTCCCACTGCGCACCAACATGAGTAATGTAAAATTGTCTAATTTTTATGTTGGATCATGCCCCGTAATGTAAAATAATATAATTCTTTTATATTGCAATTATGAAACTCAATCATTGATGACAATGACCGGTTTCCATAAAATAGTGGTGCAGTTATTGGCGATTAAGAATGATCAAAGCAAGAGAAGGGATTAACAGAGGATTGAAGGACTTGAATGTAAAATTCATTAACTGGATTTTGAATACTAATAAGTGATGTCCATCGATAAGATATTTTACTGCAGGGGTAGAGTGTATTGCAGTGGACAGTGGATATGAAGGAGAAAGAAGGTAATTGTGATCATGGAAGTAGGTCAGGTGAGTCTTTCTCTCAAGACAACTTACAAAATTATTCTGCATGAAGTTGTGTGATTGTAAAATTGGAGTTGTGTGGTTGTAATGTTGGTGTTGTGTTTTTGTAACATTATAGTGGTGGAGAAGTAGAAGGAGGATTAACACTCCCTCACGAATGAGGGAGATGTCTAGTGGTAATGGTGGAGAAGATGAATTATAAGGAAGAGTAGTAGGGAACAAAATTAAGTTAGTGAAAACCCATCTTTGAGCCCTCTTGATGGTGTTTTGATGGATTTGTAGATGAATTTGTAGTTTTTTTGTGAAGCAGGAGGAGAAGACCACTATCTTTGTGGAGCATGGTGTTTGAGACCACTGTCTTTGGTGAAACATGGTGGAAATTGAAAAACAACACCATTGTTTCTATTTCCTTGACTACATAGAAGCCCTCGAATGCACTATAGAATTGGGAGAATCTTTGATTGCCTCGACTGCACAAAATCCCTCCACTGCAAAATTTTTAGCAGACAAGCCATCAACTCCAGGAAGCTCAATGTTAGCATAGAGGGGCTTCCGCAGTGCAACATATTAGATATCATTTTTGGATATGGGTCATAGAGTAATGACTTACACTACGTAGATAATCCCGAAAATGATATCTAATAAGCTCAATGTTATTTATTGCATCTTAGAGAGCCACAATCCCTTGACTGTAGTAAAGATATATCACTCATATTAAATCTCACCGTGTGTCGTTGATTGAGCAATAAAACTTCAATCATTTTTACCAATAGCATGAACTCAAAAATCACATTTCTTAATTTTTATAAATTTATAAAACTTGTAATAAACTCAAACTTTGGTTAAATGTAAATATAATGGGTTAATCTCAAACTTCTTATAATAAGAAGTGAATAACATTTTTTCATAGTTGGAATTTGGTTGGAATTTGATAAGTTAAATTTTAAGACACATAAAACTTCGATATGTAAAATTTAAACTACTTCTCAAATTTTAGCCAAATTCATATTATTTATTTTTACCTAAAACTACAATCTGTTTATTACAAGTTTAACCAATTCCGATACTTTGTACCAGTTCAACCTATTATTATACATTGCGTCTGGTGCAAGTTTTCTATAGTGACAGTTTGGCATATAGGGATTGTAGATGGTTATTAATCATAAGGTGTTGGTTAGTTGTTTTAGGAAATGGTTTTTTGTTTGTGGGAATCTGATGATATAAATTTACACGAATCAATATTTTTTGTTATACAAAATCCATTTTTGAATATAGAAATGGATTTAGCATGTTGAAAAACTCCCAATCCTTAAATTTTATAGAAATAATTACTTAAATCTATTAATCTAACAATTTCTCACTAAATTTTAAACAAATATCCCCCAATTTTTTTTTTCATTTAATAGAATCCTTAACCTATTGTTCAATGTATAATGAAATTCAACTTCATAAAATAATTCATAAGTTTCCAAAAAGTAAGAAATCCACGAAGTTTCGTGCCCTTTCTCTAAATTAGTTGTCCCATGTTTCGTAGTCTAGTGGACATTAGCTATTTTTGTTTAGAAAATATATGACATCAACTCAAGTTTTGTGTCAATAATCAACTTTAGCGGTACGCCTATGAATAGTAATTGCAAAGTTTCTTGCCTTTAGTAGACCTAGCGCATTCCATTATATGTAGGTGTTGTATGATACATTGGGACTGATAGACAATGTAGATAGGGACTGGTAGATGACTATTAGTAGTAAGGTATTGGTTAGCTGTTTTAGGAAATGGTTTTTTGTTTTTGGGAATTTGGTGATATAAATTTATATAAATCACTATTTTTTGTTGTTCTTTTTTTAAAACCATGGGAACAATAACCTCCCAACAGTATATCCAACAGCCAACAAGCCAGATATACCAATAACTTGTGACTCGGCAAGGGTCGAGATGTCCCGAGGCCCACCGAAGTGAACCTCTATCCCAGTGGTCGTCTACCCTTCGAGACTTGTCCCAACGGGCCAATATGAGCATCCCTACTCCCCACAGGTTTTTTGTTGTTCATAATCCATTTTTGAATGTAGAAATGGATTCAGCATGCGGAAAAACTCCCATACCCTCGAATTTTATCGAAATAATCACTTAAATCTACGAATCTAACAATTTTTCACAAGTAAATATCCCCAGAATTCCCATTATTAGAAATGTAGGAGTCTGCACAGGCACTAAGTCATATTGACTTAGTTTTGTCACGACTACCTATGAATGTGTTACATATCTTATAGTCAAGTGTAACACCAGAAATTTAGTTGTGTACAGAGTCGACTACGATGGAGCTAACTAAAGTGAATGAGGACAATGCAACACTACATGCCAAATATGGTATACTAGTGCAATAGAGTGACAAGGCTAAATAGAGAGTGGGAAGGTTGAAAAATGTAATGCAAGAAGTATACAGTAACTTCCCACAGATACCAATGGAGGTAGATATTCCATCGAAATAGAAAGTGACGAAGATCAATGAAGCTATTCAAGGGTTTCACCTAAATATTGTTGACTTGGAAGCACACACAACACCAAGTACTCCACCTAAAGAAAGAGAGAAAAGGGAGAAGACAACTGCGACGATAGTGGAAAGCATTAAGATTTTGGATGAAGAATGTTGGAAGTTGTATGAAGAAAGAACACAAGTATGGACTCAGTTTCTAGAGAATGCAAAGATACAAGCATTGGAAAAAAGGTTATAGAATGCACATGAGAAGGCACAAAATATCAGAGATACAATGAATTCTTTTCCACCAATAGAGTAGATGATTGCAATTATTGAGAATAGACAATTGAACCAAGAGACAAATAAATCAGAATGAAACAATAGAATCTTTCACAGAAGTTGGATCCACTATAGGAAGAAGCCTTCAAAGTGACAAAATAACTTGCAATATCGCACGGCATAGTGAAGCAAGTAGTGTAGGATAGTGAAAATAAGTTGAAGAACCCTATTATTGTGTAGACGATAGACAAAATTTTGGTGCACGAAGTGCAAGTAAAGGAAAATATCGCAACTGCAAAGTAGACATTTGAGAAGCTCATTGTGACATTGAAGGAAGCACATCAACAAAAATGAGTGGGTCGAGACAAGCCACAGGTGAGTGTTGGGGACCTATTGGGATAGGACGATTGTGACCCCTTTTGGGAAACTACGCAAGAACGCGCACCGAAGAAATAAGACAACTAGTGTATTTTCAAGCTCAGTGTGCACAAAGGAAGGAAAAGTAATTAGCACAATTTTAGAATCGGTGCGTGCAAAGGAAGGAAGGAAGTTAGAAATCATTAGGAATTTTAGGTCCTTTGAAATGGGATAAGTCCTAATGTAATAATATAAATATGTAAATGTTTTGGGTAGAAGGTAGAGAATATAATGACAACTTAGAAGAGCTAAGTGTGCACTGTATGCGCGAACGACACTGAAATTTTGGGGTATAACTAAGATATCATGTATGATTACAGTGCGCATATGTTGTAAGGAATGATTTTGAATAATAATATAAGAAGTCAGTCGTTGTGGACATATCCCTATCTTGGGTGAACCATGTTAAATATGGTGTCTGTGTATTATCATATGACGTGTTTGTTTGTTCTATGTATTGTGCACATATGATTTACTTCTGTTATTATATGTCTGTTATAAACCTCGTTCATATAGTCCCCATAGATACCTCGGGTGAGACTTCACTTGCTTGCAGGTGATGCCAAAAGGGACGATATTTTAGGTTTTTGTTGGTGAATTAATGTTAAACATCGGGTCTTCCCACTGTGCGCCAACACGAGTAATGTAAAATTGTCTAATTTTTATGTTGGGTCATGCCTCGTAATGTAAAATAATCTAACTTTTTTATATTGCAATTATGAAACTCAATCATTGATGACAATGACCCGTTTCCATAAAATAGTGGTGCAGTTATTGGCGATTAAGAATGATCAAAGCAAGAGAAGGGATTAGCAGAGGATTGAAGGACTTGAATGTAAAATTCATTAACTGGATTTTGAATACTAATAAGTGATGTCCATCGATAAGATATTTTACTGCAGGGGTAGGGTATATTGCAGTGGACAGTGGATATGAAGGAGAAAGAAGGTAATTGTGATCAGGGAAGTAGGTCAGGTGAGTCTTTCTCTCAAGACAACTTACAAAATTCCTCTGCATGAAGTTGTGTGGTTGTAACATTGGAGTTGTGTGGTTGTAATGTTGGTGTTGTGTTTTTGTAACATTGTAGTGGTGGAGAAGCAGAAGGAGGATTAGCACTCCCTCACGAATGAGGGAGATGTCTAGTGGTAATGTTGGAGAAGCTAAAGTATAAGGAAGAGCAATAGGGAACAAAATTAAGGTAGTGAAAAACCATCTTTGAGCCCTCTTGATGGTGTGTTGATGTATTTGTAGATGAATTTGCAGTTTTTTTGTGAAGCAGGAGGAGAAGACCATTATCTTTGTGGAGCATGGTATTTGAGACCACTGTCTTTGGTGAAACATGGTCGAAATTGAAAAACAACACCATTGTTTCTATTTTCTCGACTACATAGAAGCCCTCGAATGCACTACAAAATTGGGAGAATCTTTGATTGCCTCAACTACACAAAATCCCTCAATTACAAAATTTTCAGCAGACAAGCCATCAACTCCAGGAAGCTCAATGTTAGCATAGAGGGGCTTCCGCAGTGCAACATATTAGATATCATTTTTGGATATGGGTCATAGAGTAATGACTTACACTACGTAGATAATCCCGAAAATGATATCTAATAAGCTCAATGTTATTTATTGCATCTCAGAGAGCCACAGTCCCTCTACTGTAGTAAAGATCTATCATTCATATTAAATCTCACCGCGTGTCGTTGATTGAGCAATAAAACTTAAATCATTTTTACCAATAACATGAACTCAAAAATCACATTTCTTAATTTTTATAAATTTATAAAGCTTGTAATAAACTCAAACTTTGGTTAAGTGTAAATATAATGGGTTAGTCTCTAACTTCTTATAATAAGAAGTGAATAACATTTCATAGTTGGAATTTGGTTGGAATTTGATAAGTTAAATTTTAAGACACATAAAACCTCGATATGTAAAATTTAAGCTACTTCTCAAATTTTAGCCAAATTCATATTATTTCTTTTTACCTAAAACTACAATCCGTTTATTACAAGTTTAACCAATTCCGATACTTTGCACCAGTTCAACCTATTCCTATACTTTGCGTCTGGTGCAAGTTTCCTATAGTGACAGTTTGGCATAGAGGGATTGTAGATGATTATTAATAGTAGGGTGTTGGTTAGCTGTTTTAGGAAATGGTGTTTTGTTTGAGAATTTGGTGATATAAATTTATACAATCAGTATTTTTTTGTTGTTCAGAATCTATTTTTAAATGTAGAAATGGATTTGGCATGTTGAAAAACTCTCAATCCTTAAATTTTATAGAAATAATTACTTAAATCTACTAATCTAACAATTTCTCACTAAATTTTAAACAAATATCTCAAAAAAACAATTTCATTTAATAAAATCCTATAACATCCTATAATGAAATTGAACTTCATAATTCAACTTCATAACAGAATTCATAAATTTCCAAAAAGTAAGAAATCCACGAAGATTCGTGCCCTTTCTCTAAATTAGCTATCCCAT
Source organism: Picea sitchensis (assembly GCA_010110895.2). Classification (NCBI taxonomy): domain Eukaryota; kingdom Viridiplantae; phylum Streptophyta; class Pinopsida; order Pinales; family Pinaceae; genus Picea; species Picea sitchensis. The sequence goes on from SNQJ01S0000631.1 coordinate 315,264, forward strand.
GTTTCGTAGTCTAGTGGACATTAGCTGTTTTTGTTTAGAAAATATAAGACATCAGCCCAGGTTTAGTGTCAATAATCAACATTAGCGGTACGCCTATGAATAGTAATTGCGAAGTTTCCTGCCGTGACCTAGCGCATTCCATTATATGTAGGTGTTGTATGATACATTGGGACTGATCGACAACGTAGATAGGGAGTGGTAGATGATTATTAATAGTAAGGTATTGGTTAGTTGTTTTAGGAAATGGTTTTTTGTTTGTGGGAATTTGGCGATATAAATTTACATAAATTACTATTTTTTGTTGTTCATAATTCATTTTTGAATGTAGAAATAGATTCAGCCTGCTGAAAAACTCCTATATCTTCGAATTTTATAGAAATAATCACTTAAATCTAAGCATCTAACAATTTCTCACCTAATTTTAAGTAAATATCCCCAAAAAAAATCTTTATTTCATAAAATCCTTAACCTAACACTTTATGGATAATGAAATTTAACTTCATAAAAAAAAAATTCATACGTTTCCAAAAAGTAAGAAATCCACGCAAGTTTCGTGCCCTTTCTCGAAATTAGTTGTCCCATGTTTCGTAGTCTAGTGAACATTAGCTGTTTTTGTTTAAAAAATATAAGACATCAGCCCAGGTTTTCTGTCAATAATCAACATTAGCGGTACGCCTATGAATAGTAATTGCGAAGTTTCCTGCCGTGACCTAGCGCATTCCATTATATGTCGGTGTTGTATGATACATTGGAACTAATCCTCTCGGTAATTGTGAGACAACGTGATATGCCCTAATTTCCTATTAATAATTTGCATCCTCACTGCAAACCCGAGAAATCCAGCGAACCCCCATTTGATCTCCTCCTTATAAGCCATCCGCTTCTCTCCATCGTCCTCCATTTTTTGTTATTTAGAATTTATTTTCAAGTGCATAAATGGATTCAGCATAAATGGATTCAGCATGTTGAAAAACTCAAATTTTATAGAAATAATCACTTAAATTTACAAATCTAACAATTTCTCACCTAATTTTAAGTAAATATCCCCAGAAAAAATATTTATAAGCCATCCGCTTCTCTCCATCGTCCTCCATAGCCGAGCATCTGCTGTATTGATGACAGTGGCAGCATTTGAAGATTAATTCGAGTTCAGCAAGAAGGCTGCGATTACAACTGTATTGCTAATTGGTTTGAATCGAAATTGCCTGTTCATAGAAACCAAACTTGTTTGGTGGTTCTGGGAATAATTGAACCGTGAATCTGAATGGCTACTGAAGCAGACATTACAAGGGATGATAAGAGGTCATGGGCAAAGAAGTCGAGTAGTATTATGGCACTGTTCTTTCTCCTCCTAGTCGAGTAGTGTTATCGCACTGTTCTTTCTCCTCCTACTTGTTGGATAGTTAGTCTTCTACTTCTCTATCAGTAGATGGAGCTAGTGCCTAAAATTAGTGTGGGGAGAATGAGATCGAATACCCCCCGGATCTCAACTCGTTCAGTGTTCCAGAAATGAGCGCTCCACCTGCTTTGGCTGCTACTGGAGGTTTTAATGCCGATGCCCACGAGGTTAGCAATAGCTCAAACTCAAGCAGGAACTGACGGATCACGTCATGGTAACTTAGTTACAATACCCTTATCATCTACCATCTCAGTTTCTGAGTAATTGCCATCTCAGTTTCTGAATAATTGTTTGACATGAGATCAGGCTTTAATTTTATGTGGAGTGCTAGAGGTATGGACTGCTCGTCATGTCTACTTATTAGTTTGAATTTTAATCATGTGTTTAGTGTTGTTTCGAGGAAAATAAAAAAACTGAACCTCTCGAGACTATGAGAACAACCTTGCGTTTATCTGTAAGTCTCGATTTCACTGTCGACAAAAGAATAAGAGAGGATTTCAGTTATAAGAATAAAAAAATACTGTTTCAGCTATAAGAAAAAAAATAATAAGAGGATTTCATTTAGATGAAAAAAAATAATAAGAGGATTTCATTTTATTTAAAAAAACAAAAAATAATGATTGATTTGAAAGGTTTAATGGGTTCATCCTAAAGTAATTCCATCTATTTATTAGTTTACGTGGAAGGGAGGAATATAGTATTTCATTTATGGTTGATGATCAATTAGTTTTTTTAATTATAAATATATATATATATATATATATATATATATATATTTTATGTCCAATGTTATATATATATGTTTAACAATTTTATTTTATTTTTCATAATATTTAAGTTATTTTTATAATATATGATTGACTCACAAATTTGATGTCTTATGGCTCAACTCTAACAGATTGAGATGTTTCAATCCTAGGTTATACCTAAGTTTTGAATTTTAATTACTTAACATGCACACAATGCATTTTTTTTCAAACATAGATAACTTAAGTTTGGAGTTTTAATCTTAAATAACTATGACATCTATTCATCAAGGTCATTAAATTCATGCTAGTGGAATAAATATATGTGAATTGCAATTATTTTTAAATAGTATTTTTTTTTAACAATATTGTAACCTATTTTTTGTAACTATCTTGTAACCAATTTTTTAATAATCTTCCATGCATCCATACTGACGGAAAATTAGAGATTGGTCCCATTTTTTGTAAATTCAATTATTAGTGTGGTTATCATTGTGTCAAAAATTATTATGAACCATATCTTTCTTTGTTTTTAAATTTTTCTTTATTAGTAATTTCAATAATTGTTTTTTTTTTTTTTCCCCTTTTCTTTTTCCTTCCAAATATCCAGAACTTAGTTTAAAATTAGTAATTATGTTTTAAATTATGCTATATATATAGAACAATTACAAAATTCAAACACAGTAATAAAAAAATAGAACATAATTAATGTTAAATGAATATTTTATAAAACCAAATTAATGACAGTGGAGTAAAATATCATCCTATTTTATAATATGAGAAAATAATTGTATGGTCGTACATATTTTTTTATTTCACACATTTCCTTTCAATTTTATTGACTATTTATTTTATACAATAAATACAAATTGATTGATATTATAACAAAAGGTTGCTATTATTTGTTGGTTTTAGTATAACTTTGATAATTAATGTCAAATAGCTTTTCTAATTGATTTTCATTGAAAATTTGTTAGAAAAGATACCTAATTTTTATGAAAAAATTGTCTATTGTTTTGTTAATAAATTTGAGATTGAAAAATTCACAAAATATAATATAAAAATTGTGTATATTTTTATTTGGAAAAAGAATAAAAAGAAAATAAATTTGAGATTGAAAAATTCACAAAATATAATATAAAATTTGTGTGCATTTTTATTTGTCAATTGAATAAAAAAATAAAATAAAAAATAATTACAAATATTTTTAGATTTCTTTTTCGAAAAGAAATTTAAAAATAATCTACAAAACAATTCAAAAAAAGCCTACAAAATCAATACACAAAAAAAATTCATAATCAATAAAAAAAAAATGATAACCTAAAACAATAATAACCTAAAACAATAATAACCTAAACTCAATAAAAATAAATTTTAATACCCAATACACAAGTCATCATACTCAATAAAGAAAACCAATCATGATTTTTTCCAAGCTTGTTAATACTTCGTCAATACCTCTGACCATGTAAAAAGACTACTCCACAAGATTTGTATTTACTCTCTAAAACACTTTGCATAAAGAAAATGGTAACCATTTACTATATAAGACATACAAAAGTATAATTTATAGAAAAAAAATATAAATCTTATGTTGGTAAAGATTTTGCAATTTTTTGGTTGGGTCAAGGTATACATTATTTTCTTCCTTGCTCAAGTTAGTAAGGGGACTTTCATTTTTTTTTTTTTTTTTAATTCAAAGTTATAAAAATATTAATGTACTTATTTCTTGATTTATTATATAATATATGAAATAATGTTCAAAAGAATAAAGAAAAAAAATTTAAAAACAAACAATTTTAAATAAATAACAAGAAACAAAAATTTTCATACTATGATAAAGAAAATGAAAAAAAAAACATGAATCAACTCTCCTTTACATATTAGTTTATATAAAATATATCAAATAATCGATTGACTAATTCTATGCAAGTTTATGTAAATGCTCACAATGACTATATGATAAAGAAAATGAAAAAAAAAACATGAATCAACTCTCCTTTACATATTAGTTTATATAAAATATATCAAATAATCGATTGACTAATTCTATGCAAATTTATGTAAATGCTCACAATGACTATATAATTACATAATTATATGAAAAAAAACATGCCACATATAAATAAATGTACAAAATTGAATAAACCATCATAATCCCATGCTAAAACTTTTCCATAATACTATAATCCATGTTTATCAACTAGAATAAGAGTGAGAGAATGGTGGTATACTATATTGCATGAGACTATACCTACAACTTGCAAGAAAGAACACCAATACTAAGAAACAAATAAATAAGCATATGAGTAGATAAACAAGTGCAAAGTACTATTTTAGGATTGATATTTATGGTTCACAAGAAAAAAAATTGTTTAATATAATCACATGAAAAGATATATATCTAATCATCATTCAATTTCAACTCATCTAAGTCCAACATTATTCTAATATTATATAGAAGATGAAAACTGTCTCATAAAAAGTAATAATATAATTTATTTATTTAAAAATATATATATATAAACCATCTAAAGATACTGTCAATTATTGAAATTATATTATTTAATTTACAAGTCAAAATAATATACACTTTGTTCTAAAAATGAAATCATATGCAATGAAAAAATTTATATATTTAAAATTGAAACAATTCCTAGTTTAGAAGTCAAAATAATATATAATCTATTCTGAAAATAAGATCAGAGGTAATTAAATCCGTGCTAACTTATATGTCTAAAATTCAAACATAATCCATTTCCAAGTTCGAGGGAAAGAAAGATAACTTAGTTAATTTTTGGTTTTCAACTACACTTGCTCTTACAAGCCACCAAGGAACTCATATTGATATGAGTTTCATTGTAAAAATCAATAGCAAAGGTATAAACAAAAGACACATTTAGTCATATAACCCATATGGATAACACTATAGAAAATACAAAATTAGGTCAAATTGATTATGACCACTTTAATCGGCCTCCTAATTTAATCAACAAATTTAAGTTATGGCAACCAATGTTGCATATCCATATTCAATATGAACACTTATGATACTTAATGGAATAGATATAGAAATATATTTTTCATTTATTTGTTCCTTCAAGAAAACTAAGAGCCTCATAATTACACATTTAGAGAATTCATAGGAACTATATAAATGTTTTTCTACATGTGCTTCAACATAAAGCAAGTAGTTGGATATGCCATCTCTTTTACATGTAGTAGTGCTCATTTAAGATTTTAGTGACGAAAAAAATTATCCACTTTATTAATATAGTGTATTAAGATAAATTTGTATGCTTGCATGATTATGTTGATGCTAGCAGGCCTTGGTACCTAGGGACCAAATAAATAGGTGAAAGATGGTCATGGCCAATGTAATTTATTTTACTAAAAATCCTTGCAACCTACTCAAATAGAAAAATGGAAGCATAGATAATGTCATTACACAAGCATATTAAAGACTTAATGCACCCCTCTAATATTTCTATGGATAGTTCACACTAGGAGGTGAATTAAAAAAAGCTAACTACCTAAAAGTTCATAAACTTAGACAACCACACTCAAATCCGTTATAGGAAATTTTGTTAATACCAAGGATAAAAGTAAGTTTTCCTTATATGAAATGGGATCTCTAGGATGTCCATAAACAAGATTGGATATAGTGGAAGTATATAGTGGGGAGTGGAAATTAATTAGAGTCACAATCCATCTTTTTTTTAACAGTGAATTGTTTCCTAAATAAGAGAAGACTAGGATTGGGCTTGTTCCCCCTCTCTCTCAAAAAAAATTATTTAAGAATTGGAGCTATTGGAAATGAATCTAGAGGGATCCAATATCAATATACAAGGAAAGATATTTGTATGAGAAGATGATACCCAAAACTTCTATTGAAAATATTATTAACAGAAAGTAGAATCTCAAAGGTGACAAGCATAAATGGGACAAAAGAGAAAACTATTTGGGATGCATGGTTTCCTTTAAAATGAGGCTTCTTACCTGGTTTATTCTACATGTGGAGCTTTGAACCAAATAGGAATAGCTTACAGAAATTGCAATAATTGCAAGAATAACAAATTTGTCCACCAACCTTATTTGAGGTGTTGGTTCACTAAGGCGGTATGGACTTCAATAAAAATATGTTTACAAGTATGTCACAATAGTACTAACAGGAAGTTTGTATTGTGGATCCTTGTTGCTACTACAAATCTATCTAAAATGTATGATAGGTAATTAGGATAGTCACTCCCCCCTTCTTATAGCACAAGGGATGTGTCAAAATATTTAAAGGTTTTCCTAATGAAGAGATGACTAAAATTAATAGATTCTTGATTTTGGATTCTATAGATATTNAAGATATTTGTATGAGAAGATGATACCCAAAACTTCTATTGAAAATATTATTAACAGAAAGTAGAATCTCAAAGGTGACAAGCATAAATGGGACAAAAGAGAAAACTATTTGGGATGCATGGTTTCCTTTAAAATGAGGCTTCTTACCTGGTTTATTCTACATGTGGAGCTTTGAACCAAATAGGAATAGCTTACAGAAATTGCAATAATTGCAAGAATAACAAATTTGTCCACCAACCTTATTTGAGGTGTTGGTTCACTAAGGCGGTATGGACTTCAATAAAAATATGTTTACAAGTATGTCACAATAGTACTAACAGGAAGTTTGTATTGTGGATCCTTGTTGCTACTACAAATCTATCTAAAATGTATGATAGGTAATTAGGATAGTCACTCCCCCCTTCTTATAGCACAAGGGATGTGTCAAAATATTTAAAGGTTTTCCTAATGAAGAGATGACTAAAATTAATAGATTCTTGATTTTGGATTCTATAGATATTTGAATCTTAGTTTTTGTTAGATATATTGGACCTTTTATTATTTCATGTATAGGTAGTGGGGAGGATACTTCAATGAACATAATGATGGCTTAGTAGGTATTGCCACTCATTTGTACTTCCATAATAGAAGAATCAATTTATTTTCCCAACATAAAGCAGTGCACACACTACTTTAAAAAATTAGTGATGTTACTCATAAAATTAATTTTATGTAGAAGTAATACCCAATTAGATTTGCATGACCGTAATAACTATCTACCACTAATAAATGACACTTGTAAGCCTAGGATGTTGTCTAAAGCCCCTTCAAAAACAAATTTAAGTAATTTGCATTTGAAAAATACACTTATTAAATAAGCATTACCTTTGAGTACAAGTTATGATTTGAACTAGGATTGGATTCGCCCAACCCTAGAAAGACATATTCCATTAGTTCAAGTTAAGTTCCAAAAATGTTACAACTATCCTTAATTGAACATATAGTTAGCTTGTTGACAAGATTTCCAAACCAACTTATCTAATACAAGTTGAATACATAATAAGCATATGCAAAGGGGTTGAAAATATTCTATGTGGTTCAAAAAATGCATGATATGGGTACCTCAAAACTTTGGAGTAAAATATTCTACAATGAGTCCAAGGTTAATCCAATATATGATAAATTACTTCTAGTGGCATTCCATCATTCTCATGTGCAATATCCTAAATTAGATACTAACTTATGACACAATTGCCTTCCCTTGTCCTAGCAATGGCACATTATAACCCCTCTTTTCAATATAAAATTTTATGTAATCCTAGCAAGCTTTGACATTGTGACTTATAACTTAAATGAAATGGAACACTCAAACTAAATTACACCTATTTAATGGTACCAAAATTAGAAATAATATAATATGAATGTAAAATGTATGTAACATTAAGCTATGTTATGTACAAGTGTGATCCGGATTTATGAGAAGAACAAGATGAATAACATATTGAATACCATAACACAAAGATACAGAGAACAACAACATATATCAAGTCCACAAAAACCTATATTGAATAAATAAAATAGGTTGAAACTGTAAAACTACAGAACTAAAACAACCTGCTCGAATGGTGGTAGTTATCTCTAAGAAGAGATGTGGCTGCTACGCGCATCCGTCTCAGAAGAATGATTAAAATGAGGCTCCAAAGGCGTTTTTAACATTATTCGTGAATTGAAAAACCTTATACATCCAAAATCCTAACCCTAGAAGATGAAACACCAAACGTTATGTGGGCCCTGATGGGTAAGTTGGTACCTCAACTTATTGGGGTTGTAACTTTTCAATACAACCTTCGTTTTAGGCGCATGATAGCCTGTTGGAAAGGTATTTTCGAGAACTACACATTGTGTTGTCAAACTCTAACATTGTTTACAATTTGACTGTGGAAAGCCAAAAAACCATTGTTTAGGGCCACAAAATGGCCCTAAAAGTACATAAATATGTACTAACATGAAAAATTCCAAAATAAGCCAGTTGGATTAGGTGGGCAGCCACCAATATCTACCTAGAAGATGTGTAGGGCTTCATATATCCTCGAAAGTGTAGAACCCACAATTACAAAGAAGTACAAAAGAACATGTTGAACTAGAAACTCTCAAGAGGAGCTAGTTGGAATAGGTGGGGGGGCACCAATATCCACTTGGATCAGTTCTCCCCCCTTAAGAAGCAATGGTATCCATTGTGTTCATTTCCCCCATCATTTGAGGAAACTTCTGTTGAATTTGGCCCCAGGTGAGCCACTTGCCTTGGTGTAGGAGTTTCCCTGTCTTGACCACCCGATAAAGTTGGATCCTCTGCTGGTGAGTGCCCTTGACCTGTGTGTCCACTATCTGATCAGTTGATTTATGTTTGATGTAGTCAAGGTTTATCTCTGTTGGTTTCAATTGTTCTGTGATCTCTGAGGTGTCTAATAATGGTGAAAAATATGGCCGAAGGAGGTCCACATTGAACATTGGGTGCAAGCCAAGGAAGGGTGGAGTGTTGATCTCAAAAGAATTGCTACCCACAAACTTGGTGATAGTGTAAGGCCCATAGTGAAGTGGGCAGAGCTTCCGATGGGGACCTATAAGGTGCTATTTATCCAAATGTAACCAGACCATGTAACCAGACCTTGTATCCAACCTGAAATTGGTGTGGTATTCGGTGTTGATCATGGCATTGCTTGTACTTAGCATTGGCTGTATGAAAAATCTCATGGACATGTTGGTGGATGAGTTGAATCTGTTGAATGAATCTAGTGGCTTTGTCAGCCTCAGACTAGACATGGGGAGATCATGCCCATGTGGTTGTAAGAGGTAGTGCAATATCAATGGGACCCAAGGGTTTGAATCCCAGTCCCATCTGAAATGGGCTATGGTCGGTGGAGCTACAGAGAGCCATGTTGTAGCTGTGATGAACATAGGGAAGACTCTCATCATATGTACGCAGATGCATATGGTTGTACATGCACAGGATGTGCACAATCATCTGATTGACAACCTCTATCTCGCCATCAGTTTGGGGGTGGAAAGCAATGGATTTAGTGAGCTTGGTGTCCAAAAGTGACCAGAGACTCAACCAAAATGTGTTGAGGAACCTGTTGTCTCGATATGAGGTGATGTTATGTGGTATCCCAAAATGGACCCACACTTGTTCGAAGAAGATCTTGACAGTATATGCCATTGTGATGCTCTTGTTGCACGTTGTGATAATGGTCATCTTTGAAAACCGATCAACCACCAAAATTACACAATCATTGTCATTCTTGGTGGACATAAGGCAATACATGTATTCCATCGAGATGGATTCCCAAGGCCTCTCGGGAGTAGGAAGAGGGGGGTATAATCCTTGCTTCTTGATGGTTGTCTTGGACATGAAAAAGACCATGCAAGATCTTATATACTTGTTGATCTCTTGTCGAAGTTTTGGCCAATAAAAATATTTTTGTAGAACGACCACAATTGTTTCCCCACAAAAATGTCATGCCATCTAACTGAAGTGAGCCTCCCAAATCAATTTTGCACACTCTCTTGTGGGAACACAAAGGTGGCCCAGATGGCATAACAGTCCATCCTAGATGTGAAAATCGGTGACATTCACTCTTGTACCCAAGAGCTGATAGGTGGTGTTGAAGTCAGGGTCGCCACGATAAAGTTGGGGCCACTCAGATGCCTCATTCCCATAGAAATGGAGCATTGTGGTGAGTGAAACAACGGGAGGGCGACTAAGGAAGTCAATGATACGATTTGTGCTCCTTGTTTTATACTTGATGTTGAGATGGAACTATTGTAGCTATGTGGACCACTTTTGATGGGAGTCATTCTGCAACTTTCCCTATGTCTGTATGAACTGCAGAGGCTTGTGATCAATGTGGATGATTGTCTCCTTTCCGAAAATGTAATGTTTCCATTGACGACATGCTTGCACAATCAAATACATTTCTTTTTCATAGGTAGGGTATTTCTGGATAGTATATGAGAGTCTCTCGCTATTGTATTCTACTATATGACTGTGTTGAGTGAGAATTGTGCCTACATCATAGTCGGAGGCATCAATCTGAATCTCAAATGGTTGTTGCAGATTGGGTAAAGAGAGTACTAGAGATAAGAACAAGCAATGTTTCAGATCATCAAATGCTTGTTTGTGTGTCTGCCCACATGCAAAAATTTCCTTGCCACTGCCCTTGGTTACTTGGCTAAGGGCCCATGCAATATGGGAGAATCCCAATACGAACCTTCGGTAGAAGTTGGCAAGTCCCAAGAAGCTCTGAATCTCAGTTAGTGTGGTCGAGGATGACCAGTCATGAATAAATTGGATCTTAGTTGGATATATATGTACCCCATGCTCATAAAAAATGTATCCCAAATATTGGACCTTGTGCATGCCAAATGAGCATTTTTCCAAGTTGGCATATAGCTTGTGCTGTTGAAGAGTTCCCAAAACCTATTGAATATGTTGCATGTGATCCTCCCAATTTTTGTTGAAGATGAGGATGCCATCCAGATATACCACCACAAAAGAGTTGGTGAATGGTCTCAATACATCATCCATCAATCTCATGAAATTTGTTTGTGCATTTGTTAAGCCAAAGGGCATGACCAATCATTCTAAGAGACCTTCTTTAGATTTGAAAGTTATCTTCCATACATTAGTTGGTTCGATGGGATCCTAGTGGTAGCTAGAATTTAGGTCAATCTTGTTGAAGAGAAGAAGAAGATGCTTGACTTGGCAGTGCATCGGTACCTTGGTGGGTGAGGACAAGATTTCTATGTACTCTTCCATGATCCCATCCACTTGCTTTTGCTGCAAAGAGAGGCTCTATGTAGAGGTCACAAATGTGGCGGCGACCTTCTTCTTACTATGAGCACGGATCACAAAGAAGATGAATTTCCTGGTTTGTGAAATAACCTTACTCCGTTGCTTAGGATAGATTAAAGAAATAGCGGTAGGAGACGATACCTCTGGTATCCTGTACAATTGTCTTCCCAAAGTAATAATAACACTTCGGGGTCTAGATTCATACAAAGCATGTTTCTTCCACAAATATGGTTGGCCTAAAAGAACATCACAAACTTCAATGGGATCAATATCACATAATACCTCGTCTTTGAAGGGATTGATGTTGTAGGGAATCCGACATTGTTGGCTGACACGGAAATATCATCCTTGGCGAAGCCAACCAATGATGTAGGGTTGTGGGTGCGTTGTTATCAGCAAGTCTAGTCACTTGATGACCTCTGTTGAAATTAGGTTCTTATGACTACCGCTATCGATAATGAAATGCAGTGGAGTCCCCATTACTCACATTTGTGAGTGAAAGAGGCATTCCCCTTCCTCTGATTCTTCTGGTTCTCTTGGCTAGACTTTGGTGGTAGTGATAGTGGCACTGGGTTCGGCATCAATGATCTTCTTCCCACTTTCTGGATTTTATTCAGAGTCATAATCTACCTCTTACTCAGAAGCTTTCAGCTTAGACACCAGTGACTTCTTTGAGTGACATTCTTTGGTGTTGTGCCAAGGGATTTTATAGTACTCACACCACTTTCATGTGTCCTTCTTCAACTTCTCATTACCCTTCTTGAGTGGCGGGATGGATTGGTTTTCCTAAGAGCGGCCATCTTTTCTTTGTCGTTTGTTTGTTGGGTTGGGGCTACCTTTTCCCTCCTTCAACTGTGAGGAATTTGTAGATCCAAAATCTCACCTCTTTTTCTTAAATTTATGCTCGATCTTGAAAACATATCTATAAGTCGCACTTAATGATGCGATGTCCAGAAAATCCATTTCTGTTTGGATGTATCTGTGCATAAAGACATGGTATTTGAGCACTAGATTTCATTTAGAGTCTTTGATACCCAATTTGGTGTGCAGAGTATGGAAAATATTGGTGAAATCTAATTTTGTCTCGTTGATCTGGATTATTTTCGACATGAAATGAGAGCAGAGATATAATAAAGAAATGCAAAGAGATATTGCAGATATTCAATAATATAAAAAAAATGTATCATAGATGCAACCATAAACATAGATATACAATAATACACTATTTCTATTAATCAGAGAAATGTACAGAGACTGTAAAAATACAGAGTGAAAGACTCGCTAGAATGGTGGCAGCTTATCTCTGAGAAGAGATGTGACCTCTACTCGCATTCGCAAGAAGATGATTACAATGAGGCTCTGAAGGCCCTTTTACAATAAATGGGAATGCCAAAAGTC
>SNQJ01S0000632.1:3714-19331 GCA_010110895.2 Picea sitchensis
TTTTCACAGTAATGTTAAGAAACGCTTTAAAATACAAATAAGGTCATCAGCATGGTCATGTGATTAGCATCAGGCTTTGGGAAAATATGGGCTAACAACAGTCATAAGTGAAATATATTTTACACAAGAAAAAACAAGTCCATCGTATCAAATTCGAATGACTCTAACCTCGACAAATCTGTTATGTTATTAAACTCCTCTGCTAGTGTCATTTATTTCAAGAATTATTGATTCTTATTTAAATAAAATTATTTAAAAAAAATCTCATAATCATATAGAACTCTTAAAATACAAAGAATGAACTAGAGCTAAAATGAACTTACCTATCCCCGACGCTCACGACCTCTCCATGACCCTTGCGACCTCGGCCTCACTTCCGCTGTGCTCGTGACCTCCCAGCGACCCCTGCGCTCAACGACCTCACGACATAGATTACACAGAGCTCTCATGCCAACAAATTTTTCCAAACATTGGAAATTCGATGTGTGGCTAATATATAAACCATCTTTCAGCCGAAAGATAGTTCAGCCAAAAGATAGTTCGACCAAACTATATTTCGGCCAAACTATTTTTCGGCCGAACAATGTTTCGACCGAACTATCTTTCGGCCGAAAATTTATTGCCGGAAAGAAAATATCCGGCCGACCAAATTTCTACACGCAAATCGAGGGCACGGTTATTGATCCGTTCGATTTGACGTTTATTTTTTCGGCCGAAAAATAGTTCGGCCGAAAATAAGATCTTTCGGCCGAAAAATATTTTTAGTTCGGCCAAAAAAAGGTTTTTCAAAATTTTGGAGACTAGATTGTCACTAAAGTGTAACCCACCTTCATGATTCCACCCTCATACAATGATACGAGGGTGAGGGTGTCTATATCCGTTTTCCCTCCTACTCTATAAACTGTCTAATCTAACATTCAAATCTACCTACTTTCATTAACTGGGCTTAAATGCCTTTTACATTGACAGATGAGATCAAATCGCTCATGATCTGTTTACAACAGCCAGACATAAATGCAAGTACGCTTCTAGCTATTACATCTATATCTGGTTCTTAATCTTTCAAAACATTTCAAAACGTAAAAAATATGCTGGCGCTTTCCCAGCTGGCTTCCGCATCCATGCTTTCTTGGTTGCTGACGATGCTCCTGCATCATTATGTTTGACCTCGAGTGGTTGAGGCATGCTCATTACAAAGGAATAAACATGCTAAATCATGACTAGTTCAATTAGCCACTTGAACAAAGAGGACAGTGGCTGAGGTATTTGAAGCTTGTCCAATTGAGCTAGATGGACTGTAGACCCAGGAAATTTTGAACATAATACCCCTAGGATCATATGAAATACTGTTGGGAATGGATTGGTTGGCTTCCCATAAGGAAAAATTAAATTGTTAGGAGAAAACCTTGGAATGTAAGGATGAGAAAGGCAATGCAAGGATTTTGCAAGGTATCCGAAAGCTAGTTTCCATAAGGCAAATATATGCATTACAACTTAAGAAGTTTAGCAGAAAGGGGTGTCCCTTGTATATTATACAAGTATTGAACTCAACATAAAGAAAGGAGATGAAAGATGAAGACCACCCAGTTCTATGGGAGTTTAGAGATGTATTTCTAGAAGATGTGCATGGATTACATCTGAAAATAGATATCGAATTTTCAATAGATCTAGTACCTGGGGAAGTTCCAACGTTGATGGTGCCTTACAAGATGAGCATGCCCGATATGATAGAGCTGAAGGTGTGGCTAAAGGAAATGTTGGATAAAGGCTATATCAAGACGAGCATATTCCCATGGGGAGAACCAAACCTATTTGTAAGGAAGAAGGATGGTACCTTGAGACTCTGTTTTGATTATAGGCAGTTCAACAAAATGAAAATCAAGAACAAATACCCTTTTCCTAGGATAGATGATCATTTTGATCAACTCATGGGATCAAAAATATTCTCGAAGATATATTTGAGGTCAGGATATCACCAATTCAAAATCATAGATGAGGACATCCAGAAGACAACCTTTAGGTCAAGGTATGGGCACAATGAGTTTGTTGTGGTACCTTTTGGACTTACGAACGCACTAGCTACATTCATGTGTTTGATGAATAAAGTGCTTAGTAAGTATTTAGACAAGTTCAACTTAGTGTTTATGGATGGCATTTTGGTGTATTCCAAGAGGAAATAGGATCATGTAGAACAACTCATAATGGTGTTACAAGTGTTAAGAGAACACCAAATATACGCCAAGTTCAACAAGTGTGATTTATATAAAAATGAAATCGAATATCTAGGCCATGTAATCTCAGCTGAAGGAGTGGAAATAGACCCCGAAAGATTAAAGCGATCATGGATTGGCCTACCCTTAGAAATGTAATATAATTGAGATCCTTCATGGGATTGGCTGGATACTACAAGAGGTTCGTAAAGTGATTTTCCAAGATCGGTAATACTATGGCTTCATTGCAAACAAAGGAAAAGAAATTCATTTAGTCACTAGAATGTGAAGCTAGCTTCCAACATCTAAATCATCTATTAATTGATGCACCTGTTCTAAGGATTGTGGATCCATAAAAGGATTTCTTTGTCTGTACAAATTCTTGCAAGGAAGGACTCGATGGAGTTCGGATGAAAGAAGGGAAAGTGATTTTTTATGAGTCACGAAAATTAAATGAATACAAGAAGAATTATGTTACCCATGATCTAGAGCTTACAACGAATCTACATGCATTGAAGATGTGGAGGCACTACCTGCTTAGGAGGATATTTATCCTCATGAATGATCATTGCAGTATGAAGTATTTATTTGATCAGTCGAGATTGAATGCTAGACAAACCCAGTGGATGGCGTTGATGAGTGAGTTCGATTTCGAAATAAAACACATAAAAGGAAAAGAGAAAAAAGTAGCAGATGCTCTCAACCAAAGTGTTTAGACAGTGCACTTAGCAACGATGAGTATAGGAGAGTCTGACATTCAACATAGGATTAAAACCCTCTTGCATGAAGATGGGTTCTTCAATCAAGTGAAAGAAAGGTTACGATAGGAACCGAGAGAAAAGAGGTATGAAGGATATCAACTTAGGGATGATTTCCTACTGTTGTATAACAACCAACTATATATTCCTAATTCAATGGATTTGAGGCACTTGATCATGGAAGAATTCCATAAGAGACCATACGTAGGCCACCTTGTTTACCAGAAAATGGTGACATCGGTTAGACAACTATATTTATTGGCTAGGAATGAAGCAAGACATTTCCCAATACATTGCAAAGTGTTTAGAGTGCAATAAGTGAAAGTTGAGCATCAACATCCTATTGGACTATTTCAACCCTTATAAATTATAGTGGAAATGGGAAGTGATTTCCATGGATTTTATCACAGGTCTACCTAAGATAGCCAAACAACATGATGCAATCATGGTTGTAGTAGATAAGTTGAGCAAGGCAACTCATTTGATTTCTATAAAATATACTTTTAAGGATATAAACATTGCCAATGTTTTTATAAAACAAATTTTCCGATTGCACGGTTTTCCCAAAACCATAATCTCGGATAGGGATTCTAAGTTCACCTCAAATTTCTAGAAAGGCTTATTTACAGGCTTGGAAACACAACTGGTATTTAGCATGGCCTACCATCCTCAAACATATGGTTAGACTGAAAGGGTGAAAAAAGTATTAGAAGACATGTTAAGGATGCATGTTATGCACTAACCCGAGCAGTGGGAAGAATATATACCATTGTTAGAATTCACGTATAACAACAATTATGAAGAATCACTGAAGATGAGCCCGTTTGAGGTTCTGTATGGTAGAAAGTGTAGAGTTCTGGTTAGTTGGGATAGTTAAAATCACACTTGGACCATAATTTTTGAAGGATATGAAACATGCTATGGTCAAGATAAGGCAAAACCTGAATGTTGCCTAGGATAGACAAAAGAGCTATGTTGATAGAAAAAGAACCCACATATAATTCAAAGTGGGAGACCATGTGTACCTCCGAGTGAAACCTAAAATAATTTCCCTAAGAATGGGGATGTGTGCTAAGTTGGCTCCCCAATATTGTGGACCGTTTGAAATCTTAGAGAGAATAGGACCAATAGCATATAGACTTTCCTTACCGCCGACTGTTAGAGCTCATAATGTATTCCATGTGTTTTTGTTAAAGAAACATGTGCATGATTCTAATCATGTTACTTATTGGATTGTAATACAGGTGGAACCAGAAGGAGAATTCCATTCTGAACCCTAACGCATCCTGGACAGGAAAGAAACAATGCTCCGGAACCATGCCATCGTGCATGTCAAGGTGTAATGGAAGCACTTTGGAGCTGATGAAGCTACATGGGAGATGAAAGATTCCATGAGATTGACATGCCAATTTTGGTTTAGTGTATAATTGTATATACATGGTGTTTTAAACACCGAGGTCGATGTTTCTTTAACGGGGAGGGGAATGCAACACCCCATTTTCCCCAAGACTGTAATTATGTTGAGGTTACATGATTTATGTTATGAAACATATGACTATGTATAATTTAATAAAAACACCAAACCAATGACTAATGAGGAACAACCTTGACCCTATTGGCCATGATACACTAGAGGAAGTTGACAAATCAAGGGTTGATTGAATGGTTGAGTGCAAAGGAATCTGAAGTGCATTTGTGAAGAAAATATGAAGCTTTTATAACAAGCTTACTTATGCTTGTTAAGCATAACCTCACACCTTCGGTGTAATAGACTTGTGTAGAGCCACATTACCAATAAAAGGAGTCACAAGGGCGGTTGGAACAATTAGTGAATGTTGACAGTTGACCCTTGAAGAAGGAAAGGGCTAATTAAATGACATGACAACATGAACCTCTAGATTTGCCTCTTCAGAATGAGAACTACGGATTGGAGGTGGAATCTACAGGAATCCATAATATTCCCAAGGGGAAGGGAAATAAGAAGAGAATGCATGCGAGGGTGTACACACAACACACAAGAGACACATACACACAGACTACAAAACGATCTAGAGAGAACAAGCAACACTTGCGAGTGTAGAGAATGAGTGGGATAATAAACACAACACATGAGGATGTTTAGAAACAATGATTGAAGAGAGAAAGGAGAAGAAGAGCTTTCCTTGAAGAAAATAGGTAGATTTCCTAAGATGTTGATGATCACCCTGAAAAGAGGAGACCTAGATCCCAAACTGGAGCAATAATGGGCTACAACTTGGTTCTTACTGGGCATAAAACGACACTGGTAAGGGGAGGTCATTGAGGGACTATTTATCAGAGAAAGGACTCCCTTTTGGAGAGGAAATCCAATTGATAAACCACCTGATAAACCTGTAGAGACCCTGAGCTCAGTGGGAGGTGGGAGAATTTTGCTATGTTAGAGGGAGGAAGGAGATTAACCTTCTTGGATCATCACGAGCTTGGAACCTGGCTAAGTCAATTTTCCTTGGTGGTATCATGGCTTGGCACAAGGGTGGTGTATTGTAGGAGGGAAATCTATAGTAAGGCCTAAGGTTGGGAAGAAAGGCATCCTCTCTCAGTCAGTTGGTGTTGGAAAATTTCCTTATTAGATAAGTGTTTAATTTAGCTTGTCAAAAATTGAATATGAATAATATGTGTATGTGAATGTCTGATACTATGGGAAATACAAATGCTTATAAATGGTTTTGTAGAATCTCTGAGAAGTTAATTATGTTACTATGACATTTAAATTATGTGTCAAATTTTGAAACTGAATGAGTGTAGATCATTGTATCCTCGAAGAACTTGAGCTGTTGGAGGAAAGTTTACAGGACATGGACAAAAAAATCACTTAGCCAGTTATGGGGTGATTATAACCTGGGAACTCCTTTGTGAGGAAGGGAGGACCTTGAACCCTAAAAAACCCCCCAATATGTCATGGAGAGCTTGTGAAATCAGTAGAGACTCATACATTCATGAGGTTTAAAGGCCAACAATGGCTAGAGAGTGTTTATAGACCTTACAAAACTAGATGGAGCCTAGATGAACCCAAGAAATGACTAAGTCCCAACTCGTGGGATAACTTTTCAAGAAATAGTGAGATGATTCGGAATAAATTATGACCATTAATGGGGTGGGATGAGTGAATCTGAACCCTTCGTCAACAAAGGTCTGTCGTTGGGAATGACCGAGAGCCAGAACTTGCAAAATTTCGGTGATGACAATAAAGGTTAGAGATATAATGACAGCCGTTGACCTGGTTAAGATGGAATCAAGATATCTATGTCATCGATGCTATGTGTATCGTCATTAGTTATTTAAAGTGGGAAGGGAAAGTTTTGCTAGATAAGTGTCGACGATTCAGTGGCATAAGGACTGACAAGAACTGTCAATCCATGCTTAAAATAGACATATCCTTCATCATCGATCTCTGGAAGATCACACTTAGGCTATGAAAGAGGATGGGGATCTCATGATGATGTGGTATGCCTACTCAACAATCCATGTGTAAAAGTGGTAATAGGTCTTGTTATAAGATTGGTCAAGGTGATTAATGTGGGTCCCATTAGGTGAGGAGGTTCTTTGAACCTTCATTTTAGTGATGGTCGTCAAACCTACGACCCAATGTTTATGGACCGTTGATTCTTGAGGCATCATTTTCGGAAGAAAGGGGATGGTTAGTTAAATGTCACCTTTAGAGTGTCGACGAAAAAATAGGTTCAGACCATTGACAACTGTCAATCTCATCATTATTGTGACGAAGAGATCTGGACCATTGATCCCTATGTGTTGTCATCGGGGTTTAGGAGTTAAACCTATAGGGTGTTGGTTAGGAGTACCGATGTTGGAAAAAAGGATATGAAATTTGGTCCGTTGGTCAGTACGGGATGAAGTTCTAATCCCGGTTGTCAAATTATTGTAGGTTCCCCTAATTCATTTAATGAATGTAAAGGAATAAACGAGTGTTAACTTGTGGGTAAGTTAGAATCGACAATTCACCCAGGACCGTAGGATGAGTAGCCCAAAGATCGTCAAATCTAGAAAAAGGATAAGAAGTTCCTCGTCATCGGAGCATTCAAAATGGGTAGTTGGTACTTTGTCGAAGTGAAGTTCAGTGACTAGGAGAGGTTTACGACAGAAGCTCCACATCGGTGAGTTGGGGTAGACACTACATCGACGCCACAATGTTGCTACGCCAGAGGGTATGAGTGATGAAGTACCACATGGATGCTATGTGACAATGTGTTGGATGTTGACCTTGTGAGCCCGAGACACCACAGGAGGCCATAACCTCTGATCCCAAACTCAAAATTTAGCATAATTGTAGTCGTTGGAAAGCTCTTGATGAGCTGAAAATGATGGTGCCCTCAAGGAGAGGTATTGAGATAGCTGAAGAAATATGAAATGTTAATACCCCACTCATTAAAATGTTATTTAAGGGGTTTGGGTGTGTTACAAGTATTTTAATCAATGTTCCTAAGAATGGAAAACTTTTGTATGCTAATCTTCTAAGTGATGGCGTATGTATTGTGAAGATAGAGTGATAACCAAAGTCAACGATAATTCCTTATAATTATCAAGATATCTTAGGTGGGATTGTATGTTTGAATGAAATCATAATATATCATGGGTTTCCTATGGTGATTGCTTATAATTAATGTGATTTTGTTATTTATGATTACTAAATGATACATTTACTTGATTTACCATTGTGCATGCTTTGATGTGAACTTACAGGAACTATGCATTAGAGGTAGTGAGTGTTTATCACTAGTACATGCACAAGATACATGTATTCTAGCTATGCATACATACTCTGCACATGCAAACTAGCAGAATTGATTGATGTATAAATTATTAAACTAGGTTATTAACTATTTAATTAATGTTTTAATGATTATCTAAATTATATTGAATACAAAGATATCTAGTAGCATTAATTATCGTCATTGACTTTCATTATTGGTTGATGCGATGAATTAAATGAGTATGGTGGGTTTCCTTAAAGTTTGGGAAAAAATGTAAAGATTTCATTTATAATCTATCATGAAAAAAAGACTTTGCATTCTATTTTATTGTTATTTTATACCATTCATTTAGTATTTGATTTTAAATAACTTTTTTCCCAAAAAATCTAGGAAGGGAGGTTTGTGCTTATTAATGCGGGTGGTTGAGGAGACATGGGGAGTGGATGTGGAAAGTTGATAAATAGAGAGGAGGAAGTGGTATTGAGGGGGTTGAGATGTTGGAGCTTGTTGAGAGATGGGATACTTCTTGGAAGAAATATTTTCTTGTGATAATCTTCTTGGAACATATTGTTCTTTGCTCTTCTTGGATTCACATGCATGGAGGGTGGGAGTCATAGACATAGATGATTTTAGGGGCGAAATTTCGCTCATGGGCNTGACTCCGAAGGAGACTTGTAGTGATGAAATTGTAAGACACAACATAGTTGATGTTGTGATAAGAGAAGTCCTCACATAGGCACATGTCTTCCTAGGTACTAACCCGAGGAGATGATGGGAGAAATTGTGACACCCCCTCATCCCTAAGTGAGGATTAGAGGGTTGGGTGTGTTAAAAAGTGATATCAAAGCAGAGTTCAAACTCTAGGCTTGAATGGGTTGTCAAGACCACTTGAAAACATTTTAAGAAAGTTGTTACTGATTGTCTAGCATGCATAATTTCACTGGTAATGTAATTTCTAATAACAATTGTTTCTATAGCATGTGGGATGTACTGAAAAGAAGTAGAGGTGATTGGTAAAACACAACATGGATGAATCGTCACACCTCAGAGACGAAGAGTCCGATGGCTGGAGGGATAGAGAAACTCCTCCAAATTTGATGGCCATTGTTAGGATTATGAAGACATATAATGAAAGGCTTATGAGATCCCAAGCTAAATAGGAAGAGTTGAATGCAGTGATATTGCAG
Organism: Picea sitchensis; assembly: GCA_010110895.2. NCBI lineage: Eukaryota > Viridiplantae > Streptophyta > Pinopsida > Pinales > Pinaceae > Picea > Picea sitchensis. The sequence goes on from SNQJ01S0000632.1 coordinate 12,618, forward strand.
AGCCTATTTGAAATATAGAAACATCTGCAATAAGTTCCTAGAAACACATAATTGCAATAGTCGGAGAGGTTGAAAACCCCTTTGGATGCTCAAAAGCATGGATTATCTCACAATGATGTGGGAAATATTTCTTCTAGAAAAAGGCATTGAGATGCCAAGAAAGGTAGATCAGGTGGAAGATTTTCCACAGAGTCGCCTAGTAGGAAGACTACTTTGGTAGAGCTATCCAGTAGTGTCACATAGTCAAGTTTCCTAAAGAAGAAGAGGAATAATTCTTATAATTATTTGACTGAAGAATTCAAAAAGGATAACTTGCCTACCTTCGATGGAGAGATAAATAAAGGAGAAGAAGCATGGTTTTTTGGTTTGAAGTACTTTCAGGTACACAATTAATCCAATAATACCAAGGCAAGGATTGCCATATTTAACCTGAATGGAGGAGCTTCCATTTGGTGGGAAGATCTCAAGGAGATTAAGGGGATGAAGGAAAGCAAAATGACATGGACATAGTTTGAGAAATACTTTCGAAAGGCTTACCTATAAGAAAAGTACTACAATGACAAAATCAAGGAATTCCACGAGCATAAGCTTGGGCAGCTTACTATGGATGAGTATGCCAAAAGCTTCATGGAACTGTTGATGTATGTTCCCTACCTCAAGGATGCGAAGGAGAGAATCAAGAATTTTCTCGGTGGATTGCCACAATCCTACCAAGATTGAATTGAATTCGAAAAACCTAAAACATTGGGGGACACCATTCAGAAGGATAAGTATTGTTATGATTAGTCTAAGCATAAGCAAGATCCTTCAAAGGACTAGAAGAGGAAGGAAAAGAGTGGATTCCAGAAGAAGGGATTCAAGTCATTTTCCTACAATAATTACAAGAGAGGTACATAGTTGGGTCAAGCAAGCATGAGTGTGCATCAACAAAATTTTCCATCTCAAAGTGGAAATAAACTAGCAGAGCAAGAAAGAGGAAGAGTGGAGGATCCCAAGAAAGGACCAGTGCAATGCTAGGGATGTGGAGAACCACACCTGTTGAGGGATTGTCCCCACTGACAACATGACAATAACAAGGTGTATAATGTGTAGGAAGCAACTACAGTCAATGATGTATCTTGAAGCGTGCCAAGGATTTACCCAACTGTAGATAATTGGCAAGTAGACCACAAAGCCTCTATGGTGGAGTTAGAAGGTATAATTTCGAATCAACCCATCTCTATTTTAACTGACCCATGTTATAACCTTAGTTATATTTCACCTTGAGTTGTTTATGAATGCTCATTGCAGAGAAAGAAACATGCGAGAGCATGGTTAATAAAATTAGCCACTGGGACAATGAGGAAAGTAGTTGAGTTGATTGAATCATGTCCAATTGAAGTGGATGGATTGCAAACTCAGGCACCCTTGAATATCCTACCCCTGGGATCCTATGATGTAGTATTGGGAATGAATTGGTTAGATACCCACAAGACAAGGTTAAATTTTTATGAAAAGGTTTTGGAATGCGAGGATGAGGAAGGGAATGCAAGGATTTTGTAAGGCCTTCATAAGCCAATTTCAATAAGGAAAATATCAATGTTACAACTCAAAAAGTTCAGCAGAAAAGGGTGTCCCTTGTATACTATACAAATGCTTAACTCAATAGAGAGAAAAAAGATGAAGGTTGAAGATCACCTAGTGTTGTGGGAATTCATAGTTGTGTTCCCAAAAGAAGTGCCTAGACAACCTCTGAAAAGAGATCTTGATTTATCAATAAATCTTGTGCCTAGAGAAGTATCAACGTTAAAAGTGCCTTATAGAATGAGCACACCAGAGTTGGTGGAGCTGAAAATGCAACTAAAGGAAATGTTGGATAAAGGTTACATCAGGCTGAGTGTGTCACCGTGGGGAGCAACAGTCGTGTTTGTAAAGAAGAAGGATGGCACATTGAGACTGTGTATTTACTATAGACAATTGAATAGGATGACCATCAAGAACAAGTATCCTTTTCTTAGGATAGATGATCTCTTTGATCAACTTAGAGGAGATTCAATTTTCTCAAAGATTGATTTGTGGTCAAGATATCACCAAGTCAGAATCAAGGATGAGGAAATCCACACGACATCCTTTAGAATAAGGTATGGGAACTATCAGTTTGTGGTGATTCGGACTCACAGATGCACCAACTATATTCATGTGTTTGATAAATAACATGCTTGATAGATATTTGGACAAGTTTGTCTTAGTATTTGTGGATGAAATTTTGGTGTATTCAAGAATAAAGAAGAGCACAAAGAGCATCTTAGGATGGTGCTACAAGTGTTAAGAGAAAACCAACTATATGCTAAATTCAGTAAATGTGATTTCTTTCAAAAGGAAATCCAATATCTAGGCCATGTGATATCAACAAAAGGAGTGGCAATGGATCTTGAGAAGATCAAGGAAATCATGGATTGGACTGCACCTAGAAATGTGACCGAAATAAGACCCTTCATGGGATTGGATGGATACTATATGATATTTATAAAGGGATTTTCCAAGATTGGTAATCCTATTAATTCACTACAAAGAAAAGGGAATTTTTTTTATATGGTCACCAGAGTGTGAAGAAAGCTTCTAGCAACTGAAGCATCTTTTGACTAATGCCCCTATTCTAAAGATAACAAACCTAGGAAAGGATTTCTCGGTTTGCACAAATGCTTGCAAAGATTCTTGCAAAGAAGGACTTGATGGAGTTATCATGCAACAAGGGAAAGCGATTTGCTATGAATCACAAAAATTGAATGACCATGAACAGAAACATGTTACCCATGATCTAAAATTGAAATCTATTGTGCATGAATTGAAGATGTGGAGACATTACTTTCTCAGGAGAAGATTTATCTTGATGACTGAGCATTGTGGTTTGAAGTGCCTATTCGACTAGCCAAGTTTGAATGCTGGACAAGCCAGGTGGATGGTGCTGATTAGCGAGTTTGATTTTGAAATCAAACATATCAAAGGAAAGGAAAATAAGGGGTCATATGTGCTCAGTAGAAGCATCCAAACAATACACTTAGTAGTAGAAAGTGTAGGAGAGTATGACATCAAGCAGAGGATTAATACCCTCTTGCAAGAAGACAAGTTCTTCAATCAAGTCGAGAAAGGGTTACAACAAGAATCTAGGGAAAATAAGTATGAGGGATATCAACTTGGGGTTGACAGTTTGTTGTTGTATAACAATAGATTGCACATTCCTAATTCAACAGATCTAAGACATCTGGTCATGGATGAATTCCATAGAAGACCATATGTAGGGCACCCTGGTTACCATAAAACGGTGACAACAATAAGGTAGTTGTATTACTGTCCTGGAATGAAGCAAGACATTTCTCGATGTATTTCAAAATGTTTAGAGTGCTAAGGGGTGAAATTTGAGCACAAACATCATGTAGGTCTATTGTAGCCCTTACCCATTCCAAAGTGGAAATGGGAATTAGTGATTTCCATGGATTTTAATACAGGTCTATCTAAGACAATCAAGCAACATGATGTGATAATGGTCATAGTGGATAAACTGAGCAAGGTAGATCATTTTATTCCCATTAAGTCTACCTTTAAATCCATAGACGTTGCTAACATTTTTATAAAATAATTTTTCAGATTGCACGGGTTGCCTAAAAGCATAATATCAGACATAGATGCTAAGTTCACCTCAAATTTTTGGAAAATCTTGTTTGCAAGCTTGGAAACATAGTTAGCATTTAGCACGACCTACCATCCTCAAATATATGGTCATACCGAAAGGGTGAATAGAATATTAGAGGATATGTTGAGGATGCATGTTATGAATCAACCTAAGTAGTGGGAAGAGTATCTACCCCTGGTAGAGTTTTCCCACAACAATTTTTACCAAGAATCATTAAAGATGAGCCTGTTTGAGGTTCCTTATGGCAGGAAGTGTAGAGTTCCAATCAAATGGGACAACCCGGTGGATATAATCACACTTGGACAAAAATTTCTCAAGGAGATGGAGTATGCAGTGGTTAAGATAAGGCCGAATTTGAAAGTAGCTCAGGATAGGAAAAAGAGCTATGCAGATAGCAAGAGAACTCATAGAGAGTTGAAAGTACAAGACCATGTGTATCTTTGAGTGAAACACAAAAGAAGTTCCTCGAGAATGGGAATATGTGCTAAGTTGGCACCCCGCTACTGTGGACCATTTGAATTCCTTGAAACGATAGGACCAATGGCATACAAACTTGCATTACCACCTATAGTTAAAGCTCATGATGTTTCCATGTGTCTCTGTTAAAGAAGTATGTGTTGGGTTGTTATATTCTTTGTAGTGAAAGTCTAGTCAAGGTGAATCGACTGACGGTTGAGGTCAAGGTATATTGACAACAGGTCGAAGTTGAGGTAGATCGACATCATCAACAACATGTCGAAGTCGAGGTAGATCGATAGCAAGTCGAAGGTCGAGGGAGTCTACTGAGTAAAGTTGAAATCTAAGATATTGAAGACAAGTCAACCAATAAGAGGTCGAAGTGTAGGCATGAGACAACTGACTAGAGACCGAATGAAGGCCGACTGGTAAACCCGACTGTAATAGAGTCCTTAGATTTGTGGGATTTGTAGCCAATGATATGCATGGATCTGTACCCATTTTTGGGCACTAATCTTTAGGGTTTTGCCTGTTGTAAATCGTATAAAGAGGCATTTTGTAAGGCCGTAAAGGCTACTGTTGTGAGGTGATCATAGAATTCACTTTTGCAGGTTAATTCATGTGTAAGTGTAGGTTGATGGTCATGCATATGTAAGCCAAATTTATACAGGTTTGTTCTTGTGTAGGCAAGAGGGTATGATGCCAATTATGTCTTAGGTGTGGACCAAGGTTAGACATGTAACCTTTTATTCTTATTGAATAAGAAAACTAGAGAGTAGAACACTCAAAGGAATGATGGTTTTTCTCGGTTAAGGGTTCCAGGGTAAAATCTCGGTGTATTGTGTGATTGTTTGTTTTCATTTGCGTTCTTGATTAAATTCTTCTTCTCTTTTGCTAGGATTAGTGTGGAAGTGCTCTACATTTCCTGACATGTGGTATCAGAGCTTAGGTCTTCTCTGAAAAGTGAGTTATCAGAGTAGTGTAATGTTTTGGTGAGTATATCAGATCTTGATATGAAAATCTTGAATATGAGAACTAAACCCTAGGTACAATAAGAGTCACAAGTCATAAATTGTGTTAAAGATCACGATAAAGAATGTTGAGTAGTTCTAGAATAGAGATAGAAAGATTCAATGGCTAGAATTTTGAGCTTTGGAAGCTCAAAATGAAAGATCTTCATGTAGATCAAGAACAATGGGAAACGATTTGTCCAGGTACCCAATTGACAGGCATGTCGAAAAAATAATGGGAGAAACTCGAAAGAAGAGCAATACGTACGATTCGGCTTTGTCTTGTAGATTCAGTGCTGCTGAATGTCTTGGGTGAATATTCAACCAAGAAACTGTGACAATATGGGAAGCTTGTACCAATCGAAATCTATGGTAAATAAGTTGATTCTAAAAAAGAAACTATATCTTTTGAGGATGAGTGATGGAAATTCGGTGACTGAGCATTTAAATGCATTTAATACCATGTTAAGCCAGTTATCGTCTGTGGATATAAAGATCACTAATGAGGAGAAGCGTATCAACCTATTATGTTCTTTTCTAGACTCCTGGGATAGATTAGTCATAGCTATTGGGAGTAATAGAACCACACTAGCGCTAGAGGACGTTGTTTCTTCTCTGTTGTCGAAATAAATAAGAAGAAAGAACATGGAAGGATCAACCAAAGATTCTCTGGTAGTGAGAGGTTGACCAATAGATAGAGATAAAGGTAGATTCTTTGGTAGAAATTTTAATTCGAAGGGTAGATCTAAATCCCTGGTTCAATCGACGCAAATATGCTGGAAATGCGGTAAAGTTGGGCATTATAAAAAGGACTATAAGTTGAAGGAAACAAAAGTCAGTGCCAGATCTGACAAGAAGTAGTTGACTGAGAGAAAGATGACCTCAGAGAAGGGAGGTGATGTGTACCTGGCATCAACCAGTACATAGTCGAATCAAGATGTTTGGTTGATCGACTCAAGAGCATCCTATCATATGACACAACATAAAGAATGGTTCTGTGAATATGAAAAATATGATGGGGGTGATGTGTTGTTGGGGGACAACTCAACAACTAGAAATTTCGGACGAGGAAGAGTTCGACTAACACTGCAGGATGGGAGGAAAAAAACCCTTCCAAGTGTCCTACACATTTCGGGTTTGGAAAGAAATTGGATATCTGTCAGCAAGATGAGTTATGCTGGAGTGTATACTCTATTTTAGAAGGATTCATGTAATATGATCAGAGGTGCGATGGTCTTAATGAGAGGAGCTCAGATTGGTACCATGCACAAGCTGTTAGGGAATGTTGACTTGAATGGATACAACAACATCCTAGCTCCTGAAATCGACTGCGACTGCAACTGTGACTCGACTTGACTCGAGCCAAGTCGGTTCAAACCAACTCAACAAGACACGATGAATTCGACCTGATGAGGTTATGGAACGAGAGCATGAGACACATTGGAGAAAAAGGACTTGGAGCTATGAAAAACAAAGGTATGGTCGAAGGTTTTCCTGAATGTGGTTTATAAGTCGACTTTTGTGAACATTTCATATATGGGAAATAAAGTCAGCTGAGGTTCCCATCTGGAGCGACAA
>SNQJ01S0000632.1:82006-99826 GCA_010110895.2 Picea sitchensis
CAAATGATATTCAACAACAACAATAATTTGGAATGAGAGGAGAGCCTTTATTTATAGATGAGGTTTCTACATCCTTCTCAATAATTATTATATTCTAATCTCCTTAAATTTAGCGTAATATATTTACAAAAGTGACTTGTTATTCACATAATGAAGACTAAGTCCAACTACAAGTAAAAATTCCACATGTACATAAAAACCTCATGAGAAGGGGGGCCATCCCACAAAAGGAGGGGTCGATTTGGTGTAGGTGCTCAACGTTCCCTTGAAATGTGTTGTCCAATCCTCAAAACACGGTGCGGAAGCCTCCTAAGTAGAAAAAGTGTCAACGTCTAGCCTCCAAGTGTGGAACGACATCATGGAATGAGTGAATAAGGCCCCAAAAGGTGGAAAACTCCTCAAATAATGCACATAGATCCTCAAAATATGTCTCCAAGGTGTGACCATGTCCATATGTCAAGAAAATGAGCCTCCATAAAGCATGGGAAGTGACCCTCCAAGTAAAATCAAGTCATATTGTCCCCCAACGACTAACATAATGTCCACATGTGTGGGGTCTGTTATCGCGCAAACTATAGGTTGGCAAAAGCCCGACCCAACCACAAAATATCGACAACTAAGAGAACACCTACTCACTATCACCTTAGGCAGGTATTCCCGTCACTTTATAGATGAAGTAATCACCTCAAAGGGGGGATCTCGATGATCCTAGGGGGAAATGAGATGAAAAGTGGTATGATGGAACTGTAGCCCCTATAGGTCAAGATACTAGGTGCGAAAAGGCTTGGAAAAGAGTCTCGGTGGTAGCCAATGGTTTCCAAGAGGTATGAGTACTTGCAAATGGTGATTGTACCTGCCCAAGACACAAGAGAAGCCAAGTATGCACGCAATATGTTAGGTGGAAAATAAAGTTAAGCTTGTTGTCCATAATTGCAGCAGTAAAACATAATATATATCAACAAAAAAATATATAGTAAGAGCTGCATATAGAGTGCTTAAAGTCTAGTTAAAGAAACGAGAGACAAGCTAGCAAACACTAGTTTATCTCAAGAATGAAAGAGCAAGACTTTAGCATGAACACAAGGCTATCATAAATAAGTAATACATTGATAATTATCAGCCTTATGGATATAGAAAATAATTTGTTACAACCAATAAATCAGCCACCCAAAATCACAAGTAATCCACACAAAAGGTGCGCTAGGCCTGGTAGATTGTAGGGGTAAATTATTAACAATTTTAGATGGTTGAATAATGAGTTATTAGGAGATTTGTATTAGGGTTTCTGCAACCCTAATGGTTGTAGATGAAAATTTATGACAACATCAAGAAGATCAAGAGAACTAAGATTCCCTAGAGGGGTTAGCAACCTCAAGGCATCCAAAAAAGAATCCAGCTTAAATAAGATTGATATCTCACCAAAATACGTTTACCAATGCCAACAATTTCACTACTCCAATGCAAAAATCAGATTAGTACCTTTATAATTGGGTGAATGGAGTCTTTAAAGAACAATTTATATCAACAAGGTCCCTAGGGGTGTAAATCCTCTTACTCCCTAGGGTATGCCAATCAAACTAGGGTAAGTCTAGGAGGTTATACACACTTGCATTTCTCCTAGCAACCCTTGTCTAAGAATGATTTATAAACTTAACAAATGAGATGAATATTAATGGAGGGTGTATACAACATACTCCTCCTAGGGTTTCAACCAACAATAACCAAGAATAAGAAAGAAATAACTAACAAATGCATACTTTTCCTTACCAATTCCAAGAGAGAGATAGGTCAAACCCTAGTTCACCAAGCATTTACAATTCAAGAGAAAGTGAAGAAGCTTCCAAGAGGTACACACTAATTAACCACATCCAACCACCAAGAGATAACACCAAATATCATTTTCACAAGAGAGAGATACCAAAAATTCCCAAGAGGGCGCAGATTTCAGCCAACTAGTCTTCTCACAATGGGAGAGATATGATGAAATGATATAAAAATGATCTATATTTATACAAGAAGTTCTAACCATAGTTTGTTCTCATAATTTAGGGTAAACCACAAGATAAGGGGTCAACAACCCTAATCTTTCTCCTTTACACAAAATAATACTTTTTTAATTCATAATTTGCACATAAGTAAAACCCTAAGTAAGATGTCACCCCTCTAGGGTGATGTTTTGGCACTTTTTGCAAGTCGTTGGAGAAGGAGATGGTGAGGTAGGCCTCCAAAGGCCACATGTCCTCTGTCTAAGCCTATCATCCATGATCCATGGCTTCCTTCCTTCAAAACATTCCAAGTTTCCTCAACCACCACCAAACCCTATCCGTACCATGATGTCAAGCCCTCAAGAGTGACGTTTTGGCCTTCTTAGGAAAAATATTTGGGTGGTAGGGTCTAGTTTAGGTCCTCCATGATGTCCTCTAAGCCTCCAATGAATGTATTCATGGTTTTGCATGTGGGCCATTGACATCCAACCTGTGGGCTTCAAGCCCCATGGAAGCCCAAGCTAGGCTTGTACCTCCAAAAATTTCCACAAGTTGGGTCCTACAAAAACAAATGGATACACCCTTCAAGGATATCAAGTCAAAGCATCATGATGAGTAGATCAAATCAATAAAATATCCATCTAAGCATGTACATCCAAACTACCTCATCAAAATAAACAAATCTTTAAAGACCCTATGCAATTTGCCAAGTTTAGGTATGGGAGGGTTGACAAAATGACCTATTGGGTGAATCATACCTCAAGTTTAGGGGTGTTTCCCGAGGGGGCCTCCTTATAAGTCATGTGGATTAGGTGACGTGGATGAGGGAAATACTTTTGGGCATGGAGTTCATGACATACAAGGGGTTGTAATGTCTCACTTATAGGTTCTTTTGTAGAGGGTGTGTTGAACCTTCGTTTTCATTGCAACCTTTTTCCAAGCCCATTTATTGCCTTTAATTCTTTTAGGATGTTACTAGGTTGAAGCCAAGGTGGGGATTCTACCTAATCAGAACAAGGTGTGCCCACCTTGACTCTACCCTGGTCACATCATGCTTCCCCAAGTTGGAAACATGTGTGGGGATTCTACCTAAGAAAAATAAGAAGTGCCCATACATGCCCCTCTCTGGTTGGCATTTGTTATTAGTTATTCTTTCATGGGTCCCATCAATTTTTATGAGAGACGTTTCCTTTTCCTCGAGATCCATGAGAGATCATCTAGAAGGTTAATTGTTTGGATTTTATCTTTTTCCAGCTACAAGCCTCTGGGCCTTCAACCCCTTCTTCCCATGAAATAAGGGACAACCCCTTCTTGGGCCAGTACACCCAAAAATACCAAAAGGTAAGGATATGAGGGGATGAAGTGCGAAAAGTGACAAGTATGGTCGGGAATGGAATGATGACTTGTCAAGAGGACTTCCCAGTAGCATGCCTATCCCTAAGGGTGACCCACTTACTAGGGTGCAATGTCAACCACCAAAGTGAAATAGGTCAAAGAGCATAACGCCCAAGAAAACATCACATAATCAAAAGCAGTAATAGATGAAACAAACTCAAATGCCTCAAATATTGAAATGACACTCACCATAATACCTGAATTGTACCTCATGGAGCAAGAACCAATGTCTTCCGGAGGCCAATTGATGTGGTGGATACTGTCGTGATGAACCTGGAGTTGTGGTGGTGAGGTGGGTCTCTATCTGTGAAAGTTGACACTGCTGGTCAAGTTGTCTCTCAGCACTCCATGTCTACAACCTGAGGGCCTCGAGACATCATATCCTTAGTTATCCCTAGAAGTTGGGGATAACAGGGTCGACACTTATATCAAGTGTAGAATAACTCAAAAATGATGAATGAAGAGAGCTCTCTAGAATTTGTGATGTGGCATGAAATGATGTGACCCATGCAAGTGAAATTAGCCCCAAAATGTCTCATATGGTGTGTCTGGTGCCTTGGGATACATGTACTACCTTGAGCACTATGACACTGCCTTGGAAACCGTGAAATCGAGTGAACATATAGAGAATCCTCTCCAAGAGTAGATGACCAAAGTGTAACAAAAACATAAGATGGGGGTCCATGCTTAGGCATAAGATAAGTGTGCTATGAATATGTATAACAACCTTTACAACATGAACAACACTTTTACATTACATACAAATAAGTGAGAGAAACTAGAAGTTCCCCTGGATCATGTATCTTAGTAGGTCCATCCCAAGACCCTTTCATACCTACCTAGGTCATAAATGATCGACATGATGGCAAGTTGTATCCACCAAAGGATATTTATCCAGAGCCATAAGAGTAAGGAATATCTGGAGTTGGGGACTAAAAGGACGAGTTGTGATCGACGACAAATGGTCTGGAGATACCACATTGATACATAGATAATCTAAGCATGGCACACTATAATACATGAGTACAAAGATAAACACACTTTTGGCTCATCATGATACAATGATACACATAATTTTCTTATATGATGGACCACATTTGGTGAAAAACTATAGGGTGCATTGAAGTGAATTTGAGGTGTAACAATGACAATGTTGATGCTAAATATCTTCTTGTGCTAACTTTCAATGGTTTGATTAACATTTTTCGGTGTTTTATAACCAGTTTGAATGTCACAAAGAAAGTGGTAGGTTTAACACTGGGTGAGGTTTGTGATAGGCCATTACAAGAAGAGCAACATCTTAGGAGGTTCAAATAGAAGAGTTTGAATCAAGTACTTACGATGAAATTATATAAGAAGAAAAGGAAGAACTATGTGAAATCTAGTTCCAAATAAAACATCTATATATCTCACAGAATATAATTTTTTTTTACTAATACATCAATATTGGACATTATGCATGAAATTGTTTCAACCACATACAAAGCAAGGAAAGAAGCAGTCCAAAGATGTTGTAGAGAAGGAGAACTTGGAAAAGTGTGAAAAACGACACATTAATTACTTCATCAACGGATTGTTGAAACTCTCAAGGATGATATATATATATATATATATATATATATATTAGGGCATTGTAGAGCACAAGGTGGATAGGGTTTTCCCTAGCCACATTTCTCCTCCCTCTTGCAAGTCTCTCTTTGTTTATAGCTTCACCATTGCTTCTCATTTTTGCCTACAAATTCTGTTGGTCACTAAAGTTTGTGGAGAATTTCTTGCCACCATTCCTCATAAAAAAGTTCAATTTCAAGCTACTTTTGGTCAACCATGACATTTATTTGTTGGTGACACAACAAATATGGGTCTTACTTTGTTTAGTGGGATTGGTTGGTGGTGGGAAGCTCTACAATTGTGTGCAGTTATGGAGTTTTTATTTGATTTCCCCTTGTAATCGAGGGCTTGTTTGAGTTGGTGGTTTTGTTTAGGGTAGTTCTTGGTGGGACTGCATTGGTTACATGTTTGGTTCCTTCTTCTTCAGTGGTTTATTCCTGAGTTGGGTGGCCTCTCTTGGCCCATGAGTTTTGGAGTTGTTATGGTAATTTGGTGAATGGAGGTTGAGTTTTTTTCCCTACTTTCCTTAATGGTTTTGATAGGGCTTCCTAGGATTCAACCTTATGGACCTTTGCATGCCTATGGTTCTAGTGGGTTTCAAGTGTTTTCTCTAGTTTTGGGTCCTTTTAATCCTTCTTAGATACATTGTTGACTCCCAAGTCACCACCCCTACATGGGTTGTGGTGCTTGGGTATTGTTTTGAGTAGATTTTTTGGTATTAGCATAAGTAGAGCCTTATATGCTAGACCATTTGAAAGCTTCTTAGTGGTGCTTGAGGTTGAATGTATCTTAGTGGCGCTTGAGATCCTTTTCAGTGGGTATTGCATTTTTGGGTTATGGTCTACATTGTATGCACTTTGGTGCTTTTGCTATTTTTTTTAGTTGCTTGCAACTTCCTTTTCAATTTGAATGTCCTTAGACATGTGATAAATGTCATGTCACCATTTCTTCTTGAAATAAAGAGATTATGACTATTTACATGGGAAAAAAATAGATTAGGGCACACCCAAATACATGACTAGTAGGAAAAAATGGTTTGGAAAGTTTGAGCTAGCACATATAATTGGAAATGGTAGGGAATTGAAGATTGTTGGTAAAAGTGATTTAACTCTTAACATATTCAACAATGAAGTATTGCACGCCACCTAATTCATTAGAAAAACTCTATATTGCATATCAATGGTGTGTTTGATTGCATGGCTTGGAGGTATACCTTGTGGTTCTTGAAACGACTCATAGTAGTTTTGTATCAAGTCTTTGATTTTTTTTGCTAACATGAATCCTTGTGTCAAGCTAAAATTTCATGCAACAAGTCCCTGAAGTGTTGGAATTAATTTGAATGTACCACTTTCTCTTTCTTATTTAGTCACATAATAAACACAACAAATTATCACAAGGATTTGATTGATGTATAAGATTTAACAATAGGGACTAGAAATAAGTGTGTTGGATCTTTTTGCAATGTAATCTAATAGGGTTGGCCATAATTGAGCAGTAAGTGTTGTTTTTTGAACCATTGGTAAATTGCAACTCAATCCCACAAGTGTGGATTGTCAATAATTACTCGCGCATATCCATTGGTACACCATCAAACTTTACTTTGTCAATGTAATCAACTGAGATGGAAAAAATTACCTTGCAGTTGTGCTAAGCATATAAGTCTTTGTTCATGTTAAGCCACCCAATGAGTATGGTTCATGAAGTGTGACTATGGGTAAATTGTGATTCTTCACAACCATTGCAAATATTAAATCTTGTTGGTTGAAAGTATAAAAAACAACTACAAGATATGGACTCTTTATTTGAATCTTAATGGAGAATAGTTTCTCACACTTTGCACAAATAAAATTGGACAACTAACATCCATAAAATGTCATCCATCGAAAAGTCTAGCACCAGTATAAATTTTCATCTCTTCTTTGCTGATGTGAACTTTTGGCGCTTCTATAGAAGTAGTTTCCAATAGTCTTCATTTTGAATGTCCAATGCACTGATGATTGTAGAATGTATTTTCTTCTTCGATACAACACTTTATCCTTCATTTAACTATTTAGAGCCAATGTTTTGTTGTAGGATGGACCTACTGAATGAATTATTCAACATGCCATCCTTAGCATTGGTCTTCTTTCCTTGAATGGAATAAACACCAACAACACTATTTGGCTTCCACCAACTATTTTTCACCTCTATCAATTTTTCTTTATGAAAAACATATTTCAAAGCATGGATGTTGAGCATCTCAAACTCCATTTGAATTGGTGTGATTATTCCATTGCAACATGTTTGAGTAAAATGGTGTACTTGAATTTGTATATGTAGGCATCTACCATTTTTTCGACTTCTGTTGTAGGTATTGCCACTATTGATGTCTCTCTTTCCTATAGCTAATGTGATAGAATTTTTCCTTGATAACATTTTTAAATTTCTCCCACGCCATGGATTGGGTGGTGTCAAGTGTTTCTCTATTCTTACACAAATTCTACCACAACAACAAAGATTCTTTGCACATATGTAGCTTTGCAAATACATCCTTGTCTTCATATTTGTACTATTATACATCATAATAGAAATCTAGAAAGCTCAACCAATTGTTGAGTTGTAGAGCATCCATTTGACCATCATAAAAAGGAATTTCCATTTTAATATCCACTTGAAGAGAAGATCCCAAACTTCGTAGTGATAGTGGGAAGTGTTACTTGATTTCAATTTGGAAGAACTCATTGACACCCCATGGTTTGTAGTGTTGCGATGGAGGCCGTTAAATTCTGGGAAAATTAAACAATTTAGGTTATTTATTCATCCAAGTTTCCCACTTTGCGAATGAGGGAAATTCCTTCTCTAAGCACTTCAATGCAGCTCTGCAAATACTTTTCAATCTCAATCTTCACTAGAAAGTGAGTTTTTGCAATAAAATATGTAATAAACTCCCATATTTATGTGTGAAATGATGCTTTCATATCAATTTGATCATATGGAGATCATATTCACATAATTAACACAACTGTGACACAAATTACAAGAATATTAACTTAATGACATACACAATTCTAAATTATGGTGTTGATTGATTACTTAGCTAGTTCATACATATAGCACACATTCATAACATAAACATTGGTGCAATAATCTTGGACATAAAACAACTTCAAATTTGAATTAATTAAACAAAATGTATGACAAGAACATTCACAACATGAAGTTGTGACAACTAATTGACCTACTAAACACAACCCCTTTGCAACCTTGTGATGGGGTACACAAATGACTAGCTGGGAGAAGAGAAGTTGTTTATGTTTGCTCATATTTCCTATATTGCATAGGTTATAGAAATTCACAAACATACGTGGAATACCATTTGTATTAACTCTTGGTGTTCCACACACGATATTATTATGAATTGTCCATCTATATTAGTGAATTCATCCAAACTCTTGGTGTTCTGCATGTGATAATATTATGAATTTTCCAATTACATCACTACACCCACAATGTTTGGTTGCATTTGCAACGAATTTGATGTGTCAAGGTTGCACAAACATTTTCTCTACATACATCACTAGGTCACAATATTGGATTGTGTTACAAAGATTGTTAGTGTATCAAAGCAATAAAATTTGTCATTTTGGTCCTCGCCGAAGGTTGGTCACTTTAATATGCACTTTGTTTCAATCCTACTACACTATTTTACATCTCTAATACTTTAACCAAGAAAACTTAGATAGAACCTCTCTCCTCTCTCTCTCTCTAATGAATTTAATGACCAAGATAGCTCGGATAGAACTTCTCTCCTCTCTCTCTCTTTAACACATAAAATGACCAAGACAACCTGGACATAACCTCTCTCCACTCTCTTTAACACATATAATGACCAAGAAAACTTGGATGGAGCCTCTCTCTTCTATCTTTAACACATACCATGATCAAGACAAATTGGATAAAACCTCCATCCTCTCTCCCTTTAAAGCAATTCCAAAGCTGGACTTAATAGACATTGGTAAAAATACCTCTTAAACACCAATGTTTTTTTAAAAAGCAAAAAAAATCATTAAACATATACAAATATTATGATTAAGATAGTGTGTAACAAAACAAATGTATAAATGTATAAAATTATATATATAAGATCATGTGTAATATTATGAACTAGTAGTGGCTTCTTATGGTGCAGAGGATGTTGTGAAAACATGATGCATTAAAATGTAGTACATATTATGATGATTTGAACATAAATCATACATGTGGAATCACATGATTTTACTGCAATGGTTAGGTTTTAAACTCAATCTTGTTGGGGATTGGGTGTAACTTGATACATAATAGACAAACACAACTGTAGATAATCGAAGAGGAAATAACATTTAAAAGATAGAAGGTGGTGTCTAAAGACATCATTATAGTACTTAAGCACAACACATTGTGATCAAAACATCACAACGCATATTGGACATCTTGTACACAACACCAATATCACCATGATGATAATGACCCATGGGGTCCGCTATTTGTAGCTTCAATATCTAACTAACTTCCTTGAAATTGGGAGGATATTTTCCACACATAACGGTTGGTTGTTAGAGTTGACTCCATCAAATCCATGCTATCTATTCGGTGAAACAAGGATAGTCGACCCGACCATCCATCCATCCAAATCATAGTTGATTGCTTGACTGGTCAATCCACCGACCAACTATTTTCAACTATTGGTTGACTGTCTGACTGGAAAACTTGTTGACTAATCGACCGATTGATGTAGATACACGGTCGATCACCCAACCAACTTTTTCCAGATGTAGGTTGACCTACTAACTAATTGATTCCATGAGAAGTGTGATGAACAATAAGAAATTGATGTTCCAATACCCCCCCATGAACACATGACTTTAGAGATTCAGGAGGTGAAATTATTTCAGCGGGACACCCCCCCATAATTGCAGCTTCCAAAATCCCAAGCATCATACAAAGCTTGATAAATATAGCTTCAGATAAAGTCTTAGTGAAGATATCAACTACCTATTCATCTATTCTGCAATAGACAAGAGAGATAATGCTCTCATGAATCAACTGTCTCAAATAGTGAGCATGGAGCTCAACACGCTTCATCTTACTATGGGAAACAAGGTTGTCAACAACTTGAATGGCACTCTGATTGTCACAATAGATTGTAATCGAGGTTTTAACATGAAAGCCAAGTTCACCCAGAAGTTGGTGAATCCAGATTGCCATTGTACCTACATGAGTGGCTCCACGATATTATGATTTTGTAGTCGACAAGGAGACTGCCTTCTATTTCTTACATGACCACACCAATGGTTTGGTGCTGAAGTGAAACACATAGACATAAGAGGACTTCCGATCATCACTATCACCAACCTAGTCGGAGTCGATGAAGTCTACTATTGAATCCAAACTTTGACAATACTTGATACCAAAATGAGTGGTACCCTTGAGATTTTAGACAATTTGTTTGACTTCTTTCCAATGAATTTTTCTTGGATCTTGCATAAACCAAGAAACCACACTAACAACAAAGGAAATGTCAGGTCGAATATGAGTAAGATAAATAAGACCGTCGACCAGTTATCAATAAAGTGTATCATTGAATTTGGGAGTTTAACAAGTTTTAGTGAGCTTTACTCCATATTGAAAAATAGTAGCACATGGATTACAATCTGCCATCTTAAAACTTGTCAAAAGATCCACTGCATATTTAGATTGAGAAATGAAAAAACATCACATTGTGGTAATACTTGAAGACCCAAAAAATAATGCAAAGTACCAAGATCTGTCATGTCTAAGAAGTCAACAAGTTACTTCTTTGATCAAAGAATGAGATCGGTATTAATTCTAGTGATGGCAAGGTCATCAACATACACAACAACAATCAAAGTGTTTCCATTGGTATGTAGTACATACATGCAGTGATCAGATTCACAACGTTTGAAACCAAATCGAAGAAAGAAACTATTGATATTAACATACCAATCTCGAGGATCTTGTTTCAAACCATATAGAGACTTCTTAAGGCTACAAACTAGGTTAGAATCTGTCACAAAACCATGAGGTTGTTATATGAAAATTTCTTCAGATAGGTCTCCAGGATGAAAAACGCTCTTCACATCCATCTGATGGATCTACCATCCAAATCGAGTAGCAAGAAAAACAATCAGTCGAACATAGTTCATCTTCACAATGAGGGAAAATGTCTAAGTGTAATCGATGCCTTCTTTTTGAGAAAATCCCTTCATAATGAAGTGATATTTATGATGCTCAAAAACACCTTCATAGGTAAATTTGGTCCTGTAGACCCATCGACACTTCATAATATTCTTTCCTTGCGATTGAGGAACTAAATCCCAAGTGTGATTCTTTGACAAGGAATTTATTTATGTCTGCATAGCCTATTCCCATTCAAGTAGACCTTGGGCATCTGAGTAAGTAACAAGATCATAATTTTTAATTACATGAGTCTTAAATGCAATGCTAGTATGTTTCTTTTGACTTCGAGTTTGTTTTATGGAGGAAATATCACCGAAATTGGGTCCAACAACTTCAATTGTCTTGGCAACCCACCAGGGTAGACAAGAAAGGGGTGAACTATTGTTCACTGTAGAAGGTTGATAAGAAGTCAGAACAATTTTAGTTGTCGAAGATGGTGGAACAGTCGAAACATATATCGATGGACTAATCAACTCGGAGGTCGATGGTCTAGTCGAAATAGAAAAAAAGTTCGATTGTCCAGTCGAAGAAATGAAAAATGGAATAGGAGGACCAAAGTCGGAAAACATCAAAGTGACCATCTCGTAACAATCCAGAAGAGACATTCAACAAATTGATGCCATAAGACTTCTCATCAAACCATACATTACGTCTAATTCTTTCCAAGAAAACATCCCTTACAAACTCCATAAGGGGGAAAGATTAGGTAAACCAACAACCATTTTATGAGTTTCCATCGACTACAGACTTTGAAAATTCAAATGTCTGAGTCATTCATGCCAAGTTCAAATTCACTCATCAATGTGAGTGACAAGAGTAGTTGGTGTGAGTCGTGTCACATAATTTATATAGATTGTCCTTCGGGTCGAGAAACCCTCCAACAAATATAGTCTAGACTTTCTTCAAATCTCGAACAAAGAATCGATCTGGTAAAAACTCCATAATATTACTTGTCTGTGTTAGTTGAGAAACAAACAACAAATTAGAATTGAGGTTTGACACATGATAAATGTCAAAAAGTTTCCCATTTCGAAATGAAACAGTACCCCGACCAACAATATCAAGAGAAAAATCATCGAAAACATAATCATCCTCTCCACAGCTTCATTCAAGGAGGTAAACAAGGAAGCATCCTTATCCATATGATGAGTGCACCCAGAGTCGACTACCCATTCATTTTGCACAGAGTGAGATAACAAGGCTTGAGAATTTTTGATTTGGAAGGTGAAATTATCACCTGGTCGGTGAAGAATAGACACGTCTCTTTCAAGGTGTTTAACCTTCTCCTCTAAATCGTCTCTCTTCTTATAACATACTTTTTCCACATGCCCAGTCTTTCCACAACACTGACATGTCTTCTTCTTTCGACTTTGACATGGTGCATCTGTTTACTCTTTAGGTTTCTGGTCAAGGCATCCAAGTCTCTACATAGGGGTATCAAACTGTGTTCTTTCCCTTTCCTTTGAGAAAGTGGGATTGATTTTTACCACCAAGATTTCTTTATTTAAGCAGTCTATGCTGATCAGTGATAAAAAAAATCACATAAATCTTCAAATGTGTAATCCTTACCATCTTCCTTGTGTGCCTGTTGGTTGGTGCAGAAAGTCAAAACAAACATGTCGAATGGTGTTCTCAAATTCATCAGGACCAACTCGATGAGTTGCCCATCTTTGTTTTGATAGTTCTTTCCACATTAACCCCATTTCAACTGCAGTTCCTTCACACATGCCAATTTTTCCTCTATTCTGTCAAAATAATGAGGATCGAGAGAGATCAAATCTTTCTCCAATTGCATGACATGACTTTCATTGAATTTGTCGAACAATGTCTTCATCTTCTTCCAAACATGATGAGGGTAATCTATTCTACTGATATGAAAATGAATCTCCCACGAGATATAGTCGTTATGACCCCTATAACATAATCTTTCTTTCCATCAACAATGAACTTTGCCTGATCGTTTGTTGGATCTGGAATCATAGTCTTCGTATACTATCACAATCCTCTACTCTTTGGTAGGGTTTCCATGTCTGGTGCCCATACTGCATAATTTGATCCATCCAAAATTACATGATTGATCTTTGAAGCCATATTCGATATCTAATACATAACTAATATTTTTCCACAAGTTATAGTCTGCAAATAGATGACCCAAAGTCAATCACACAACAGATCAATCTCAACAAGATTTGCAGACAACAGGCGAGGTTTCAAACCATTGGATCTAATACCATGTTGGGGATTAGGTGTTACCTGATACGAAACAAACAAATAGAACTGTAGATAATCAAAGAGGAAATAATATTTCAAAGACAGAAGGTGGTGTCTAAAGACACTGTTACAACACTTAAGCACAACACATTTTGATCAGAACATCACAATGCATATTGGACATCTTGTTCACGACAATGATATTACCATGATGATAATGACCAATGGGGTCTACTATATATAGCTTCAATATCTATCCAACTTTCTTGAAATAGGGAGGATCTTGTCCACATATAACCATCGGTTGTTAGAGTTGACTTCGTCAAATCCACGTTGTATAGTTGGCACAACAAGGATGCTCGACTTGACCATCCAGGCACCCAACTCGTAGTCGATTGCTCAACTAGTTGATCCACCGAATGACTATCTTCGATTGTTGGTTGACTGTCTAACTGACATACTTGTCGACTACTCGACCAACTGATGTAGATATCTGGTCAATCACTCAACCAGTTGTTTACATATGTAGGTCGACCGCCCGACCATCTGATTCCAAGAGAAGTGTGATGAACCATTAGAACTTGTCGTTCCAACAAATATTTTGTATTTGTACCAACCATTCATGATCAAACTACCACTAAATGAAGATAAATGTTGTGGGGCACTATACTACATAGAAAAGAAACACTGAACCATCCTTTAAGTGAAATACAAGTTTCATGAATAATTTGCAAAATCGATGAACTACTTGGATATTTTAACAAACAAAAGGGTCTCATATGTCATTTTGGCCATACCAAAATGTTGCAATGGCCCTTAAATTTTTCAAAAAATGAGTATAGGCAACAATTTAGGGCTTGAAGAAATTAATTAATTATTGGAAAAACAAAAAAGAGAAATGATGAACAATTGTATGTAAAAATAAGGTATGTGAGAATCAAACTTACGTCTTCTTTATGTTTTTGGAGATTCTAGTATAGATGGTTTGTCCTAGAGTTCATTCCAATTGGTTGTTGAGTGAAGATAAATGTTATGGGGCATACTACTACATCCCACAATACTCACACCCCCCCTAATAACAAATTTTAAATGCGTGTGGGGGATCAAAAGACTAGCATCAAACATAGGGATAATTTAGTGTTACCTAGTACCCATGCAAATGGAAGTGTCATTATTGTAATAAGTAATCCAAATGAGGCCTTAAACTATAGTTCAATGAGTGATTTTAGAAATATAATCACAAATCACGACAATTTTACGCGAGTTGGAGTTTTAGACAATTTGAGGGAAATTCAAATGGAAATGAAGATAAACTAAATAAACTTTGAATGACGTCCATTTCTTTTTCTACCTTGGCATGCATATCTTTGGGGGTCTCTACTTTTCTTCCATCCTCTTATGCCTCTTCTAATCCTTACAAAAAAAAATGAATATGAATAAATAAATCAAATCCCTCCATGCATTTGAATTTCAAATTAGTTGAAATTAAGATTGGGGGGTTTGAATGAAAAGGGGGTTTTATAAAATTTTGGCTACACCATTTTCATCTGCCTTAGATATTTCCATCCATAGAGTAGGTGTTTGATATGTTTCATGCATAGATGAGCATGATCCATAATAAATATAATAGGGGGGAAATGTCATCAACAAAAGACACCCTACGATCCTGATGTGTGGAAACAAGAAAAATACAAGAGAGAAATAGAATACGATAATATTTAAAATGTACCGAAGGTGGGAGGGTTTTGAATAGAAAACACCTTGAAAGAGAAAAACAAGTTGTCTAGTAGAATTGTCTCCTTGGGTAGGTGATCTATCCATTTGGAAGAAGGATTTTCCATTGAAAGAGTCGTGGATATGGCCAAAAAACACCTCGTAATGTGCATGAGATTTTGAGTAGGTCTCAGGATCGAAAGTGCTCCAAGAAATTGTGCGCCACAAATCTCGATGACATATGTTAATTTTCCATGGAAGGTAGTGTGAAGTGCCCCAAACCTTGTTATAACGAGAGGATTATTGTATTTTTAGAGGAGAGACCGAGTATGAAGATACTCATTGCAATTCGTTCTTGTGAACATAAACAAAAAGACAATGATACCAACCCAATACCCATCTTACAACTTGATTGAACCAAATCCAAAACAATCAAGAGTAGTGATGACCATGCATCCCTAGAAGGAAATGGATCCATGAGTGAGAACTTTAATCACAATAACAATGCGAATAACCACATGAATATTAGACTCGATGAGAGAAAATTCTGCCATTAACCACATTGTGATCCTCAAAACCAACATGTGATCCAACCTGCGAATTTTTAGAAGATGATGCCTTGTAGACATGCCCAATCTCATTGCAAACAATTGAATTATAAAACCCATGGTGATTGCCCACATTGGAAGCCAAAATAAAGGATCTTCCCCATGCATGACCTTGATGGTTTCATTGCATGTATGAGTGCAATGCAGATCATCAGTTTGCATTGTCATCCCACCATTCCATTACACGAAGCAGAAGAAACACTTGCTGCTATTAGATTTGAATTTGAGGACAATGCCATGATTGGGATTCTCACCTACTTTCTTGGAGGTGACATCATCATTAGGATAGATGCATGGCAGAGGAGGACTTCGTCACCATGATGACAAGGATGGAGGCAACGATGTAATGATGAACCTTTCAGGAAGCCACCCCATCTAAGGAAACTACGATTTTGGATCTTCGAACCGTGGAGGTGGTGATCAACTAGAATCGTTTAAAATGTGAGAATCATTTAGCCGGTGATCACCTTCTAAAACTTGTCCAATTATTAGGACTACAAACAAGCCTCTTAAGAATCTTTGGACGTGGGAAGAAGAGACGACGCGCGAAGGCAGTGACGAACAAAGCTGCGCGGAGATCGCACCAGTGATAACAAACTCGGAAATGGATAACTTGAAGAGGGAGTAAGCTAAAGTTAGGCAGAGGATAACCTCGGATCTCTGGCCTTGATGATAATAATAGTGGTGCCCAGTCCTAAGTACCTTTCACTTCTTGATGGAAACTAGGAGCATTGGTGATTCTTCAGAGCGTCAAGGTTTAACGGAGACCTCCTGCAGCTTCTATTCAAGGTATGCAACGAGGTGGTAGATTTGAAATACTGAATAGAATTAATGAATTTCCTTGCTAATGGCTCTGTATGCTCACCCAACTCATCTGCAGCCCGAGTTTGAATTGTTGTCCCATGACGCCATCCACCTGCAAATACCGATTCGTCTGTCGTTAGGAAACAAGGGAGACTCTCCTCAGCATGGCCATGTTCTGTTTTCAGATTATTAGAAGTTTCAATGCACCATTTGTCCCATCACTGTAAAGATATATCCCATCACTGTAAAGATCTGGTCTTAGCTAGTAGCATAGTTTTTATTTTACCTCTGTTTCTTAGAGACCATTTCCACTTTGTTTTACTGTTGTCATGTTTTTTTTTTGACCCTAAGGGGATGCTCATACTCAAAACTGAATTACTGTTGTCATATTTTTTTGACCCGATGGGGATGCTCATACTCAGAACTGAGCTGGAGCTGGGTTGGTTTCCTATCATGGCAACCCAGTCCCCAGCAGGCTGTATGTTTCAACTTTGATTTTCATAACAGGTAATATACAGTTTTCTACTGTATGTTTCAACTTTGATTTTCATAGCAAGTAATATATAGTTTTCTTACTTGAAAAAAAATAATGATGCTCATCTTAATAAAAATTAATAATCCTCATCAATATTAATAATTTTTTATAAGTAAAAATAAATTAAAATTATATATATATATATATATATATATTCATTGGATGTAGCTTGGGTGGTTGGGAGGAATGGTTGTTATCCTCTCCACCGAGTTCAATTCCTTGTAAGTGACTTGTGATGCCTATAATGGGTTTATAAGATACTCTTTGGTTCTCTCCCAAGATTTCTGGGGAGGGGGGTTTCGTGGGGGTTTTTGGTGCCAAAAAAATGATTAGATGACCATTCAACCCAAAAAACGATCTATCTTATAGAAGCTCCTATGACCTTCAAATCTGTTGAATTTTCAATAGTCAAGGTTAAGCATGTAGTTCATTTCAATTTTAGCATTTAACCATAACCATAAATGTTGCAACAACCAGATCACAAGAAGAAGCACCATGCACAAGAACACAAGAAGTATCCTAGGAAACACTTCTCAACAAGTGAAGAAAACCCAACCAAATCATTTGCTATAATCCTCAAGAAAAATACCTTCACCACCAAGATAAAACCTAGCACACAAGAGGGTGCTCAAACCCTAGAAGACTAGCGCCCAAGAGAGGTGCACACTTTTCCCAAGAAGGTGTACTTGCTGAAATTTCCAAACTCACTTGAAAGATGTGTTTCCTCAATGGGGAATTTACCTTT
>SNQJ01S0000632.1:111047-148306 GCA_010110895.2 Picea sitchensis
TAAGTTGGAGAATGTCTCACATAGATGCAATCATCAACAAAATCTATCATCATATTTTTATAACTAGATTTATACATCTGTCTTATATAATCAGATTTATACATCAGTCTTGGAATAGAAAAAAACAGAGATGTGACCAAGCTGTTACAACTTGCAAAAATGTTTTTGGTCCATTTGATCCAAATGTGTGCTTCAGAGCCCTGAAATCAGAATTTTTTTTAGTCAGTTAAGGGACCAAGGGTCATGAATTTTTTTTGAGGAGCCAAGCGAGTTCTTTTCCCAAATTTTCCAACATCCTTGGTCTAGTGCCAATTCATCTTTTGAAATCATGTCTGCTTCTTTATTCTAGATCTTGTAGACATGTGAAAAGGAAAAATGTGAGAAGGATGTGAGGATCCTCCTGATGTCGTCCAACAATGGCTGCAATGTATATGTGTGTAGTATTTGTGTTCCATTCAACCATTTTATCATAAGAATTGAGTCTCCAAAAATGTTTAAATGAGTTATTCCTTTTTAATTGCTAGTGATAAGAGGAGTTTTACTGCCATGAACTCACTGAAGTTTTTTGTTTGTTACATCTCCAAGATTTGGAGCAAAAGAGATGGAGGTGGAGTTATCCAAATGTAGAATGCCCCCCATAGCTTCGAAAGGGGGGGAACCTTGTGCAACTCCATCAAAGAAGGCCTAGGGGAGGGGAGGATCAATAGGGGGGCAGGGTGAGTGGATTTTTTAGGGGGTGGGGGGAGGTTTGGGGAAATGAATGGAGGATAGACATGGAAGAAATGGCACAACATGAGGGGGAGAGCTCTAAATCGTCAAAAATTGCATGATTCCGGGCAAGCCAGACGCCCCCTAGTTGAGATAAGGGGAAGGGATTTGATTGGAGTGTTGTTAGACGATGAAATCCAAGATTGCAGGGCATGCTCCATCAAATCTCCCTCCCAACAAGCAGTGTTCCCTAGAGATGTTTTCATGTTAGCACAGACTGCTTTTGTGAAGGGACACTGCAAAAATATATGATAACTTGTTTCATTGTCCTATTTACAAAGGGAACATCGGCTAGGACCAACAAAATTCTGTTTTTATAGATTTTCCTAGGTGGGGGATCTGTTCGAGAGAAGGAGCCACATGAGCATCTTAGATTTTGCTAGGCATTTTAGTTTCCAAATATTTTTTCCCCACTAGGGGGAGGGATCATCTATGTGCTCTACGATCAAAGATGTGTATCCATGCTTAGGTGCATAATCTCCCAAGGGGTTGAAAGACCATATTAGAGAGTCCTTTTGTTCTGTGAGGTTGACCAGGAAGGAGGACGGAGCAATTATGTAATTCCTCCAAGTTGGTGCATGAGTTTTATCAAGCCTAATTTTCTCCCAGCTTAACCATCGAGTGGTGCCAGTCAAAATGTCCATTCTAGAAGCTTGTCGGAGATAGAAAAAACCCTCATTATTTATGGTCTGGAATAGAGGATCTCAGAGAATATGTTTTCCTTTACATTCAATCCAAGGGTCTTTGCTGATGAGGATGTCTATACCATTTCCTACCTTGCAAATAAGCCAATTTCCAATTAGGGGGAATGCATTTATCATTGCTTTCCAAATAATAGAGCCATTTTTGGAGGATTTTTGGGGCCACATGTCTCAATTGGTGATAGATTCTGTTGGGAAGTGTTTTTTTTTTTAAGATGCAAACCCATAAACCTGCACTAGAGATGAGCCCCCAAGCATTTTTTGCAGCTGTGGCTTGAGAAAAGAGGTGAATGTTTTCAAGCCCCAACACCCAAAAGGATTTGGGGTTGATATCCTTTTCCTTGACGCTAACACCGAGGATTTTTTCTCTTCAAATCCTGACCAAAGAAAACAATAAGACAATTGGTCGATTCTCTCGAGAATGCCTTTAGGGACACATGCCAGTGAGGTCCAAAAAACAATAATAACTTCCAATGTCGATTTTACTAAAATAATCCTTCTATCTCGGGGGAACCATCTATTATACCAAGAGAGAAGTATCTTTTTCACTTTTGTATATAGCCACTATCAATTTTTTTTTGCTATAATTGTTCATCTTTAGGGTGAAGCCCAAATATTTCATCCCCTCGTTATTTTCCTTGACTGGAGCACCAAGGATTCTGGAGATATGTTGATTTTCATTTTATGTCATTCCCCAGGTATAGAGGGAGGATTTCTCCATATTCATTTGCATACCTATGGTTATGAAAACGGTTTGAAGTATTTCTTTGAGCGATGATATGTAGGAGATATTTCCTTCAGAAAAAATAAGAGTATCATCTACAAAAAGATGGTGAGTTAAGGAGAAATTTAAATTGATCTTTATAATTTCAAGTTGGATGAGGAGGCTTCTTTATGGATAAGCCTTCTGAGGCTTTCAACAACCAACAAGAAAAGCAACGGGAATAGAGGGCATCTTTATTGGATACCAAACTCAGCTTTGAAGAAGGAGGTGGTTGAGCCATTTATGAGAAGTGCAAAGGAGGTGCTTGAGATGCAATTTATCACCCAAGTGACAAAGGAGTGACCAAATCCCAAATGAATTAGGAGCAGTCTGATATATAGTCAACTGACTATGTCAAAGGAATTTGAGAGGTCCACTTTGTAGGTAATGGCCCTTTGCTTTTGTGTGTGGATTGAGTGGAGCCCTTCCTTGATGGGTTTGTCTTCTCTATAGATAACCAAATTTCTCTTCTACTATGTTATCACTTAAATGATCTTTGATATGAGTTTGTATATTGTGTTATAGAGTGAAATGAGTCTAAATTGCTCAAATTTGGATGGGTTGTCCACCCTTGGAATCAGGGAAATAAAAGTGGCATTGAAGGGGACATGAATCTGTCTAGATCTCCTTTAGTATTCTATCATCTTTAGGAGGTCCTCTCTAGTGATCTCAAAACAACCATTGTAGAACTCGATTGGAAACCCATTCGGTCCTAGGATTTTGTCCTTCTGAAAACTGTGAAGGATTTTATCAAGTTCTTCCTTTGTGATCTCCTCCATGTGTATGTTATTTTCTTCTAGGTTGATGAATCTAGGGAAGAGACTCACCACCCTTATGATAGTGTCTATATTGGCCCTGGAGTCATCCTTGAAAAGGGATTTGAAGTGTGTTGTGCCTTCGTGAGCAATATCTTCAAAATAATATGTTGTTGATCCATCCAAACTATCTATAGTCCAAATAGTGTTGGAAAGTTTCCTTCCATTTGCAAAGTGATGGAAGACATTTGTGTTTTCTTCCCCAACTTGTAACCAGAGGGATCTACTTCTCATTCTCCATTATTTTTCTTTATTTTGAAGGATTTTCTTTCTGTGGAGATCTAGGGCCATGTATTCCTCTTTCATCTCCACTGAAAGGGGCCCATATGTTTCTCTCTCCTGCCATGTCTTCATCTTATATTCAATTTTAGATAAGGCTTTGTTGTCTGCCTTCTTTCTCTTTTTGTTACGAGAAATGGAGGTCTCCTTTTCCCTTTTTAGGTTTGGCAGTAATTGAATAGTGGGAGATTATGGGAGGAGAGAATTGTAGGGGGACCAACATTCTTTGATAGCTTCAAAATATGATTGAGCTTCTAGCCATTGAGGATTAAATTTCAAGGGGTTTGGGGGCCTCCTCCCTTCTCTGGCTAGTTCAAGCAATATGGAGTTGTGATCAAAGATGCCCCCTAGGGCCACCCACTACTGGAGTGCATGTTTCTCTGAATAAAGGGTTTCAACATAAGAAATTTGTCAAGTCTTTTCGTAACCCTATCATCCCCAGAGTGCATATTCCTCCAAGTGGGGGTGTATTTGATGGGTTTAATGTTGAATAGTTCGGCATCGTCGGACTTCTAGATAAATAAGTTGGAAAGGAGGTCTTTCTTAGCAGAGGGCCCCCAAATTTCACTATCTCCCAGAGTGAAGTTTAGGTCCCCTCCAATAAATACATAGTTTTTTTTATCAGAGTTGAATTGAAAAAGTTTTGCCAAAAATCCTTTATGTCCAAATACGGTCCATAAATGTTGATGCAGATAAATTCAAGGTTTAACTCTTAGGAGAAGAAAAGGGTGACCGAAACAGATGGAGAAGCCCACAAGTTGAGAAGTTTCAGGGAGGATTTCCTCCAACTAGTGAGAATATTTCTTGATTTCTCAGATGAGTCTAGAGCGAGGAAGTCCCATTCTGGGAAAGAGGCAGAGAAGAATCCACAACCTTGTAACCAACAATCATAGTCTCTTGGAGAAGAAGAATGGAGGGGGAGTGAATCTTGATGAGGCATTTTATGACTAACTCTTTTGTGGGGTTGACTAGCCCATGAAAATTTTGTGAAAGAGTGATAATTTTGCAACCTCGCCGAGGGCTATTGCTCTAAGGGCCCAAAAAAGAGATTTCTACTTGCTAGAACGAACTTATAAGCAAGCTTGTTTTTGTGTGATAGTAAGGTAGGAATTTTGGCCCTGTAGGGGAGGTTTTGGATCTGGAGCTTCAATAACCCCAAGACCACCATAAACACCTTGGAAGGAAGAGGGCTGTGAACGAGAAAGGGAGTGAAGATTGTATTTTGAGGGGGGGGATGGGGGAAGGGTAGTGGCAGCAAGGGGTGGAGGATCGATCAAGGTCTGGGTGGGAGAGGGGCCATAAGGACCATATGAAAAGATAGGAATTAAGGGAGAAGATTGGGAGCCTGATAAACCTGATAGTCCTAGGAGGAAGGAGGAATCCGAAAACCCTACACATACTAAAAATGGAGCTAAACCACTTGAAGAACTAGAAACATAAATCGAAAAAAGGGTAGGGGAAGAGAGAGATGTATTACCCAAATTTTCTTCAACGATCTTGAAGAAGGAGGGAGGTGTTGGATTGCTTGCTGAAGGCAGAGGAGTGAGGTGAATTTCGGAGAGTAGGGCTTCTCCATAGAAGCCTCAATCTGTGTAGCATGTGGTCGCTTTTTTCTTGTTTCCTCCCCTCCAACAACTCTTTTCACCTAGTGAAGCCTCTCGTTAAATTTACTGCAATCTTTAGCAATATGGCAACGGCCACACTTGAAAGCGATTCCTTCATAATTGAGTGTTTGGATGATGGAGGTTCCTTTGTAGGAAATTGTGATTTCCTCTGCTAAGCCATCGGATAGCTTGATCCCCCCACCAATATTCTAGCCATTCCCATATACCCCAAAATGAGCGAAAATGTTTGCGCAGTCCAGTGCCATAGAGTATTTGCGAGAAACCTCTTACTTATGAAATACCCAACTAGGGTTTCTTGTTGCATGGCTCCAATATCGTTGAGCTATATGTCTTCGTCGAGAACAAGGTTTGTGAACTCGAATTTCCTCTTTAGGCATCGTTTAGAATTTCTCCTGTCCGCCATGTCAACAACTCCAGTGCTAGAGACAAAAAGAGACGCAGATCCCTGCATAGATGGTCTCGTGAGAGGAAATTTCCGAAAAATCCATATTTCTACGGGAGGATCGGTTCCAATAAATGCGAAGATGCCAGATGTTGGTACATATAATCTTTGGCGGCGAGTGCATCATGGTGGAGGGTGGAGGGGACGAGCCGATCTACCACAGAGTTGAGTGAGGTGGCTTCTTCGATAGGCACACTAGATGCCACAGAGGAGTCACAATAGAGATGGAGAGGATGTCACGTTTTTTTAGTGGGTTTTTTTCAAGTCTAGATTAAACATGAAAGTAGAATAAATCAATACTCTATCCATGGAAAGCATTTACTTCAGATTGTTGTTGTTATCAACCAACCGTATTATTGATTTTATTGTATTTTTATATTACAACCAACCATATCATTGATTTTATTGTATTTCCATATTACAAGAGTAGCACTATTTAGCTTTTTCCAATTAAAACAAGAAAAATGTTTCAAATTTACAAAGATGTTTGAAGTTTATATATGTAAAGTTTAATTTTTAAAAAAATGTTAAAACTTTATATATATATTTTCAATTTTGTTTTTCGTTTTCTAATAGAATCTTTATGTATACTAAACTTTCAATATTATATTAAATATATTCATATAATTATTAATACAAATTAAATTAGTAATTATATATATATATATATACTTTACTTTATCCAAATAAATAATTTAAATAATATTTATATAAATAAAAATAATAATCCTTATCAATATTAATATATTTTTATAAAAAATAMATCAAAATTTTATATTTATATTTTTTTATATATATAAGTGTATAAATTTAACTATATGATATATAAATGTAAACTAGGGTTGAAGTAAAAGTCTTGTTATTTAATTATATGATATATAAGTGTAGAGGGTTGGAGTGAAAATCTTGTTTTGTTTGGTTAATAAGAAGCATTTAATAAAAGTGAAAATCTATCTCTTTAATTATGTAAAAGTCTTGTTATTTAATTATATGATATATAAGTATATAAGATTGGAGTGAGAGGATTGAAAGTAAAAATCTTGTTTTACATGGCTAAGAAGAGACATCTAATAAGAGTGAAAATCTATCTCTTTCTTTATGGACCACTAGCAAGTTAGATTACCTAATTTGAAATCAACACTAAGTACCAATAATAGTGATCCCACCACTACTGATTTGACAACTGAAAGTTAGGATAGGTGTTCCAGTGTATTATAAAAAATTACACATGATGATTGAATTTTGGTTTTATAATATAATGGTGATCCCACTACTGATTTGACAGAGTTAGGATAGGTTTTCAGTGTATTATAAAATATTACACATGAGGATTGAATTTTGGTTTACTGTGAATTATAAGAAATTACAGACGAGGGTTGAATTTTGGTTTCTATGAAACAGAGTCTTTATAGAAACTAACAAAATTGGCAGTGAAGCAAAGTTTTCTTACTTACATAACTTAAATTCCTGATATTTTACAGTAAAAATGCATCCATTATTACAACCATTCTGTTACATCGAGACAAACCTTATATTTTACAGTAAAAATGTATTAAAATGTATTATTACAGCCAGTCTGTTACATCGAGTCGAGGACACTCGTATTTTACAATAAAAATGCATTATTACAGTCATTTCTGTTACATCGAAAACGCCTTACGCTTGTAATGAATAAGACCGAACTACCTTCGTACTCTTACAAAAATACAATGACAGTCTTACTCACCCCGCAGCGTCCAATAACAATCTCAATCGCACTGCTGAGTTCAGTGATTGTTGGCCCACTTCGTCTAGATCGACCATTCACTCCTTTCGCTTGAATGATAGTTGGAGCTCTACAAATGCATGGGGTAGCTGTAGTTCTGGGAAGATGGAAACGTGAAAAAAATTAGGTATATGTCACAGAGAACCCTACTTACTCCAATACGGTGAATTGATTTATAACGATACGCTGCCCCCTGCCAGTATCAATCCAGGCCATTCATTTTCTTCTTACTCTATTGGGAATCAGGATCCTCCTGTTTCTCATCTTGGGTTGTGCATCACTCGGCCCAAAAGAGCCCAAACAGAAAGAAAAGAGCAGGCCTCCACAGCAATGGCAGAGCTCAGAGTGTTCAGTCTCAAGCAGGTTTCTGCCCACAAGAGCAAGGACGATTGCTGGTTTGTCATCGGTGGCAAGGTCTACAACGTGACCAAGTTCCTGCAAGAACACCCCGGGGGTGAGGAGGTTCTGGTGGAGGCCTCAGGACGGGATGCCACCAGAGATTTTGAAGACGTTGGCCACAGCCCAGCGGCCAAGGGAATGCTGGATAACTACTTGGTGGGCGTTCTTGAAGGTTTCAAAGGGGTCGTTTCTGTCAATAAGCAGAGCAACGCTTCTTCTGGCAAGCAAGATAAGCTTGCTTTTAAGGACATGCCTGCTTTTGTCATCAAGGAGGAAAAGCCCAGTGTTTTCATTAGGTTTCTGGAATTTCTGGTGCCGCTGGTTATTGTGGGTGCTACCTATCTGTTTAAAACTCTGCCATGAAGGAGCCTGTGGTGTCTTCATAGAATAGTTATTAGGGTTGTGTTAAATGAACATAAATATTTAGATAGTTATGGATCAGAATAACTGTCGTGGTTAATTTGGTTAGAGTAGTTGTTCACTTTGGTCTGGATTTTCAGGCAAATGAAATATATTCATCTTGCTTTTGGATTTCAGAAATGTATATGGGTAGTTAATGTATGCTTTGTTTGTTTGTTGGTTGATTTCCTTAGTATTTCTCTCAGTGAGGTTTAGTATTTCTGTACAAGTTCTCTCTCGTTATTTTGTAATGTCAAGAGGTTGAAAAGGAGGGTTTATTTTTTCTATTAAATTAATAATTGGATTTAGTTAGTTATTTTTGTAATAAAGGGTTTTTTGTTTTTTATAAATTTAATAAAAGTTTGGATTTTTTTAGATTTAGTAAAATTTTACCATAGCTTTAAGATTTATGGATGGTGAAACAATACTTTAAGGGTTTTGCCCAATTAGATGCACCTATAATACATGATGATACTTTTCCATGATCCATGAATGGTAAGAATAGAATCCTTCATCTCTTCAATTTTTTGGAAGAGTATGCAAGTCTTATATTAAGAATAATTGAACTAACTCTTAAAACTATTATAAATATGATATTTATATAAAAATATTATAATAATGTAAATATAAATATCAAGTAACAATAATCAAAATTGTATTTTTAGATATATATATCTAGATAAATTAAGAATTTTATATTTTACAAATTTAAACAAAATTACAAAACTAAATGTATCCTCCTTAATATTAATATTGTAGTAACAGAACACATGATAGATTTGTATAAAGAAATTATTAAAAAAAAAAAAGATGAATCCCAAAGATGATAATGTAAAAAACATGGAATTGCCTCTTTATTTTTATTTTTTTATTTTCTAATCATTCCTCAAAATATTATACTTTGATTGCTTTAGGTATTTTTAATGTTTTTTGTGATGTTCACGATGAAATAAATAAAATGAAACCTTTACCTATTAATAAAGGTGTTTGATTTTTAAGATTTTTGTTGTTTTCATTAAATGCATTTAATGTTAATGGTGATTAGTGATTATGTAGAATTGGTGTATATTTTAATATAATTGAAAATAAATTATTATCTTAATTTATATTTGAGGGTTGAAATATAGAATAAGAAATTATTGTATGTATTTCCAAGTTCATGGAACAAGTACAAGTTGTAGTGTTCCCCATTATTGAATTTGATAATTAATTTTTTTATATACCAATAAACTCAAATGGGTTCATGCTAAAAATGTTTATATGGCTAATAATATTTAAAAATAAGAATATAGTTAAAATTAACATTTGCACAACAATATCCAATATCCAAATGTTCATATTGATGATAGGTGACAAAGTTTAAAAGAATGTTTAATGTTTCATATTGTAAAAATGATTACTATTCATCACTTTGTACACCATGGGAAAAGATCATTAAACTGTTAATTGATGATAGGTGACAAAGTTTAAAAGAATGTTTAATGCTTCATATTGTAAAAATGATTAATATAATGAGCTCCTGTAATTTTCATTTAATTTGTAAAAAGGAAATTAAAATTAAATGTGAGAATTCACCTCACAAATTAGTTTCCTAGTTTAAGGGGGAACTAGTTTTATGTGAGAATCCTACCTCACAAATTAGTTTCCTAATTTTAAGAGGAAGTTGAGAGTCTCATGAGTTGGTGTAAGATTCTTCCTCATTTTATCACAAGTGGTTTCCTAGTCTCAAGGGGAAGTTAAGGTTGGTTGAGATGTTTTCTCATTTTTGTCCTTGAGTTGTTATTAGATCCTAAAATTGTGGATCTTGTCTCCTTAAATTATGGAGAGAGGGAAACACATTGATAATAAATTTTCATAAAGGAATTAAAAAAAAGGAAACCCAATGATAAAGATAATACAATGAAATATAGAAAATGAAACCTTTAACTATTAATAAAGGTGTTCGATTTTAAGAATTTTGTTCTTTTCATTAAATGCATTCAATGTTAATGGTCATGAATGATTATGCATAATTGGTGCATGTTTTAATATAATTGAAAATAAATCATTATCTTAATTTATACTTGAGAGTTGAAACACAGAATAGGAAATTACCATGGGGAGTAATATGTATTTCCAAGTTCATGGAACAAGTGCAACTTGTTCCCCATTATTAAACTTGATGATTTTTTTTTTATATCAATAAACTCAAATGTGTTCATGTTAAAAACATTCATAGAGGATCTCCGCACAAGGATTCATCACTTTGCACACTATGGGAAAATATCATTAAAATGTTAATTGATGATAGGTGAAAAAGTTTAAAAGAATGTTTAATGGTTCACATTGTAAAAATGATTAATATTTTTGAACATAATGTGCTCATGTATTTTTCATTTAATTTGTAAAAAGGAAATTAAAATTAAGTGTGAGAATCCACCTCACAAATTAGTTTCCTAGTTAAAGGGGGAATTAGTTTTATGTGAGAATCCTACTTCACAAATTAATTTCCTAATTTTAAGAGGAAGTTGGGAATCTCATTAGTTGGTTTGAGATTCTTCTTCATTTTATCACAAGTGGTTTCCTAGTCTCAAGGGGAAGATAAGGTTGGTTGGGATTCTTTCTCATTTTTGTCTTTGAGTTGTTATTAGATCCTAAAATTGTGGATCTTGTCTCCTTGAATTATGGAGAGAGACAAACTATATAAATTCCTTATGTAAGCATTGTAAAGGGAGAGGGCCCTTGGAGGCCCCTTGGAGAGAGAGTCGCATGGTGAGGAATGTAGGCCTTATGGTGTCTGAAGAAATGTCACTTATGTGAGAGCCTTAAGTTCTATTTGTATAAGAGAAGGTTTCTCTGGGTTTCGATCCCTGTAAGGAGTGCGTGCCACATTTTGTGAGAAGGTTTCAGCCCTGGCTAAAGGAAGAACAAGAAAACGACTTGTATTCCAAGCGGATCCATAGATGTAGCCAATAAAGTCTGGTGAACTCTGTTAAAACATGGGTGTCAAATTATATGTGTGAGTTTTTTATTGCATTCTCGCTTAATTAAGTAGAGATTTAATTACACATATGCACATCATGATGACAATTTGCTCACGTTTATATGCAATGCTTAATGACTATTTTCTCATGTTCACATATAATTAAGCATCAATAAAAGGTCCTCATTGGAGGATTTTTGTAGAGAAATATCTCACAAAAAATTCCAGATCAAGTGGTATTAGAGCTGGTCTGACCAATTTTGCAGATTGTGAATATCATCATGGGCAAGGCAAAGAAGCAAGAATGGCTTCGTGAACTTGAAGAAATCAACCAAACCATTCAAGAAAAGAACACTGAATTGAGGAGGTTGCTTCATGAGTTTGAAGAAGAAAAGAGCAATTTATGACTACAACTACAATCTATGGAGGAGCAAGTTGGGTAATTCTCCGCTACAGAAGAAGCATAAAGTCCCTCCAAGACCAGACAAACTTGTGGCCATGGAAGGTATACTAGTTATGGTTCTTGTCATGAAAATGTTGATGGTTGAACATATTGTCAGATAATAGAGGATTATCTCCAAACACCAGGAAACTGTGGTGGTTTACTAGAAGCCTCATCTACGACTTCATCCAACCAGGAGGAGAAGTTGGACAAACTTCAGGAAGATGACCAAGCATCAGAAACATGAATGGAGGTAAATAATTCTCCATGTTCCATTCCTTCCCTTATTAATGATGATGCCTCTTTTGGAGTTTTTGAAAGGCACACCACGGGCATTGACTTGAATTTGTTGAGAAAGATGAGGTATAAAGGAGGAGGTCTTGGTATTAATGGCCAAGCCATCATTCAACCATTGGAGGTTGAAGGAAGACCCCAATTTGTATAATTGGGGTATGGTGAAAGAGAAAGTTCAAAAGCATCATAAATAGATGATTCTTCAAGCAAAGAGATGATATCATCACCAACATCATCTAAGAAAAATGATGGCACATCATCACTTTTTGAAAGTGATAGATCTAGCACAAGATTTCAGAGGAAATCAAAGTCTCCTCGAAAAGCTTGGGACAACAAGAGTGTTGCAAAGTACCGGAAGAGGAAGAGTACACCTTACAGTGATGACAAGAAGGACATGAAGTCATGCAACTATTGCTCTCACTGCCAATGAGTGGTCACTAGATCAGGAAATGTTGGAAGCTTCACCCCGAGATTCATGGTACACCAAACAATAATCCCTTACTAGATTCTATGCAGTTGGAAGTTGGATTCTTCTCTGTTGAAAAAATGGCCAAAAATAAAAGTGCCCGGAATTTGACGAATATAGCACCAAGTCGAAGAGCTCAATGAGAGATTTCCAATGGTGTGAATGACACCTCAAAACTCCAACGCAAAAGTTATGGAAATCTGAAATTTTCGGCAAATAGGTAAATGTAACGAAATTCTCAAGTGCCGACGTGGCAACACCACAAGATGCCATGTGTCAGGAAGATTTGTCATTTTTGAGGTACATTTGGATGAGTAGGAAAGTTCGACGTGTCATCGTACAGATGACATGGAAGTACGGACGTGATGCAGTGCTAACATGGTTGTACCGTGATGATGTCAACATAGTGACTGGATCGTATGGAATGTTGATGTGGCAGTACAATGCTGATGCATCAAGTGAGGTGTTGGCTGATTGGGAAGTATGATGATGATGTCTGCAAGTCGAGGTGGTGGTACGACGATGACGTCATTAAGGTGATAGGATCGCTAACTGGGAAGTATGATGCTGACGTGGAAGTACCACAGGTTGCCACGTGTTATGTGGATTTGGCATTTTCAGGGGTCTAAATGGACCAATAAAAAAGTGCCACGTGGCACAACACACATGCCACGTGGTAGTAAGACAGTCTACGTGGTAGTGACATCAGTAGATGACTAGGCACTGATGCGAGTAAAAAAGTGGCATTGATGTGGCACAAACACAACAGGTGATAGGGATGTTGACTGGGTTCCATGTGGGCCAACCAGGGGCTACCACATGGCAACTTGAAAATTCCCAATGAGGGCTAGAGTCCAAAAATTCATAAAAAAGAATTTAAACGACTGTTGGACCGACCGACGGCTAACAAAATACGACTAGAACGTTAATTTTGGCACCAATCCAAATGTGGTCAATGTGGCAAAGGTTTTTAAACACCGAAATTGGCGGGAGGTTCAACCAACAAAAATGAATATTAAATTTGGCAACATTTGGGAGGTATATTTTAATATAGTTAAAAACTATATTTAAATATTGTTATAACTATTGTCCAAAGGGGGAGCCTACGGGTTTGACCCTGGGTCTCCCCACTAATAATACACGGTGGTTACCAACATGCCAAGCTGCAAAATTTGGTCTATCCGCCCAATTATTTATTTAAAAATCATTAAATGTCATCCGCGAGGGAGGAATGGGCGCGTGAGAAACAAGAGGCTGAGTTCCAGACCTCTGCACACGTTTCAAGGCATGCGAAACCAGGAGCATGGTTTCACCTGACACATTTTCCTAGACCCATACATGCACACATTTTTATGCATGAAGAACATTAAATGCAAATTGCAGTGGCATGTTTTTCAAGGCAGGGAGCCTATAAGGAGTCCATAAGTCACAATGATGAAATTTGATAAAAGTATAGTCATTTTTTCACGATGTCTCATCACGAATCCACTAGTGTAGTCAGAATTTGGATCTGAGTAGCGAAATTTTGAGGCACACTTTTGTCATTAATGCATGACACACTTTTCGAGACAGAGTTGCACCTTTCAACAGAGGGTCGAGTTTATAGTAAAATGTTGTAGAATTACGAGATAGACCTCTTGGTGCTATGTTCGTTGAGATTTGAGTAGCTGGTTGAGAAACTTGGCATTTATGATTTTTTCCTCTTTTTGGAAATTGCAAAGGAGGAATGTATGTTGCAGATTCTGGTGATCTTT
Organism: Picea sitchensis; assembly: GCA_010110895.2. Taxonomy (NCBI): domain Eukaryota; kingdom Viridiplantae; phylum Streptophyta; class Pinopsida; order Pinales; family Pinaceae; genus Picea; species Picea sitchensis. The sequence goes on from SNQJ01S0000632.1 coordinate 124,922, forward strand.
GAGTGTTGCAGTAAGGCAACAAGATCTAAATTATCAAAGGAAATTCGTTGTTTGAGCCTTGCACATAAATCGAGATAGTGTGGTAAGATGCCATTTTGACACTTCGACATCAAGTAGTCATGTTTACAACCAAAAGTATCAGAATTGCGAGACAAGTGTGATGATGATTTCATTTTCCTTATTTATTATGTTGCACATGTTTGTAATGGAGGTTTTAAAAACCATAGAGTTACCACTAGTGCACATTTGGGGGTATTCACCTTAATGTTAATGATGTAAAAGGTTGTAATTATCCACTCTTAAAGTGACGATGAGAGTGAGAGGCATTTTGTTCTATACCTAAACCTTGTAAGCCTTGTTTGAAAACATTGTAATGGGTATTATAGCCAATGTTAAGTGAGAGGCATTGTTTTGCCTAGGATTGTTTTTGGCAACATTGTAATGGGTCTTGTAGCCACTGTTGAGTGAGAGGCATTGTTTTTCCTAGGCCTATTTTGACAACATTGTAATGGGTCTTATAGCCACTATTGAGTGAGAGGCATTATTTTTCCTAAGGTCTGTCTTGACAATCATTGTAAATTTTTCCATGAGTGTTTTATAAACTCTTGGCAAGTATGGTACTGCTTTGAAAATTTGTAAGCCATGTATTGTCAGCTATATATTTGCATTGATGCAAGTGTTTGCATCGACATCCTCATTCCAAAGAACAAAGGTGAAGGATAAGAAGGGTGTGACCTTTCAGATACATTTGTTATGTAGATCAAGGAATCAATTATAGATTTGCATTAGAGTAAGTGTTGGCATCAACATCCTCATTCAAAAGTACAAAGGTGAAGGAGAACAAGGGTGCGACGTTTCAGAGACATTTGTTATGCATATCAAAGAATCAACTACATATTTGCATTGGTGCAAGTGTCGACATTGACATCCTCATTTCGAGGTACAAAGGTGAAGGAGAAGAAGGTTGTAGCCTATCAGAGACATTTTTTTATGCAAATCGAGCAGTGGGGAAGTGCATCGTGGAGTGTAAGACTCTTTCTAGAACTTGGTTGTGGAGATTCAAGTCGCAGTTTCTCTCTATACTTTTGGAGGACCAAAAGCGTTTTTTTGTGGGGAGGTATGAACCAAGAGGATCTCTACACAAGGATTCAACACTTTGCACACCATGGGAAGATATCATTAAAATGTTAATTGATGATAGGTGACAAAGTTTAAAAGAATGTTTAATGGTTCATATTGTAAAAATGATTAATATTTTTTAGCATAATGTGCTCATGTGTTTTTCATTTAATTTGTAAAAAGGAAATTAAAATTAAGTGTGAGAATCCACCTCACAAATTAGTTTCCTAGTTTAAGGGGGAATAGTTTTATGTGAGAATCCCACCTCACAAATTAGTTTCCTAATTTTAAGAGAAAGTTGGGAGTCTCATGAGTTAGTTTGGGATTCTTCCTCATTTTATCACAAGTGGTTTCCTAGTCTCAAGGGGAAGTTAAGGTTGGTTGAGATGCTTTCTCATTTTTTTCCTTGAGTTGTTATTAGATCTTAAAATTGTGGATCTTGTCTGCTTGAATTATGGAGAGAGGGAAACTATATAAATTCCTTATGTAATTATTGTAAAGGGAGAGAGCCCTTGGAGGCCCCTTTAGGCCCCTTGGAGAGAGAGATGCATGGTGAGGAATGTAGTCCTTTTGGTGTCTGAAGAAATGTGACTTATGTGAGAGCCTTAAGTTCTCTTAGTATAAGAGAAGGTTGTTCTGGGTTTCCATCCCTGTAAGGAGCATGTGCCACATTTTATGAGAAGGTTTCAGCCCTGGCTAAAGGAAGAATAATAAAGCGATTTGTATTCCAAGCAGATTCGGAGATGTAGCCAACAAAGTTTGGTGAACGTCGTTAAAACATGGGTCTCAAATTGTATGTGTGAGTTTTTTATTGCATTCTCTCTTGATTAAGTAGAGATTTAATTACACATATGCACATCATGATGACAATTTTCTCACGTTTGTATGTAATGATTAATTATTATTTTCTCATGTTCACATGCGATTAAGCATCAATAAAAGGTCCTCATTGGAGTATTTTTGTAGAGAAAAATCTCACAGAAATTCCCGAATCAATAACTCAGAGGTTATGCACAACAAATAAATCCCATGATCTAATGCAATATATTGATGATTTACATGCATTTAAAAACATTATGGATGGAGACAATTATATCGATACACAACATATAGTTTAATCAAGAAAAAAACATATGCACATCAATTAAAAATTATAAACCATAACATTGTAACAGAGTTAAACACTTATATTTTATCAACATTGTGCATTTGGCGCCAGGGATGGATGTTCCACCCAACCATAGATTTTTTGCTCCAAATTTCAACAACAAATGACCCCCGAGCTAGGGTTATGAATTCACAAGAAAGGGGTGTCTCTCCACTATCCACTCACAACCCAACACAACCCACAACAAGTTAATTCTCCTACAAATATCCCAATCCACCAACTCTCTTCCCTTCAACCTACTCAACCCAAGGAATGGGATCTCCCTTCATTGCATAGAGTCCCTCAAGCCTTCCCACTCCCCCTCCGGGGATCTAAGATAGGTTGGCTAGGAATATCTCTTACTGGGGACTCCAGGGATGTCAGCTGCAACAGGAAAATCTCACAACAACAAGCTCACTATTGTAGGGTAATCTCTCACAAATAATATTACTTTATAGGCCCAACATCAGGCTTCTTCAGGAGTTTATGACTCCAACAAGCTGCCATACATGCCCACTATGGTTACCTTTAAGCTCTCACACTCTCTACACTCTTGCTATCCCCAAAACTGCATGTAAAAGATCCTCTCTTTTATCATACAAATTTCCTCCCCCCCATGCAAGTTGACTCTCACACTCTCCAATGTTGATTGTACTCAGCCCCCATGCTCTCATAACTATGGGATGTGACTTTTCAAAACAATCCTCTTACATGTGTTTAATGACTGGCTTTGGGAACACTCAAATAGAAAAATAGAAGGTTCATACACCAATAAGAATTTTAGGAAGTGGGTTTGAATTAATAGACATGGGTAATTCCCCCTTGGACCCCTCTCTTAGACATTCCCCCCCCCTTGTGGAAACTTAGCCCCCATTACTTTACCTGTGTCCATCTGCAATCGACATCACATTTTATTTTATTATTTTTCAATATACAATGGTTTCATATTATATCACTTGGCCTATGACCATATATCGTATTTACATTATACATTGCTAAAATGGGGATGAAAAACAAGGGTATTAAACAACTAATATCAATTATGTGGTCCTAAATAATGTCTTGCATGTCCATAATATGAGAGGAAACCTACGTTTTGTCTACAATTATGCACAAAGTGGATATAAATGTTAGTTTTAGCCTAATTATTTTGTCATTAAAAATATCCAAGTTACATATAATATAGTTATATCAATGCAAGTTGATCATGTTGTAGGGTTATATGAGTTCCTTGGTTTATCTAAATCCAATTTTATTTCATATTATACCTTTGTGATTCAAATTGATGAGAATAGTAGGTTAGGGCATGTAATATTAGGACACATAAATTATGAAAACATGCAAGTCTTTTCTAAATAAAATATGGTAAGATATTTTCCTAATTCACTAAAAGTAGAAATTTGACAAAAGAATGACATGGAAATCATAGTACCCATTGCAACTAATCCATAGTGACATTTGCAGACCAATGAATAACTTTGCAATTAAAGGATCTAGGTACTTACTAACCTTGATTGATGATTTCATAAGCAAGGTGTTGACATATTTACTTAAGACAAAGCTCAATGGATTAGCTTGAGTCATTGAGAGCTGTGAATTATAAGCAAGAGGTCTCGAGGTCAAATCCCCGGGATAGCTTCCTCTGTAAATAATATTGTGCCTCACTCGATGTCCCCACCAGTTACCAAAACTAAAACCAACCGATTTACCTCTCAAAATCCTCAAAATGAGGAGATATACCTAAAAGTTTCTTAAAATAGGATTCCATTAATTTATTTATTTTTACTTAACATAACAATTAAGCTTTAAAATGTTTAAAACTTTGATTTATAACGAAAGTTGCAAGATGATAAAATAGTTAAATGATAATCAAAGTGAGCATACTAAAAAGGAATTTAAAAATTTGCTAAATATGGGATAAAGCTTCAAAAAACCGTGCCTTACACATCATAACAAAATGGAGTAGCTGGAATAATGATAAATTTGTTGTAAATGGATAAGTACATGTTGCATTCAAGGGATTTTAAATGTAAATTTTGGATTGAAGCAAGTGCATGTGATGCAATAAGTATTTTGAATAACCCACACATTGGAGTAATAAGGTGTGTTACTCAAAGAAAATGGGATGACATAAAACCTATAATTACTTATTAATAGTATTTTGTAGTGTTTTTAGTCACACATACCTCATCAGAATAGATCTAAACGCCATCATCAGAATAGATCTAAATGAATGAATTTAAGAGTAAGAATCTTTTTGGGGGTTATAATGAATAATATAAGTTCTAAAAGTTGTATGATATAGAGATCAATGATGTGTTTGTATGAATGGATGTGAAATTTGATTAAGAATTCTCCCTTTCAACACTTTTTCATATACTATTTAAAATTAGTTCACAAGCAATGATGTGTTTGTATGAATGGATGTGAAATTTGATGAAGAATTCTCTCCATCAACCCTCTAAACATTTTTTCATATACTATTTAAAATTAGTTCACAAGTTTATATTGATGTTGACGGTCCACTCGATAATGGTAATTCTAGTGTTGATTTTCTCTATTTAATTCATATTTGTTGATTTTCTTTATTTAATTCATATTTAAGGGGTTTTGGGTTGGATTTTTCCTGTTTAGTAATTTGTTTGTGGATATATTTTTTCCAAATGTGAAACTTTTATTAAATTTTGTAGCATAAATAATTTATTTAAAAATTTTATTAAATCTTGTAGTATAAATAATTTACTTAAAACTTTTATTAAATCTTGTAGCATAAATAATTTATTTAAATAGACATTTTTAAATAAAAAATGATTAAAGGAAAAACTTTTTTATTAAATCTTGTAGTATAAATAATTTACTTAAAACTTTTATTAAATCTTGTAGCATAAATAATTTATTTAAATAGGTATTTTTAAATAAAAAATGATTAAAGGAAAAAAATCAAAACAAAAAACATGTTATTAAGTTAAAAATATTGAATGTAGTAAATATAGTGACTTATCAATAAGCTAAAGGTAAAGAAGAAAAATGAAGTTTTATGAAAAAAAAAATAGTTTAATGTAACACTAAAAAATAAATTTTCGGCGTTGCTACGACTTTTAAGAGGTGATGATTTGATTAATTATAAATGAGCATAAAACCAATTTAATATACTTTATACTAGCACAACCACTTAAGTTGTGGTTGATGAACGACGATAAGGCGATTACAATGATTAAACAATGTTAAAATCTTTTCAGACTTCCACATATTTTAGACTATGTCATTGGAACACTCGTTTTGCATGAGACATGTAGGGTTTATGGACCATCATTTTGCATGAGACATGTAGGGTTTATGGACCATCTAATGGGAGGAAATGCTATGGAGAGCGCTCGTTTTGCATGCCATAGGTAGGGTTTTCTGAGAATGCTTTGCATGGAATGTACATATAGAAGGTAAACAAAACATCTGAGAACATGCAGACCTCTGCAACAACTTCATTAAATCGGTGAAAAGAGTGATGGACTGAAGTGCTTGAAAAGAGTGATGGACCACTTTGCATAAATCCTTCAACACGGTAGTTAGGGTGCGGGTTATTCTTCTTCTTGTTTATAGTCGAAGAATGCACATACACCTCCTCCACTCTTTAAGGAGAATAACATAGATGATGCTCTTCTGAGGATGAACAAAGAACAAAGGTTTATGGGCATCCCAAAATTCTCCTAGGAATCCTTGCTAATCATTCTACAAACTCACCCTTTGTTTCAAATATAATAATACAATTTAATTCACTTTCAAGTGTTACATAGATCTTCTTCCTCATTATAGGAATGTCAAAGTATAGAGGCTTAGTTAAAAGATAATATATATTTTTGTATACCTTGTGTCTTATTGTGAGAAGGGTCATTCCTGCAACGTCCATGAGAAGACTTCGTCCTTGGGATATCAAGGATAGTTGTCAACTCTAAACTCAAGGTTCCCGCTGGAACTGAACACTGTAAAACCACTACAGCAGAAAACAAGGGATTTCTTCCATACTGTTAGATATGAGGCATACACCTTGGAGAGAGTATCGTCAATAGCACCATGTCTGGCGAACTTTGGATCATGTATATGAATTTTGGCAAGCATTGTTCTCGAGAATATAGAACAACAGAAGGTGAAATTAAAACAAAAGCATGTTTCACACTCATACAAACGAAAATGAAACGATTGCCTTACCCCCATATGAGAGTTGCATCGCATGTGAATGCATGAGGATTGAGCTATTGTGTCAACCTTAACCACGGGTGTGTTAAGTGAAACACATGCCAAATGTGGAATCCATGAGTCGACCATTTCAGATTCATATTCATAAAGATATGCCCAAAATAAAACACCTGCAACAATATGACACTTGTTAATCCATATTGAATGCTCAAGACAATGATTTATTCTATACATATTAATACTGGTTAATTAATTAAACTTGGCAATCAATGGTTAGGGCAGTAAATTATTAATCATATTAGGTAAATGTGAAAAAGTAAACAAGTAAACGTAAGCATTTATAAATGCAAGGAAGTTATCAATATTCAATTGCTAGCAATATGATTAACATTTATAATTAAAAGATCATTAATTGTGTCCATTTCCAATAGGTGTATGTTTATCGACGTAATAACCATGTTTATAAATATAAAGAAATATTAGTCTCCAAGAAATTTTCATAAAAAGAAGGGATTGCATATGAAGAATGTTTTCCTCCATATAAAAATGAACACCATAACACTATCATTTTTCTTATAAATAAATTTAAACTGAAAGCATCGTTAAATGAATGTTAAAATATATTCTTAAATAATATTTTTCACGAGGAAATTTATATGAAACAACTATGTGACTTTGATTACAAAGGAAATCTCAAGTTTGTTTGCAAGTTGAAGAATTATTATATGGTTTAAAGTAGGCACCTAGAATATGGAATGGAAAAATTGATGAGCATATTTTGAAGATTAGTTTTAAAAGATGTAGATTAGGCTCAAATATTTACATAAATAGGGAAAATAGTAAAAGAAGTTGGTTGTAAATTATCTATGTAGATAATTTGGTGACAATATGAAATGATTTTGGGATGATAAAAAATAGGAAAGTTAACTTGAAGAAAACATTTCTTATGAGTGATTTTGGTCTATCTTAACTTGAATATATTCTTGATGTACTTGAGAAATTTAAAATGAGTGTTTATGAAATTTCCCTAAGTACTTCTAATTTTTAGTTTAGTGTCAATTTATTGGAAGGATATCTATCAGGTCATTGGAGAACCTTTGGTTGGATGGCAGAGTCATCCAATGTTCCCAACAAATTTTGGCACCACCACTTTTCAACTCGGTGGCTAGGCCACACCGGTTTACTTGGCCTAGACTATGCCTTACTCTTCATTTTGTTTATTACTTAACAATTTATGTTTCCTTATTATACTTAAAACATTCAACAAGTAAATAATTCACTCATATATAGTAACAATGAAAATGCAAGTGAGTGACCAAACCAACCTAATTCCTGAATTATTATTACAGAAACAGAAGTGTGTCGAGTCTCAAATTTGTGCCACACCAAAGATATAATTACAAGGATCTTTTTCTCAAGTTTACACAAGATCCTATTTGAAACACAACAAACTTCCTTCCATCACCTTGCAACCTTCTTTGTTACCGCATACACAAAGCTAAACGAGCTATTCTCCTTTGTGATTCATCCATGATATACTTGCTACATTTTCCTCAGACCGTGCGACCTGTAATCACCACTTCCTTGGATGATTGTAGATCAATTGTCTTGCTTCTCTTGGATTATTTTCATTTTGTCTCCTCCTTGGAATATATAGGCACCGAACTCTCCCAACTGACGTGTCCCTTGCCTTGGATCAGATGGAACGCTTGGCAGTTTGTCCACATAAATCTTGGGGAGACCTTCACTTAAGGTGTGCATGTCCCTTAGGTGAGTCAGTTGAATCACCTAAGCACTCCCTCCTTCTTCTAGCCGACTCATAATTTTTCTTGGGCACCCAAGTCATGTTTGTAAAACCAATTGTCAACTTGTCAACCTTCAACTGATGGATAACATTCGTTGCATGACACCTTGGTAAACTCCCCTTGGTGTTCCAAGTGATTGAGCTCTCTCAATACAATATTTCCCTCCATTCGTTAGTTGGACCAGGTGCCTTATTTACCGAAGCGTTCAACCAACACCCCTAGTTAACTCGTCGTTGTGGTGGAACACCCATCACTTCGGTTGGTGGAGCGCCCGCCTTCTTCCCTCATCTTCTGTCAAGCCAACGCCTTAACTTATGCCGAAATAAATATTTTGGGTGAAGTTGTTCCTTGGCACGTTGCACGCCCAAGGAATCCCAAATTCCCCATATATAAAGACTTTCATCTCCTCATTTGAGCTGAGCATCTTGGTTTCCCAATGTTTTCCATATTGGTCTGTGGTGGAGGTGCACACACTTGGGATGGATTCCCCAAGCCTTACATCCTTCCCCACTCCAAGTTGTTTTCGTCCTGGAAACCCCAACATTACTTCGTCTGTTGCAATTACCAACCATGTCCATCATGACCCCAAATTCTACTTCATGTCTCGCTACTATGTCCTTACTTCGGTTGCTTCTATTGTTAATGTGTGTTGGATCCCCTTGTGACTTATCTAGTTGGGTAGATAATCACCAAAAACCACCCATAATAACTCACTTTAAGACCAAAACCATTCGTTTCTCTTTGCAACTTCTCAACCATATCATCCTCCTAATTCACTGTGGTGCCTTCTTCCGAGGCACTAGCTAGTCATATCGTTGTTGTCTTCGTGACAATGAGCCAACATGCTCTTTTTCTTAGTGCAAGAGTGGAAGGGGGAGACACAATGAAACATCACTTCCATCCTCATTTTTCTTCACCAAAGCCTTCGAAGAGTCACCATAATCCTCTGTCAAATACATCAACAATGGGACATTGGAACCGATTCTTCCTTTGACCTCCTCCACAAGGCACTCAAGTTCTGGATCGTAGGGCCATTCACCACCTACAAGTTCTTTTTTTATCGGTCCAACTTCCTTCTTGGCATGTTTGTACCACGATAGTTGTTCTTCCCCATCACACACTTGTGCAATGAATGATTCCACTCTTCGTTCCTCAAGATTTGGATTCTTCGTTTCCTCTATCTCCACCAGTTCTCTCGACATACTTTCTTAATAAAATTTAGTGAATGTTTCCATGCCATGAATGACATCAGCCAATATATCTTCAATCTTGTTGATGCACCATTCTAAGTCTCCCAACACCTCTAAATCATATGAGTTCTTCGTTTCGACCATCTCTCCGCCTCGTCCACCAATGTCCAAGCAAGGGAACTAGTCATCAACCAAGCGTAATAAAGACATCTTCATACCCCTGTTCCCCTTCACTATAGGAACTAGACATGGATTTGGTCCCAACATGATAGCCAAACAATTGACATGCGGAATGGGGAATTCCTTCTCCGATTGCATGAACTCTTGACCTATAACTACTTCGCAATCATCTAATTGAACAATGATGAAAATATCCCTTCTAGTACACTCCCTAAGCTTCATAGGAACATTCTTTGTTATGCCAAAAATCTCCCGTTCACCTGAGTTTGCAGCCTCGAAATAATTTTGTTCCTACTCAAACCAAAATATGACACTTTGTGCGATGTCTTCTCTCATGAAGTTGTGACTAGTACCACTGTCCACCATAACCAAAGTCATTTTCCTATTGATATATGCCTGAACATAGCTAAGTCTCGTCACATCAAGGTCTTGAGTTGTCGTCAATTCTGCCTCTCCAACAACACCCAAAACCTATAGTACACCCATAGATGGGATGTCCACTTTCTCTAAAGAGTTTATTTTTTGCTTCAATGAACAATTCTTGGCATAATGCTTCACATTATCTTCATTTCCTTTGGTCGTATTCTTTCTTTGCTTCACACGTTGGCCATCATCGTTTTTTTAAAATACTTGGATCCACCCTTGAAGTCTAATAACATGTCATCTGTAGTGATCGTTGTCACAAGGGTATGCACTTTTTGGCATCGTAGCTCACTCTATGCCTAAGTCTGCAAACCATTCATGAAGTAGAAAATCCTATCTTCAACCGAAATATCTTTGATCTCCAACATTAGGCTAGTGAACTCCTTGATATAGGTATGGATCTTACCAATGTGATTGAGATGCAAAAATTGGTTCCTAGCGACCTAGGATTGGTTTCCAGGACCAAACTATGTGTTCAAGGTTGCCTTCATCTCTACCCAACTTTTATCTTTTAGGTGGTCCTCCCAGTTTCCAAGTCTTAAAGTTAGTTTCTCCACCAAAGTTTCGCAACCCCTGTCAAGAAAATAACAACAACATTTACCTTGGATTCTTTTGGACTTCCATTCATCTACTCCAAGTACTGATCCATATACCAACACAAATTTCTAAACAACTTAGTGTTGTGAGTCCTGTCATATGGTTATGGTTGTTTCATCTTGACTCACATCTGCACAACGAATGAGCTTGGCCCATTGGTTGTAGCTTGTTTGATGCCCATTGGTTGTAGCTCATTTAAGCAACATGATGGTGTCCTCCTGATCTTTCGCTTTCTGGTTGTTAGGGTCTGATCCTAACCCCTATTAGTTGGTTATTAGTTAGAATGATATATATTTTCCATGTAATAAAGGCCAAAATTAGTTAATAAGGCTTATTAAATAAATGTGAACAAATCAATGTAAGAAGACCTAATAGAAGCTTCCACTTCTAGAAGGATATTCCTATAGAGTGTTCTTTAGAATATATAATTAGTATAAATAATAGTAGGAGGTATGAGAAAGATTTCTGGAGAAATTATTGTAATAGAGCTCTGCTCTACTGGAGGTTTCCCCTTCAAAGAGGTAAGTGAGCATTGTGTTGAAACAAAGCTTAATTTTTCATTCCTAAGGTCTAAATTTTTATTTTTAAGGTTTCGACTTTCCTCAAAGAAAAATTTCATCATTTCTGAAATTCGCGATACCTTTTATTTGTTTTTGAATAACAGACAGATAAAGGTTTACAAATATATAAATTATCCAACACTTTTCAAAAAATTATTTAAAAAGCGCATAATTTTAAATTTGCGAGTATTTCAGTCAAATGTTATAGAGATCGGGATTCGGGGTTTGACGAAAACAATTTTTTAATGCAAATCAAATTGCGAAACCCCGATCCCCGATTTCCTGATACTTTAAAACTTAATTAAAACATAAATTACTTAATTCTCAATTAAAAGGGTTTAAAAGTTAAATTAATCACGTCGCGATATCGGGATTTGCGGTTCAGTAAGATCATATACTCTTGTCATTGTGTTTCCCGATTTCCCGATTTCCCGATACGTTTGATCCTTAAGTAAAGATTTGAATTAATCTAATCTCTGCTAAGAATGATTAAGAGTTAAATAATTACATCGCAATTTCGGAATTCGCGGTTCTATGAGAAGCATGTTTCTTGTCATCCTTTTTCCCGAAATCCCGATCAACAAAATCCCGACTCATAATTCACATTTGAAATAAACTATATCTGTTTTGGCCTTAATTTTGATTAATGAGTTGATTAAGATAAGTTAAATCGTGTTTTAAAGAAACAGGTAATCGCCGTTTCGCGATTTCGGGATTCGCGATTCCATGAGAGCACAAACTCATGTCATCAGATTTCCCGAAATCCCGATTCCCGATTTTCCGATTAACGGAATCTCGAAAAGGTCTAATCTCGATTAATTAACATACTAAAAACGTTTTAATTTAAAATAATACATCGCGATTTCGGCAATCGAGATTCTTCGATGACATACTTTTTCGACATCAAGAGTGTCGAAACCCCGAAAAGTCATGTTTTCAGACTTAACTCATAATTAACATTAATAAATCATCTTTTTAAATAGGTTTTAAAGTAAATATTTCTTTGAATGTTCATTAACACATCATTGTCCGATTAAGTAAGTTTCTATTATATTTGAAAACACCGAGAAAGCCTAGGTACAGGCATTAAATGCATATCTTCGAAAATATCTTTTGCATTAAGAGATTTAACTTCGTAACAGAGGTACAAATCTCAATATTTTTATGATATATTCGAAGTAAACGTTCGAAATGTCTGTATTTTGATTCTAAAGTTGACCTTACTCATCCGCTCTCTGTGACAGGTTTTCAAGATTAACGCAGAGCTATTGCACCCAAAAAAGCTCCGAAGAAAAACGAAGACCAACAAGAAGGCGATATTATTTCTAATACTACTCCACTCGGCGTACACTCCGTCAAATCGTGGACTGGAATTTCCGAAAAGCTGGAGGATGAGCTCAAATATGCAGACCCTGATTTGGAAAATCACCTCTGAGATATTGCCGAGTCTGAACTTCATAAGGTTGTTGTGCGTCCAAGACTTGTGTCATATACCGATATGATCGACTGGGCTCTGGATAAAGTGGATATCCCAACAAGAAGCATTCTGAACGAGCAAGGAGCTGTCATCGGCTCATTCAGGCCTGAGCACATTCAAGCAATGTATAAGCTCTCGCCCAATTATAGACATACCTTTAATTCTGAGTTTTTAGCCGAGTTTCAAAGAAAAGAATGCATTGAAGCGGGCCAGACATACCCTGACATGATTAAAGGATGGGTCAGGGATGAAAATAAGTTTAGGGCTGATTTACATGGGATTTATGCCACAACTTCCTTAAACGAATATATGGTTTATGTAGCAATGATGTTATGTAGAATTTTCGGGAGAAAGGATCCTTGTCACTTTCATGCAGACTGGACACCTTTCCTAGAGGAAGTTTCAGAAGGACGTAGTTTTAACTGGCATAAAAAAATTTCAGATAACCTCACATCAGAGGTTGTGAATTACAAAGCAGCCAAGTCAAAAGGACAACCAATGTCTTTTTATATGTCTGCATATATTATGGATGCCATTTGTTTTATGACTCCTTTCCCATTAATAAATTGGAGTTGGAATGTTTCTTGCCCAGAGCCTGTTCATAAATACCACTTATCTCTCTGGGAAGAAAATGAAAAAGATGTTTTTTATGATGTTTGCCATTATGTAATTATCCCTCTGCACAAAATATTCTTTGGAAGCGAACCTCCTCGCATTTCTGATGCAGTCATAGAAAGCCTCAAATCGGTTGCCGACTGGTTTATTGAGGAATTTTTTTCCTATGTTAGGGTTTATGTTTGTTCCATTCCGCCTCATGCACTCCCAAAATTCTTACCAGATAGATTAGTATGCAGAGAAGTGGCTTATCAGTTAGCCAAGGGTGGTATTGGGTTAGAATTAAAAGCCCTTCAGAAAAAATCATGGCCATCTTTCCCTGTTCATATCGGGAAATTAACTTTATCAAACTTAGGGCATTCTAAGGCAGAGGCCGAGTCATTGGAGGAAGTTAAGCTAGTAGATATCGAGCACAGGAAACATGACCCTTACCAAATAATTAGTCGGCATTACATACACTGTAATTTAAAAGCATATGAACATGAAGTTTCAGTTTATGATGATATTTTCAAAGATGTTAAATCTTATGAGGAAGTGCAGAACAGAGTACAGGCCTTGCCAGCTGACTCACAGGCTGGGTTTACATCTTTTCAAAGACATAGGCGAAGCTGCCTGCCAAAGATTTTACAAGGTGAAATATCGACTTCATTGCCAGAACAGGAAAAAACCCCTCTAGGGTTTAAAACTGATACTCAGGATAAGTCAAGAGACAAAGATAAGTTGAAAGAAACTGAAATACCTCCTCAAAACACAAAGGGTTATCAGATTAAAGAACCAGGGACAGAGAAAGGAAAAGGACTGGAAACAAGTCCAATAATTCTTGATGATATTCCAGAAAAGATTGGAGGAACTGTTTCAAAAGAACTTGGCAGTCCTATCATAGCTCTGACTCCATTACAATCAACTTTCGGAACCCCTCATGAAGGAGTTCTATACGTCAGTGATCTGGAGCTGATTTCAAGAGATGAAATCCCTCCATCTGATTATTTTTTCAGCAAAAAGCAAAGAGCTGTTTTGAAACAGGAAATTCATCATGTTGGAGAAAGATCGATTAAAAAGCATAGAGTTATTATTGATGGGAAGGAACTCAAGGATGGAGAATTCGCTACAGAATTAGCAGGAACAATGGGTGCTATAGCATCAGCTAATATATATTCTGTGGGAAACCTAACAACTATGCTTGAACAGAAGGATCAAGACATAATTCAGTTGCAAGACAGATTAAAGGAAAATGAAAGAAATATTGGTTGGGGAATACAGAAGGGTCTAGAACAAGCTAGACTCAAATATATGCAAGAAATCCAAAAGTTGAATAAAAAGAGTTGGATGAGGCCAAGGAAACACATGATCTGAGTCACTCAAACGAATTTCATTTGTGAAGAAAATAAATTTTGCAAGACAAGATTATTTCTAATGCTAACGGTGGTGAAATTGAATAGACATTTCGGGGCCTTGAGGCATGAGAAATATATACAAAATAAAAGCAGAATAGCGAGAAAGTGATACATGTCTGGAAATAATCGAATTATTTTGGCGAGAATAAAGCAGGGTCCTGTAATCTGGAAATAATCCAGAACTATTTTCAGGAATAAAACAGGTCCATGGAATAGGTGTTCCAGGAAGAAAGAGAAGCGAAAGTAGCAAGGACTACTTTTCAGAAAGCAGTGGCTTCCTCATTAAAAGATGAAATTGGAAAAAATCAGAAATCATCTGTTTCTGAACAGGTAAAAGGGGATATAATTATAAAAGTCTAGGAATCAAAATTGGCAGAATATAAAATAATCACAAAAGAAGTTAACAAAGACTGTCAAGGAATCTTCAATCTCTTTGAAAAAGATTCATTAAATATCGGGGTAGATGGTTGTTTTGGGTTATTAGGAGAAATCAACATTGCCAGGCATCAGCTGAAGTCAAGAGAAGAGCTCGAAGAAAGGAAAGCAGAAATTTCAAATATTAAATTGGTCAACATTACAGAAATCAATAAGTGGATGGTAACTTCAAATTTAAGGTTGAAAAATGTTAAATTCACAGAGAAAACGATAGAAAGTCAGTGGCCAGATTTATAGAGAAGATTCTTCTCTTTTGAAGCAAATGAGATACCTGAGGCTCCCAGGATCTTAGTAAACTTTTTGGGCAAATGTGTCTAATGCGTTGAAGCGGAGAAAGAAAGTTCGTCAACACAAATTTAAAACTTTTTAAATGTTTTTATTTATTAAAATTTTGAAAGAAATTGTAAAAGGTTGACATTATTTTATGTAACCGTAATATTAGGGAGTTGGTTAGTTACCAACAAGAAACTTTGATAGAAATGTATAAATATAGTTTCAAAAGGCGAAGCAAGGGCTTCAGAAATTTTGGAGATAGCCATTTTTTGTAAATTCAGTTTTTGAAGTTCATCGGAATATAAATTGCAAACAAGATTATGGATCCTGCAACTTTGTAACTATGTGTCTTCCCCCGTTTATCATGCTTTGTTAAATTTTCCTTTTAAAGTGTTTTTCTAACAAGTAAATCAATTTGAATTTATATACATTGTTGTTTATTATTTCAGATTGGTTTGGATGTTGAACGTATTACAGTCTTTCCTCTGAAATTACTTTAGTAATTTTAAGACCTGTAAAACCCTCTGTTCCTTAATATTTAACTCTGTTAGAAATCTTGTTTTTCTTTCATCGTCGTTGATTGAAATATAAGATTCTTTCTTGATAAAAGCCTTATATTTCTTTGTATTGTGTTTCGTTGTTTACAATTTCAAAATTGTTACAAAACCAGGAAACGACCTTGAATGTGTTTTTACATTACTGTTATAGATTTTAAAATTGTTTTCATTGATCTCATCTCTAGAAATCTGAAGTAACCAATTGATTAAAAACTCATTTTATAAACCTTTTAAACTTTATCATCCATGACTGTCCCTAATAGCAAACAACCTAACGTAGAACCGGGCCTTCAGGATCAAACCAACATTGCCCTAAGTTTATTTAATACTATTTTACAAACAACGACCAATAGGGTTGACTTAGAACGATCATGGACTGCTATTGAGTGAGACATTAGCATCCAAGAGCAACAGGAACCAAGACATAGTCAGTTGAGAAACTGAATATGCTCTGATCTTTCTTTAAATTCCTTAATTCCAAATCTTTTCTTTAAATCATTTTCGAATGCCTTGACGATATGTTTTATAGCCTTAAAACATAAACTCAGGAACAACACATTTCTTTCTTGAATAAAGGTATTATTTTTGGTACTGTTGTCTCAATATTTTGTTGTTCCCTTGATAATTGTTGAGTATTCCATTTTTTGCATAAAATATTACATCCGGTACCTTACAAGTGGTATCAAAGCTCTTTCATGGGTAGGAATTGTGGGTAATTTTTTTTAGGGTAGAGACATATTCCAACGTCTTTAAACTACAATGTTTTTTCATTCAACGCATAAATCCACGATCAGGGAAGCATGCACATAGGAAATACGATTGTTTTTTAAGATCACATCGTTGGACACCCTTGCAACCCCTGTTGGTACCCCTTCAAGTGGTAGTGCATTAGACAACACCTGTATATAGACTAGCCTAGGTATCATAATGCCCACTGTAGATCAATTGATCAACCACCTGAATGATATAGTGCCACCGAGAACATCACTTGGTAAGATACTCTCTAGTACCTGGTTAATTGGGTAGTACGTCTAAGGGAATGGTCTAGCCTCCTTAGTTGGTGCCCTGAGATATTAGGACAAGTACTACTGTTTGACATTGCACGTATATCAGAGAGCTATAGCACAAGGAAAAAAATTGTCTCTAGGAACCCTGAAAAACCTCACCCTTGGGGCGGGAATGAAACTGAAAAAGAACAAATAAGATCCATTATTATGCAACCCTTCCTCCTACATTCTGGTTGCAAAATTACTACACATTTCGTCATGTTAAGAAATTGGGATTTTTGACACTGTAATATTATTCAGATCAAAGTATAACTCCACAAGACTAAAGAGTTTGGGGCCTACTCGATCCCTTATTTGAGACCTAGCCCATTGGATTCATCTCTTTGTCCTGATTGTAGTGGTACCCTTCATTTTTAAGATATTTTTTTTCGTGGACCCAACCCCTTCTTGGAAACCTTATTTAAGACATATCCCATTGGATTCCTCTCTTTGTCCTAATAGAAATGGTACCTATCATTTTATGTGGCCCAGATTCCCCTCTCGACACCCTCATTTTCTATCAATCCCCCCCAACTCTGCATATTGTGTTGGTCGTTGAGGTATCATTCTACATACGTCTCCACAATGGCCCCTACCAGTCACGCTCAAACCCTAGATGAATTGGACACTAAGGTAGTCACACTGTCCGACGAGCTAAAACAAGGCCTATCATCCCTCTCCAAACAATTTCAAGAAGAGGTATGACAAAACATGTCAAACCTCTCCAACCAATTTCAAGAACTCTTTATGCAAAACTCGGGTCAACAACTTGAGTCCCACCCTCATACTTCTCATTATTCCCATTATGAGAACCCTCATATTTCCCACTCCCCTTAGGGATATTCAAACTCTTGGAATAAGGTGCCCAAAGTTGAGATGCATAAATTTGATGGATCAAACCCGGCTAGGTAGGTATCTCAAATGGAACACTACTTCTCCCTCCATGATATACAGGACGATGAGACCAAACTTCATGTGGGAGTTCTATACTTGGATCAAGAATGGTGGAAATGGCATAAGAAATGTTATCCAAGACTACCCACTTGGACCATGTTCACCAAAGCAGTTTGTGCCCGTTTTGATAGAGAATCTCACTTTTTGGGACATCTAACCCAACTACTAAAAACAAGGTCAGTAACAAACTTCATCTCTTCATTTGAACAATTTTCTATCAAAACCGAGGGCTTATCTAATGAGTTTTATTTGGAGTGTTTTATCATTGGCTTAAAGGATGCCATTTGGGCTCATGTTTGCATGCACCATCTGACTACTTGGTTGTAGGCATGCACATTAGCATTGGAAGTTGAGACAATTTTTCAGGACCAACCCCTTCGTTCTACAGTTACCAACTGCCCTCATTTAGGGGATACATCGGCTTCGACACAAACTTTGAAGGTCCAAAAGGTATCTCCAACAGAAATGGATGAACATAGAAAGAAAGGCCTTTTCTACTACTGTGATGAAAAGTATTCCCCAAGACATAAATGTCGTGAGAAAATGTTCTTCCAAATTGATGCGTCAACTTCCACATCCTCAGAGGACATACTATCATATGAGGCCACTAACTCTGAGGACACACCACCAATTGTCCCCACCCCAGATCCATTCACACCTCTTGTGGAATCAGAGGAACATGTCATCTCTCTCCATGCCCTTGTGGGTATTTCTTCTCCACAAAATTTAAAAATCAAGGGCTACATCAAACATAGGTTGGTCATGGTGTTGATTGATAATGGTAGCAACCATAATTTTATTCGTCGTCAGGTCACTGAGGAGGTCAATTGATTTGTCAGAACTGTTTCTAATTCTCATCACTAATGGGGGTAAAATGAAATGTTGGGGTTGTTGTGAGAATGTCAAACTCCAAATGGGAGATTATCAGATGAAAAATCACATGTTATCCATTTCCATGGGTGGTGTGATATTGTCTTGGGTGTTGAATGGATTCACACCTTGGGACCAATTACCATGGATTATCAAGAGTTATATATGAGATTTACTCAATATGCTCAAACATATACCCTCAAAGGCCTACAATATGCCTCCCCATAAATTATCAGTTCTCACTGGATGGAGAAACTCCTAAATAAATGCCTCCATGGTGTGATTGCTCAACTTAATTTCATACAGACACATAATCAATCATCCCCTGCAGTACATCCTGATATTCAACTAGTCTTGGATAAGCACCATAGGGTCTTTGAGACACCCATAGACCTACCCCCCTCCAGGGGTGAGCATGATCACCACATCCCTCTCCTCCCAGGCATTCAACTTCCAAATGTACGTCCCTACAAGTATTCATTTTATAAAAAAAATGAAATAGAAAAAATAGTGCAGGAATTACTAGAGGATGGGGTAATTCTCCCAAGTACAATCCCATATGCATCCCCTATTGTGATGGTCTTAAAAAAGGAAGGATACTGACACATGTGCCTAGATTTTTGTGCCCTTAATAAATTGACCATTAAGGATAAGTTTCCCATTCCTGTCATTGATGATATGTTGGATGAACTCTAGGATGCATATTTCTTCACAAAACACGATCTTTGCTTCGAATATCACCAGATTCCGATGAATGAAGCAGATTTTCTCAAGAATGCTTTCCGAACTCATGAAGGGCATTTTGAATTCTTGGTAATGCCTTTTGGACTTTGCAATGCCCCATCTACCTTACAAATTATCTTGAATAAACTCTTGAAGCCATACCTTCAGAAGTTTGTTCTGGTTTTCTTTGACGTCATCCTCATTTACAACCACATTTGGGATGACCATCTACACCATGTAAACACAGTATTTCAATTGTTACATGACAATCAATTGTTTGTCAAAAAAATCAAGTGTGCGTTTGGAGAAAGAGAGGTCGAATACTTGGGACACATTGTGGGCCACAAGGGGGGGCAAAAAATATTCAAGCCATGCAGGAGTGTCGGTGACCCATGACCTTGAAGCGCCTTCGGGGTTTATTAGGCCTCACAAAATATTACTAGAAATTTGTCCACCATTATGGAAAAATTTCCAAGCCATTGCCATACCTTCTCAAAAAGAATTCATTTCATTAGACACTAGCAGCAGAGCATGAATTCAAAGAGTTAAACAATACCATGTGCACTAAACCGTCTTAGCAACCCCTGAATTCAACAAAACGTTTTTGGTGGAATCATATGTTTCAGGAATTGGTATTGCCACAATTCTCACACAATATGGTAGACCTCTTGATTTCACTAGCAAGGATTTGAGTGGCCACAATTTGGGAAAATCTACATTTGAAAAGGAAATGATGGCCATTCTCCATGCAGTGAACACTTGGTGACCATATCTATTGGGCCGCTGATTTCAAATCAAAATAGATCACCATAGTATGAAGTATTTCCTAGAGAAAAGATTATCCTCCTAGGAACAAAACAAGTGGCTAAACAAAATGTTGGGCTATGATTATGAGATCATATATAAAAAAGGAAAAGACAATGTAGTGGCAGATGCGTTGTCAAGAAAATACGAGGATGAAGGTTCCCTCTTTGCTTTATCATTACAAGTTCCTAATTGGATTGAGGAAGTTCGACAAGAGTGGTTAACCCACCCCACTATATTACAGGTAATTAAGCAGCTTCAGGAGGACCCTAATCCTCCCACCGACTACACCTGGCAAGAAAATATCCTCTGATATAAGGAGTTCTTTGTTTTATATCCTACTTGAACACTCAAACCCCAGATCTTAATGAGTTTCATTCATTTTCTATCACTGGTCACTCGGGATTCCAAAAGATATATGCTCGTGCTCACCTTTCTTTTTTCTGGGAAGGAATGCAGAAGGACATCCTTACCTTTGTTACCGAATGTGATATTTTCCAACACAATAAAGGTGAAATAGTCAAGACCCCAGGAGCTTTCCATCCATTACCCATTCCAGCTTCTATTTGGAATGACATCTCCATGGACTTTATCGTGGGCCTTCCAAAAGAAGGAAACAAGTCAACCATCATGGCCATGGTAGATTGCCTCTCAAAGTATGCACATTTTTGTGCCTTACCACACCCTTTTACACCCACTATGGTAGCACAAGTTTTCATTAATTAGATTTTCAAACTACATGGCATGCAATATCCATTGTGTCTGATCGTGACCTGACATTCACCAAAACATTTTGGCAATAATTGTTTAAATTACAGGGAAAGTAGTTGAAAATGAGAACAACATACCACCCCTAGATGGATGGACAAACAAAAGTTGTCAATAAATGTTTAGAAACCTACTTGCATTATTTTGTCTTGGAAAAAAAACATCAGTGGGTGAAATGGTTACCCTTGGAAGAATGGTGGTACAACACTTCCTATCATACAACAACCAAAATGACACCATATGAAACATTGTATGGCCAACAACCACTTAAAATAACTTCATATATTCCAATCACATCCAAGGTCCAGGCTATTGATAATTTACTACAAGGTAGAGAAACATCCCTCACAACTTTGAAGGATAACCTCCACATGGCCCAAAACCGTATGAAGCAACAAGTTGACTAGCAACATTCCGAACTTGTTTTCCAAGAAGGTGATCAAGTGTTTCTTTGCCTCCAACCTTACAAGAAAACCTCCCTCAAAGCCCATGGCCACCACAAGTTGGCACCCAAATTTAATGGCCCCTATCAAATGATTAAACGTATTGGTCTAGTTGCATACAAACTGGCACTTCCAACTGCCTCCAAAATAAATTAGGTGTTCCATGTTTCATGTTTGAAGAAAGTGGTGGGTTAGAATTGTAGGGTTCAAACCATCCTACATGAATTAGATGAAGACGGATCCATTTGGCTCCAACCAGAATCCGTCCTCAACATGTGTGAGCATCACTTGCATGGTCAAACTATCAAAGAAGTATTGATCAAGTGGATGATATGTCTCCAAAATATGCAACTTGGGAACCAATGACCATATTGCAACAATTTCCGCATCTTCAGCCTTGAGGACAAGGCTTCTTTTGAAGGGGGAGGACATGTTAGGATCCGATCCTAACCCCTCTTAGTTGGTTATTATTTAACATGATATATATTTTCCATGTAATAAAGGTTGACATTAATTAATAAGGCCTGTTATCGCACAATTTGTAGCTAGGTCAAATGGCTATGAAGTAGAAGGCCAAACTAGCGTAACAGGAACCTATCCCACCCAATGTCACCACGATGGGGAGGTTCTTTCTCTTTAGGGAGGTTAGGCCCAAGGGAGACATCCCCGACAACCTAGAGTTTTGAAGAGGCAAAGGTTTAAAAGTCAAAGTAAAGTTCCCCCTTCACAGGTCACCACCAAAACAGATAGTTCGGCTAAACAGCCAATAATGACGTGTAGGCCCAAAGAAGAACACCTGCCCGGAACAAAGCAAACCAATATATATGTGCAAGATATGATTCAATGGGTTAGTACTTCAATAGACTATTTGATATCAATGTATAAGCAATTGCAACAATAAATATTGACGAAGTCATTGTTTGTTAATATAGCAATGAAATAATGTTACTTCACCAATAAATATCAAGATGTTGTAGAAAATCAATGTATCCAATCAATCCCTCATTCAATAAATGCTTAAAACACCATCCAACTGCTTAATATATAAAAAAATGTTGCATCAAGATGAAATAACCAAGTGTGACGTCATCTTTTTCAGGGTTAGTAGTTAGTTAGGGTTTCAATTTATAAGAGTTTGAGAGTTGTTTCAATCACTTTCACTTCAACATTGGAGGCTAAAGATCAGTGCCTAAGGGTTATGGAGTCAAAAGGTGAAGGACGCACAAGTTGAAGGGGATGAGATTCAAAGGACAAGAGGGAAAGGTTTCAAGGTGCTGCAATAGCAGGGCCTTAAAGATAGAACCCTAGGGGAGAGAGGCTCACTCCAGTGTTGCTTAAGGAAGGCCTTGTGCTCTCTCCTCCTTCCCAGCAAGCAGCTAGCTCAAAGACTAGTAAAATCAAGACAAGAGAGTTTAAAGAGGGAGAGTGTTGCAAAGGCAAGGCTCTTTCATCAAACCCTAAAAGAAAAACGACCCTAGGTGTAGATAAACTAGGCCTGGGACGTCCTCTTCCTCTTGAAGTTTAAAGGTACGGCTAGCTTAAGGGAAGAGGAAAGAAAGAGTGTAGCAATGGCTAGGCTCTCTTCTTCTTCTTTAATGGCTAAAAGGTTTTTCTATCAGGGGACATGAGACAATGACCTACTTGTGTGTTTGTCCCCTAGGGTTTTGATTAAGCAATATTTATAAATAAATGCAAGAAATTTAAACTACAACCATTCAATCAAGAAGTTTTGCAGAAAAATACTTACAAATCATCAAGAAAATAGCATGCAAACCCTAGTTGTAAACCTTCCTTCAAGAAAAACACCATAAATT